>CM027122.1:38201638-38425937 GCA_015476505.1 Urochloa ruziziensis
AATGCTCCAAACTTTACACAAGGACCTTAGGGAGTCACCAATGGACCCCCAAGCAAGAAGTGACAAGAATAAATGAAGTTAAGACCGAAAGGCCAAGGCCATGGATTGGAAGGTCCACCTACCTAGGATTCTCGGACAACTTCAACTCAACGCAACCAAAACCGTGTCAAGGGACAACATGCAACCATTGATGAGCGAGTCAGTGCAACGGAGGGCTGAGAGGGGCCAGGGCCAGGCCGAACGGCCTCCCCTAGGCCGGCTGGCCCCCAACTGTCAAGCTTGAAGTGAACGCCACCACAACCGACCTCAGGACATCATTAGGAGCGTCCACAAGAAAGGCGGTGCTAGATGGTGACAAACTGTCACACCCTGAAATTCTCCAATTTCAGGATGTGAATTTTAAGAAAAAATAAACAACGATTTTCTCTCAATTTTAAAATTTTTCCAATATTTATTTATTTTACAGAGAATTTAGCTAGAAAGAAAATTAATTGTGTGTTTCTAAAAATAAATTAATTGCTCTCTACGAGTTGCATTCATGCCGAGTTGCATCTTGTTATTTCATGAGTGCTAAGATTTCAAAAATGCATTCTTTAAACGTCTAGGTTTTTCCGAGAATTTTCCAGACTTTTCTGGAATTTATTCTCATCTTTTGAGAGCTAAATCTATTTAATAGAAGGCTCTACAATCCTTTTCACGAGCTCCTGATATTTTATTTGGACTCCTCGTGTCTCAATCTATCTCTAAGATTTTTCCTAGAATTTTTGGGATTTTTTGAGTATTTTTCGTGCATTAAAAGCCTTTTCTAGATTATTCTGGAATTGTTTTCACATTGAAAAGTATTCCGGAAATTAAAAACCTAATCCTTTTCCTTAACGGATCGGGTCGGATCCAACCGAACCTGGCCCGACCCGCTTCATCCTAACCCGCTCCGCCCTCCTCTCACTGCCGCTGGGCCCCACCTCTCCTCCATGGGCCGAGCCTGCGAGGCACGCTTCGGCCCAGCCACCAGGCCCGCCAGGCCCATCGGCGCCACCGCCGCCTCAGGCTGCCGCCGCCAACCTTCCTTGGCGTGCGCGCCAGGCCTGGCCGCGATATCGCGCCCCTATAAAGCCGCCACCCGCGCGCCCGTGGTCCCCTGCTGCCCCGCCGCCGTTTTTCCCTCCGCGCAGCGCTGCCGCCTGCGAGAACCGCCGCCGCCCGCGCTGAGCGCCGCCGCCGCACTCGATTCGCCGCGTCAAGACGTCGCGGGAGGACAGTGACCCCGCCATGCGCATCGCCGAGCCGAACCGCACGCCCGCCGCCCGTCCTCGCCGTCTCCCCGTCGCCGGAGTGCCGCCGCCATGGAGGACCCAAGCCGGTCGCCCTCCATCCGCCGCCGGCTGGATTTCCGGCCGTCCCGTCGATCTCCGCCGCCGGAGAGCGCCTCCACGCGATACCCTTCGCCTCCTCTCCGTTTTCCCCAACACGCCGGAGGTCCGCGCCGTGCCTAGCGTCGGCGATTGGAGCCGGCAGAGCCGCCGCCGGCCGTGCCGTCCAGAGGAAGAAGAAGCTCGCCCCTTTTGCATCCAAGTCCCTGGACAAATCTGTAATTATTTGCTAATTTTATGTGTCTTGGCATATTTGCAGAAAACACCCTAGATCTATTGGATCCTTGCATCTAAGCCCGAGCTCTGCACTTTTACAGATTTAACCTCGAGGAATTATCTTTTCGCGGCCACTGTTCGCTGAGTCTCGAAGATCTTCTCAGCTAGCCCCTGGAATCTATGGTTAATCGCGATCAAGTCCCTACAGCCTTGTTTTAGGTATAACTTCCACGTTTTAAATCCGTTTCGATCCGTTTTCGTTTCGTTAGACTTGTAATCACTTAAATTACGTGTTAGTGATGTTGTTCATGATAGTTATGTTTTTATAAATTAATTTTAAATATTAATTTGATTAATTGCTTATAGGCATATTTTGCAATTAAAATCTATATAGCTCTACAATGCGTGTTTTATAATAAAGTTTAATTTGATTAATGTTTATGGAATTATCTTTTCTGAATAAAATTTAATTAGGCAATATCTCGGCTTTACAAATTAAACGTTAATGTGATTAATGCTTACTTTACATGCCTTTTCTAAATAAAATATGATTAGGCTTATACTTCATTTTCTTAAATAAAGTTAATATGATTAATATCTACGTGAATGTGTTTCTAAATGTAATTTGCTTAGTTGGACACATATAATAAAAATATTCGATTAGATGTTTCATATACCTTTCTTTTCTAAAGTGAATTGTTTAATTGGTATAATCTGTACATAAACAATTGTAAATAAAATATGGCTAAGTTACTACGGCTTTTCAATTACAAATATAATTGGAGTTAATTCTAATATAATTATGTTTTGGTAATTAAAATAAATGAAACACCTAGCTCTTGTTTTGATAATTAAATCTTTCAATAGTTTATAATTGTAGTTTCAGCGTTCCCTGCGTCTTTGCGTTTGTAGAAACGAGCCCCATCGTTTAGTACGCTCTTTTAAAGCTTTTATTTTGATTGGTGTATTGTTCTCAGTTGTCCTTGTTTGCTTGCTCTAGATGTTTGTGCCTTTGATTGCTACGAGTAGAAGGAACGCGGTTCGACGGTTTGAAGAGTAAGAGTTGAAGGATATTCTGAGCAACTACTCTCTGGAATTAAGGCAAGTGTGTCCTTGTGCTTTTATCCCAATAACTATATTTAATCACCTTTGCATGTGCTTGCATTTAATTTGATGGGTCCTATTAAGGTTTGCCTAGTCTTTTATGATTGCTCCTTGTCAACCTGGGTTTATCTTTATGTTGGGTAGCACTGCTAGTTGCTCTATTTGGGTTATGGTGGTTGTAATGAACATTAATGATAAACCTGCTTTACTTTATGCTATACCTCTGGTTAATTACAAGATCATATGATTTAATCAGAACATGGAGAACCACCCGGGAAAACAGTACAACCATAAGACTAATGGGCTCTGGTCTTGGCTGAATAATTAGAAACTCTGGCTTGGAATAGCTTTACCTGATAAGGGCAAGGGGGGACTGAGTCGCGGTCTAGCCCGGTCCTCTTGGGAAGTAGCCTTTGCTAAGGTACATGCCTATTAGGGAGGGTTAGGAGCGCCAGACACCGGAACCATGCGAGCTAAACCTTGTTGGAGAATCTTTGTAAAGGCCTCGTAGCGTCCCTATGCAGTCACACCTCGGTAGTGTGATACGTGCTTAGCCGGCACAGCGTGGTTGGGTTTAAAGTTCTTTTGGACTTTTACGCGACTTATGGTGAAAGTGTACAACCTCTGCAGAGTGTAAAACTGATATATCAGCCGTGCTCACGGTCAAGAGCGGCCTGGACCCTCACATGATAATTGAACTTGAAGATAGACTTAAATCGTGGTTCTCGTTGTGCCATGTGCTTATGGCGCTCTGTTTATATTAATGTGGTTTGGTATATATTTATATCATAGTAAATAGATGCTAATAAAAGTTTGACCAACTAAAATTGCTTATCGCTTTAAACCCTCAGCCTTTCCTTGATTCAGCCTTGCATTCATACTTTTCCCGCACTTGCTGAGTACGACATGTGCTCACCCTTGCTATAAACAATGTTGCTCAGAAGAAGGAAGCTACTGTGGAGTTCTTTGAAGATGTTGCTGAGTTCTAGGCGTACGCAGCCCCCGGTCATCTGCTTGTGGAGTTGGAGCCTCCGTTTCCAGGATTTGAGCTGTGTAATACTCTGATTCATTTTCTTTTACGTGATACTGTCTCTATTATACACTTTTTGTTCGCCGTACGTGTGAAACTTGATCCTGGCACACATACGGTGTGCACTCGGTTTTGTTTTTCCGAACCGGGTGTGACACAAACCCAGGCCGAACGGCCTTGATGAGGCCGGCCGGCCTACTTCCGTGGACCATTACACCTCCCCTTTCACCTGGAAGCTAAGCAAAATGGTGGCGTGACAATTACGCAGGATTCCACCCCTGGGAGGCTATAAAAGGCACCCTTCACCCCCACTCAAGAACACACGACATTGGAGAGAAGAGAAGCTTAGTGAAAGTGCTCTCATCTTTAGAATTAGAGTAGGGAGAGAGTGGGTGAGTTGCTTGGGTGACAACCAAGCTTTGTAGAGAGGGTCCGGGATTCCTTCTCGGCCTCATCTCAATATTTCTGCCCCCGAGGAATATATTTCAGGAGTTATCTTCAGTAAGTCCTCGGTCTCTTGCCTTTACTACCTCGCTAGTTCACAACTTACTTTCAGCAATTTATCTTATCTATCATTTGATCTGCGGGTACCTGAGTCTGCGCGAGTGACAACAACTCTTGTTTGGGGTTTCCTCCATAGCCTTTCGCGTTGGGTGGAGGTCAGTAGCTGAAAGCTTAGGCGTGGTGCCTGTGCTGGCTAGCTACCTCAGGTTGTGTTGCACCCCAGGAACTGCAGTGGTAGGCGGCATGTGGTGACAGTTATGTCCGTCCTTTGTACTCCTCAATGTTCGGGTGTACTCATAACAGTAGTGCTGAGCCCATACAACCATGTTAAATTTCCGGATGGCCCAGTGAGCTCTGTGTTCTAGCTCTACTGGTAGATGGCATGTTTTACCGTACACCAATTGATAGGGTGTCATCCCCAGAGGTGTATTGTATGTTGTACGGTATGCCCAAAGTGCATCTGGCAATTGTGTGTTCCAATTATTCCCCATCTCTTGGACAATTTTTTGTAGAATATTTGTTATTTGCTTGTTGGATGTTTCTACTTGTCCGCTTGTCTGAGGATGGTATGGAGTTGCAATGTTGTGCTTTATCCCCGAGTATTTTAGGAATCTCTAGAAGACCTGATGAATGAAATGAGGCCCTCCATCACTGATCACCAGTCTTGGTGTCCCGAAGCGAGGAAAGATAACTTCTCTGAACATCTTCCTTGCATGCTTTGAGTCTGCAGCAAGGCACGGCATGGCTTCCACCCATTTTGACACATAATCTACTGCCACCAAGATGTACTCACTATCATAGGACTTAGGAAAAGGTCCCATATAGTCAATGCCCCACACATCGAATAATTCTACATGCTGATTGTCTTGTAAAGACATCGCATCTCGAGCAGTGATCCCTCCATGTTTCTGACACCTTTTACATCTTCTAATAAATTCCTTGGTGTCACCATACATGGTTGGCTTGAAAAATCCACTTTGTCAGATTTTCGCATGAGTACGTAATACTCCATAGTGTCCCCAGTAGGGTGCCGCATGACATTTTCCGACGATCTACCTTCCTTCGGGTGTGGGAACGCACCGTCTCAACAGCCCGTCGGCGCAGACTCTGTAGAGGTACGGATCATCCCACATATGGAGCTTACTCTCATGGATCAACTTCTTCCTATCTCCTCCAGGCGGCACATATCCTGTAACCATAAAGTTCACAATATCTGCATACCGGGGGCAGAGTTCGTGATCTTCAAGAGCTTGTCATCTCGTAGGAAATCATTGATTGGGAGTTCCTGCGTGTTAGTGAAATGCATACGAGACAAATGATCCGCAACAGAGTTCTCTACTCCTTTTTTATCTTTTATATCAATATCAAATTCTTGGAGTAAGAGAATCCATTGTATCAAGCGGGGTTTAGCATCTTTCTTAGTGAGCAGATATTTCAATGCAACATGATCAGTGTAAACAATGATCTTTGCTCCTACTAAGTAAGATCTAAACTTATCTATAGCAAAGACAACAACCAGGAGCTCTTTTTCAGTGGTAGCATAATTAAGTTGAGCGACTGTCAGTGTCTTGTTAGCGTAAGCGATCGCGTGGTGCTTCTTATACTTAGTTTGGCCTAGAACGGCTCCTACGACATAGTCACTAGCATCGCACATGATCTCAAACGGCAGCAACCAATCTGGGTCGATAATTGGCGCTGAGATGAGTGCTTTTTTCAGAGTTTGGAAAGCAATCATACACTCATCGGTGAAGTCAAAGGGTGCATCCTTAGCAAGGAGGCTTGTGAGGGGTCTAGCGATTTGAGAGAAATCTTTAACGAACCGGCGATAGAACCCCGCATGGCCTAAGAAATTACGGATTCCCTTGACATTGATAGGAGGTGGAAGTTTTTCTATAACTTTAATTTTTGCTCTATCCACCTCTATCCCTCGTTCAGAAATTAGGTGCCCCAGAACGATGCCCTCTCGGACCATGAAATGACATTTTTCCCAATTAAGCACTAGGTCCTTCTCGGCACATCCAAGTTCTCTAGACAGGGATCAAAAGTTTTTCCACAGACGGAGAAGTCGTCCATGAATACTTCCATGATCTCTTCTATCATGTCTGAGAATATGGACATCATGCACCTTTGGAACAATGCAGGCGCATTACACAACCCGAACGACATTCTACGATAATCATATGTTCCATAGGGGCATGTGAAAGTTGTCTTGCTCTGATCATCAGGATGGATGGGGATTTGATGATAACTGGAATACCCATCAAGGAAACAAAAGAAAGAATGATTCGCCAATCACTCGAGCATCTCATCCATGAAGGGCAATGGAAAATGATCTTTCTTTGTAGCCTTGTTAAGTTTCCGACAGTCAATACACATCCTCCACCCAGTGGGAAGACGTTTGGCTATAGCTTCGCCATTCTCATTAGGAACGACCGTCATTCCTCCCTTCTTAGGCACAACCTGAACGGGACTTACCCACTCACTATACGGCACAGATAAATGATCCCGGCGTGTAGGAGTTTCAGGACTACCATCTTTACGACTTCCCTCATCGCATTGTTCAGCCTTCGCTGGGGCTCCCGTGTAGGTGGAATTTCATAGTCCACGGGAATGCGATGGGTACAAAGAGCTGGGCTGATTCCCTTAAGGTCTTGGAGAGAATATCCAAGAACGGCTTTGTGTTTCTCTAGGATGGCGATGAGTCTCTCGGATTCCACATCCGTGAATTGGTTACTAATTAATACTGGAGACTCGGTGTCGCCATGGAGGAAGGCGTAACGAAGGCCTGTGGGTAAAGGTTTCAGCTCAATTAGGGGTTTAGGAAGAGTTTCACACTCAGATATATCTATGGGCTTGGAATCATCCTCCTCGTCAGAGAGGAAGTCTTTAGCGTCTTCCTCCAGACGGGATTCGAGTGAGTCAAACATGAGAGTTCCTTTAACCTCCTCAACCGTTTTGGTCTCGGGGAGAGGATCTATCTGTGTATTCTTAACACTGCAATTTTGACGGAGAATTTATCCTTCCCATAGCAGATTTTTAGATCTCCTTGCATCCGGGCATCTACGAGCAACTTCTCGATAGGATGTCCGATCATGAGATCAAAGTCGGAGGCTTCAAAAACATGAAAGTGAAGGATTACTTCCATGTCTAATTGACACAATCTTCAACATCCCAATCCCTTCATAAATTTCACCGCTAGGTGTCTTAAAGAAGGTGTCGGTTTAAACTAACAGTTCATCTCCCCAAAGATGCAAGGCATAATTCCCGGAAATGGTATTAGCTCCAACCGTGGGACTGTAGAGGGCTTAACGAATTCCCCCTTATGTCACATGGGAGAGTCGATGGAGGGGAGCTAATCCATAGAACTTCTGACGATAGCTCCAGTTCACTTGACCACTCATGGGCCATAATGGCAGTCAGCTCCCGTACAGACTCCTTAAGGAAGAAAGCTTCCTGAGGATCGTAGGGAGGGACAGAATTCGGTAATTTCCCTCGCGAACGACTCGAGGTACTTGGATGGATATCGAAAAGATCATCCTCGAATCGGAAAGGCATGATCAAAGGTTGAATTTCTTCTTCCTTTGATGCCTGTGGTTCAGGCAAGGACTCCGCAATAGGTTCTATAGATAAAAAGGATCAAGCAATGGGCTCGGCTGCTAGTAAGTCCTTAGGTGTGGACGGGTGCTCTTCTCGGGAGGTGTCGATATGATTTCCGAATGTAGGCTCCTCTGCGATTGTGACTAAGAGTTTCCTACCTTCGGCTGGGGTCATAAGAACAAACAACCCTCCAGCAGCCACGTCTAGATAGAGTACGGATTCCTTGTCAAGACTGATATAGAAGTGCTAAAGGCGCACGTGCTCGGGTAATGACAAGTCAGGGCCAGAGTCTGACAAAAGTAAGAGTCTGGTCCAAGCCGTACCTATCGTTTCTCCTTCTATCTGCTTGAAGTTGAGAATCTCTTTACGTAAAGTGGCAACGCGGAGTCGAGGGAAGAAAGTGAGACAAAACTTGTCTCTCAACTTCCTCCAACTTCTGTCAGAGCATCTCATGCCATGGGCGTACCATCGTTTCACATTCCCGGAAAGGGAGAACGGGAACAACTTCCACCTAAAGGTGTCATGGTTCATGCCCGCGATAGCGTAGCATGAGCATAACGACTCAAAATATCGCAAATGGTGGTACGGGTTCTCACTATCTAACCCAGAGAAAGCAGACTTCTGAACCAAGGTGAGAAGATCGGGACTCAACTCATAGCCGAATGAAAGAATTGGGTGTTCTGAAGGTGGTGGCTCTAAGAGTTCGCATCAAGTGCATCAAGTTAACCTTTAATTTGTAATATCTAAAGTGTGTTTTTATCTACATATAATTGCCAACAAATTGTTGGGATGTATGCGTCCATATATTATGTGCGCTATTTTTGAAAACAGGATTGAGAAAGAAATATTAAAACCAAAAACAATGGAAAAACGTATGCCACGCGCTACTGTATTGTTTGTAGTGTCACGCTTTTCGCGCAGTGCGCAACGTTAACTGGGGGGCAGCGTGACAATATTTCGAATTCAATGACTAGAAGGCTGGCATAATAACGTTACAAATAAAATTGGCAAGCAACAGCTGTATGATTAGCTCAGAAGTTGCATGGCAATTGATCTCTCCTTAAACGATCGAGTCACACCAACCACTATACATACTGGCATCCCCTAGCTGGCTGGCCGGCTCCTTCCCACAAGAACCCTCGCTCCTATCGCATACGCAGCTAGCGCCTAGTTCTTCAGATCCAAATCCAATCCCTTGTCAGCTTGTTGGCCGCCGGCCGGAGGAGCGCGCATGGAGACGGCGGAGGGCTCCGCCGTGGATTGGACCCGCCTCCCGGCGAACGTCCTCAGGTCCGTCTCCGGCCGCCTCGCCGACCCTCAAGATTTCGTCCGCTTCCGCGCCGCCTGCCCAGCGTGGCGCCTCGCCGTCCCCGAAGACGGCCACCGGCGCTTCTTCCATCCCTGGATCGTGGAGAGCAGCGACCTCGACGACGACTCCGGCAACGTCCTCTTCTACTCGCCGGCTTCCGGCGAGTACCACGTCATCCACGTCGCGGCGCTGGAGGGGAAGAGGGTGGCCGGATACGGCGCCGGCCTCCTCCTTGGGATCGACACTGCCGACGAGCTCTCCGCCGTGCTCGTGAACCCGCTCACCGGCGAGAGCGCCGCCGCGCCGCGCCTCCCGGAGCGCTTTCGTGGCACGCCCGTCTACGGCTTCGCCACGGATTACGACCCCGCCGGCGACGGCGAGGCCGTCGTCGCCGTCGTGTACGACCGGCCGGCCGGCGGCCAGGCGCGCGGCAGCGTCGCCCTGTGGCGCCGCCGCCGCGACGCCGGGCGGGCCGGCTGGGCCACGGTGCCGGCCCAGACGTTCTGGATGCGCATGCCGCAGCTCAGGGCGCGCCTGCTCGCCCACGGGCCCCAGGTGGTGGAGGCCGAGGAGGCCGCGATCGCCGCCGTGAACGGGCACGCCCACGGCCACGTCGAGTGGATCCCCGGCATGCGTGGCGCGCACGTTGTCGAGCACAACGGCCACGCGCGCGTGCTTGTCCGGCTGGAGCAGCCGGCGGCGGTGATCGGCGGCGGCGTGGCGGTGAAGCCAGGCGACACGCTGCCACGAGTGTCCTTCGAGCTGCGGAACACGGTTGACCCCGAGGGGGACGCCGTTGACTGGGCGAGCGCGCCGGAGCTCCAAGGGAAGGTGATCCTCCAGAGCCAGGACAGCATCTGCCACGTGCTCCCGGCGAGCTTCGGGCTGAGCGGCAACTCGGTCTACTTCCTCAGCTGGCAGAGACAAGAGGTGGTGGTGGATGAAGATGGCGGTGTTGGCGACGCCGAGCCTTTTGGGTACTTTTTGTGCAGGTGGGATGTGATCAAGGGCATCGCCACCGTCGTGGAGAAACTCCCTGGGGCCTGGGACCGGCAGAAGCCCGGTAGGTGGTTCCTGCCTACTTTCAAGTACTAGACATCGTTGGGAATGGGATCGTCGATAGTCCGGCGGCGCCGGCTGATCTAGGCTTGAGTCTCATGCATCTTGTGTCAGCCATTGATCGGCTTTGATTTCATTTTATGCATCCAGCATTATCATTAGGGAAAGAGTGTACGTCGTCGTTGTAGTAATGGCATGTTTGTTTTCCCAACAAATTTGTTTTCTTCAAGAATCCAATTGCATATGCATGTTTGTTTTCTCTCGGAGACTAGTTTTAAAATTATGTTGCATCGATAAATCAGGTCTTTGAATTTGTATGAAGATGATTCATATGTGTGATTTCATGGCTGTTGCTTGGGGCCAGAGTACTGTTCGAGGTTGTCGGGTTGGCCAACGGTTAACTCAGTGTACATATATAGCAATAATACTATTTTTGGGTTTTGTTTTACCCTGACCCCATAACAACGCGCGCTTATTACGGGTCACTGTATCTCAAGTGAGTGGAGATGAAATAACGAATTATCAAATTCGTAATGATGGAGTCACCACGTACATAATGTACAGTCCATGTGTAATGCTATACATAAGGGCATTCAGGAATAGAACATTGAGGGCAAGCTTCTTCGCATATAACAATTCAATAATGGAATTGATGAGAGCTAAGTTAGCTAGTATTCAAGAAAATGTTCCCATGCAAGGGAACCTTATCCATGCTAGCTCGTTGCCTGGTAGTTCACTATGGATTGAGAAATATCAGCGCAGTATAGTGAACAATATTATAGACAGTTTGAACTACATCAAAAGCTCACAGACAAACTTTTGAGGAAGTAACTGTACAAATGGGAATGTCACTTGAGAAACAGCCCACCTTGAACTTATCTCATGCTTGAATCTGCATGTCCATCTAGAACTATTTTCTATACTTGCGAAACCAAGAGACCAAAGTTTCAATACTGCACCCTCGGTGGCGGAATGGAAAAGGACTAAACTTGTTTGTAAATTCTTGAAGACATTTTATGATTCCAATGCTGTACTGTTTGGGTTCTCTTATCCTACAGAAACTTCTATTTCCATCAACTTTGCAAGATCAAGTGAGCAATGGGTATCGATCTGATGCAGATCAAGATATTGTAGCTCTGGTAAAGGACATGCAGAAGAAACTCATGCAGTATTGGAAAATGTTTCATATTTATCCTTGTATCCATTTAGCGGATATAGCCGGCTAATAGCGGCTATTAGCCCTAAAGCTAAGGATGTGGCTAAAAGTGTGATATCTTAGCCGCAATGCTTTCGAAACGGCTATATCCGGCTATAGTTGTAGGTTTAGCCAGCTATTTAAAACATTGATATATACTCCCTCCGTATAGTAAATAGATGATGTTTTGGACAAGGTTTTAGTCAAACATTGAGAATATAAATCACGAATAACTTTTAAGTCGTTGAGTTTGGAAATGTGAAAACCATATGAATAGATTTGTCTTGAGAAGTATTTTTAAAAAGTATACATATATTATTTTTAATAAATATTTTTGTAAAAATAAGAAGTCAAAGTTACGTTTTGGAGACCGTGTCGTTGTCCTAAACATCATCTAATACCAATATGGAGGGAGTATGTCCCTGTTATTCTTTATTCGAAGTTCAAATTTTCTTTTGTGGAATTTCTGTTGAAGCATTTTTTTTTTTTGGCAGATGCAGTGTTAGATAGAGTCATGAGCACATTTGGCAGCTTTTTAGTGAATATTCTCGAACAAATTGTGTAGATTTAGCACCTGAAAAAAATTGTGCTCAAGTCAGTACTAAGGATGGTTCATTTGATGATTGGGACCACCAGTGGGCTCGAAGGACTCAGTCTTATAGTGAGCTCAATGCATATCTAGCCGAAAATGTGATTCAGAGAACTATGAACTTGATATTTTGAGCTGGTGGAAATCAAATTCTACAGCATGGCCGTCCCAGTTCTTGCTCGCATATATGGTTTGTGATGTCCTATCGACACCAGCATCCATTGTACCATTGGTGTCAGCATTTAGTACCTGAGAGAGAGTGGTTAGTGATTTCTGTAGCACACTAAGCATGGATACATTTGAAGGCCTGATTTGCCTTCAAAACTATAGATGGGAGCAGCAGCCGACTCAGCAGAGAATCTAGTACTTTGAAGTGGTGGCACTACACACCATCGTCGTACTCAAGCTTTCTACGTAGTTAGGTGTGAAATTTTAATTGTCTTCATATTTCTTAACATCATTTTATATTTAGTTACACCACCATTGTGCTCAAGTTTTAAATTTCCTGTTAGTACGAAACTGATTTCAGTCTACGAGCAAAATGTTGATTAGCATGATCTTTGTTTCTTCTGCAACTGATACTTGCAGTTTCAGGTTTATAAAAGTTCAACAACTACACACCTAGAGAGATCACACAGTGGATCATATAGAAGATCATTTAGACCTCCCTTCAGTGGCATAACATCCAGCTTTATATGTTAAGGTAGAGTACAGAATACCCGGCTGTTGCATTAATCTTTTCTGTTTTGGATTTTGCTTTTACCAAAGCTTCTAGCCAGTAAAAGCATACCAAAGCTTCTAGCCAGCTTACAGAGAAGATACTGAAATATTTCTACTTTACTGCTGCTATCTCTCTACTTTGCGCTCTGAACATGTAGTTTGTTCTTATGCTCTGTGATTTTAATCTTTTCGGGTTCAGCTTTGTGGCTTGATAACGATGTTGCTTGGTAGTTGCCAAGCTACGAGATCACTACAGCAGCAATATTCTCTTATCGTTTTTTTTTTTGGTAGAGCTATATTATTCTCATGTAACTTCCCCCATTCCACCTGTACAAATGATCAGACGGCACGCTTCTTTATATTATTGGAACGCTTGGACTTATCCTGACATTCAAAGCTTATCTGACTATCCAATCAATGTTTTTCTCCCTACCCTATGTTCTTACTCTGCAGAACTTAGTGCTTGATTCTATGTGTCATTTTTTCCCATTTCATTTAATTTTCTTCTCACGATTATGGCAATTTCTTTCTTTCCATGATCTGAATATTACATATGATTTTTTTTTTCGTGCTTGTTGAGATCTGAACTGTGACGAGTAGCTTAGCGTCGTGCTTGCTGAAATCTGCATAAGCTTCCTGGGCACAAAGAATCGTCATTCCACTGAAGGACATCAGCCACCAGGATGATTTGGACCTTCTTTTTTAATTACTTCATCAGCAATTTCTTGGTGTATTTAAATACACTCGTATATACATATCCCATAAGTTACTTGTTCTACCAAAAACCGATTCATATAGGAAACTGTATAGAAAATTAAGGAGAAGTTGGGAAAGGTCTCTTGGCGAAAGAATGCATGAATAAAATTGAGCAATACCTGTATACAAATACAAGTAGGGCTAAGATGTACTCTATATGAGTAAATGATAGTACTGGTTGCCCAATTACATTCAAAACTCCTTTTTCTCCCAATAAACAAAAACCACATACATTGTATGGTTTGCCCAAACTTTCATAAATCCAATTTTCAGTAATCCTATCCGTTGCATACGTACAAACATACAATTTATAGAGTGTTTAGTACTGCTACTACAAAAAACAGCTTTTCAGTTATCATTTTTTAGAAAAGGGAATGCATATTAATATCCCCGCCGTTGCATTAGAGCATCTCCAGCAAGGCCCCTACTCAAGCCCCTACTCAAGCCCCTACTCAAAAAGTAGGGGCCGAGAGTCAAAAAATCAACTCCAGCAGGGCCCCTACTTGGGTCCCTAGAGTAGGGAGGCACCCAAATCTCCTCCACCAGCCCCATCTCCCGCGGGTGGCTAGGGGCCTCCCTACTTTTCTGTTCATCGTTTTTTCCTCCCGCGCATGAAGTTTCTTGCTCCCACTCGAGTCCATCGCCGCCGGTCTAGCTCCTCTGCGCCGCCGTCGGTCTAGCTCTTCCACGCCGCCGCCAGCTCCTCCCCGCCGGCGCCCAGATCTGCTACTTCGCGTCAAGGCACGGGGCCGCGGCAGCCCCGCTCCTCCTCGCCGCGGCACTGGCCGGCCACAGTGGCCCCGCTCCTTCGCGCGTCGCCCGGGGCGGCCGCCGTGCCCTGCTCCTCCGGCGTCGTACGGCTGCCACGCCGCGCCCCTCCAGCCCGAGCTCCCCCGCACAGGCTCACCAGCAAAGGGGGGAAAAAGAGGAAGGGATGGAGATAGAAAGTAGGATCCGATGGTCACCTCGCCGTCGAATCAAGCTCGTCCGGTGTCCTCCTCCCCATGGCCGAGCTCCTCCACGCCGCACACGCCGGGGTCGACGAATCGACGGGCCGCCGCACAGATGGTTGCCGCTGCGAGCCTTGGTGTCGTGCGGGCCTGTACTCCTACTCCAAGGTCGTGAGCTCCTTCAGGCAAAAATCAAGTGCCGCCAGCCTTGATCTTTCTCCACTATGTAGCTGCAGGAGGCCAGCAGCGGGAGCAGCAATGCGGCAGCGGTCAGCGTCCAAGGAAGGGGGCGGACGGCGGACGAAGAAAGACGAAGCGGAGGAAGCATCGAGCGGAAGAAAGAGAGTAAAAAAATGAAGAGATTGATAGCAGCCACTTCCAGGTGGGACCATCTCGTCAGAAATAAAGTAGAGGCTCTTGAATTGGGGCTGTTGCTGGAGTTGAGTCTAAAATTAGAGACCCAGAAAGTTGGGGCCAGCCCCAACTCAACAAAGTAGGGGCTTTGAGTTGGGGCTATTGCTGGAGATGCTCTTAGTCAATGCATATAGTCGTTCAATATTACATGCTTATATCGTTGATAAGCCAAGGAATTAAGAAAATAAAATGCTGGAAGTTCCAACTATAATAAAACTCGCAGTCTTCATCATTAGAAATGATCAAAAGGCAATTATATTTCATGAATTACATGTAGTTTTATATGCTTGTGGTGTAAAGCTCTACTAAGTCAAAAAAAAAATTATTCCTTGTTCTATCCAATATTTATAGTGGCTAGAGATAAATTCCAATATGATTTACAGCCGTTGATGAATTGTTTTATAGAATTGAACCCACGTAGTTTACTAATCTGAATCAAAATGTGAACACATCTTTTGTAATTATTTCATCTCACTTTACATAATTCCAGTTCTCAGAGAAGTCCACCAAATCTTGACTTTTCCTTTCAAATCTAAAGCTTCAAATAGCAAAGATTAATTGATTGGCAAAATATCGGTAACATTAAGGCGTTCATGTATATAGTATTGAAACATCTATCCCCCTGTCTACTTTTTCTTGTATATAATTATTTGTAACTGGTCATGTTTATGATGTTACTATATATAACCAATGGAATGTCAAACACAAATCAGAACGTGGCCTTGTGTTGTGGCTGTTTGTTTTTGTTGCATGGTTTTTTCACAGTTTATATATTCTTCTTTGAGTAAATTTTTTCTCACCATGAAGGAAAAATGGCCCAGTTTGTGGTTTTTGGTGTTTTCATATATGGTCATATACCGATTGCCTCATTTTGTTCCTCCCAATTATTTTTGCTTTCCCTTCATCTGTTCAATATTACACCCTCTCCAAACATTTATTGTTTTATTTTTGCAATGAAAAACTGAATAGCATTCATTTAACTTAACTTAACTGACATTCTATTTGATGCACAGTCTATTTTAAGTTGATGATATTTTTTTACTTAATGAACAATTTGACTAGATGAGATGATTCATATATGTCTCATATGGCTGTTGCAATCCTTCAATACACAGATCATGGACCTAAGCCAAAATCTCCAGCCCTCGGTGGCTTTTCTCCTCTGGAACATACATGTAGATATCCAGAAATGCAGAAGAGCTTGCATCAAACCAAAGAACTTGGGCACCGATTGCTTCTGGTAAAGTACTGGTGGCTGCTTGAATTAATTAGTTATGACTACCTTTTTTTAATTATCTCGCAGTAATATATCCTGGTGTAAAATATAATCGTATAGAGACAACCCATATGTTACGTTAAATAAACCAGATTTTTGTGTGTGTGCAGAAAGCAGTGTTAATGTGTGTAATAGTGCTACCATAAAATCAGCTTCAATTCGCATGTAATTTTCTATGCTTTGTTTCACCGAACTAAACCCACATACATCTTCAACACAAATATGAATTAAATGTGAACATGTTTCTATGCAATAATTTATTCTCACTATATGTTGATGTGATGTTTGGTATTATGTTTTTTTGCAGGAGCATTGCCCGTCATATAAGAAGAAGAACCATTTGTACATAACGCGTCGAAGCGGACCCCGCCACACAAACAAACCCCCGACCACAAAACAAACGCACCCAACGCAGCTCTACACCACCACCGACCCCTTGGGAGAGGAGTACGAAGTAGGCCGACGACACCAGCGCCGTTGTCGCCAACGTTTTGTGCCATGCCAAAGTCGCAACCCACTACAAGCCCAAGAGGCCTCCACCATGGGACTATCAGCCTCAAGCCGTGCACACACGATCGTCGTTCCCTCGGCTCCAGTGATGCTTCAACAGAACACTGTCATCATAGCACCAATGAAAACCACTAATCCTGGCCACACTGCGTGGAGGTCTTGCCTCTCCCACCGCCTCACGCTGCGTGGGCACTAGACACCCATGAGATTTTTCAGCTAGCGTACTTCGTTTTTTTTTTATCTTGATCTCCAGTGGGAATAATATAGCTAGTCTTTTGCAATTTGTTTGCAAATTAAATAACATATTATAAAATTGCAAAATCGTCTACATACATTTCCCCATGTTTAATATTCTCACCACTACATGTATATATCGCGGTTATTATGTTCTCGACACCAGCAAGATGAGTGCTGCGGTCAGCCAACCAGCATTATTAAACCTAAACAAACTAGAGTATGTTATATTTTTAATCGATTTTCCTTGCATCTCTCGCCGATCAGAACATTAATTTCTTCCTGCAATTCTGCAAACACGTAATCCGTCTAGGGAAATGCACATTGGTTGAGCATGTTTGCAAAGATGAACAGTTCTTCTCTCAAATCGTTCATATAACAGTGATGATATTAACCAGCTTGCAACTGACAGCAGTGTCATCAATAGCAGAGAATTATTTGATCTTATCTTCCAAACATCTAGCACTCACATGGATTGATATAAACCAAAACATGCATTCGATCAGATTCTTGATATACATAGAAGGATTGGGAAAATCAAACATGATAAAACTCAAACAGCCTACATGCACAACACAAAATCAAAGCCACGAATTGGCTGGGGACATGCGATTAAATTAATAATGACAACTTGATGCAACTCGATCATTATTGGACCAACACTACTCAGGCCGAGCAACTAGAACTTCAAGGAGGGCAAGAACCATCTAGTGGTCTCCCATGCCCAGTGTTTAGCGTAAGGGACCTGCTTCACGATGGTGTCTACGCCCTCACGCATGTCCACCTTGCACAAGCAGAATACCTCAGTCCTGCCGCCGCCACCATCGTCCTCCGCCTCCTCCAGGTGCCGCCAGTCGAAGTAGTACACGGCGTTCTTGCTAATCCCGTCGTCATCGGTCGCTGGGATTACGTAGCAGGCGCCGTCCGCGCCGCTCTGAAAGATCGCCTTGTCCTGCAGCTCTGGCGCTTCCATGTCATTCAGCCCGAAGATCACTCGTGCCCTGCAGGAACCTCGGGGTTGTACCCGTAGAATTCGAAGAGGAAGCGCACCTTTCCCTCATGCTCGATCAGGTACTCCGCCTTGCTTCCTGGGAGAAACGTTCTTCCGCCGTTGACGAGCTCATTATTCTCTGCGGCGGCGGCAGCTACGGCTAGCTCGCCTTCGAGCACCTGCGGCCCGTGGGTGACGAGTCGGTTCCAGTGCCGGGGCAACAGCGCCCAAAACCTCTCGAGGTCGGCATCACGTGTCGTGGCCCATCCGTCGTCGCTGCCGCGGCGCCATAGCGCCACGATGGGGCCCTTGCTCCGACGCCCAGGCCCAGACAACGACGATGACCTCCGCTTTGCCGTTGACCTTCAGGTCAGTGACAAAGCCGGAGGTGACTTCGTCTCGGAAGCAATCGGGCAGGCGCGGCAGCGTGGAGCTCTCCCCGGTCATCGGGTTCACCAGCACGCCCGAGAGGTCGTCGCGCTGGTCGATCCGATGAGCAGGCCGGCGCCGGAACCGGCTACCCTCTTGCCCCGCAGCGCGATTCAGAGTCATCACATGGGATTCATTGGAGGTCACCGAGACGAACAGGACTCTGCCGTAGTACTTGTCGCAGAGCCCTGCTTCCGAGATCATGATCCATGGCCGATGAGCAGTGAGACGCTTGGGCCGGATGGCTTCACGCCACTTTGGGCAGACAGAGCGGATGTGGGCGAAATCCTTAGGCCAGTCTCAATGGGAGTTTTATGGAGAGTTTCATGGCATTAATTGATATGACACATCAGCAAAAATGCTGACTTGGCAGGGTCATTTATGAGGGAAGTTTCATGGGATGTGAGGGGAGTTTCATCCCCATGAAACTCTACTGGCACAGTTACGTAGTTTCCAGTCTAGGTAACTGTATCCATGAAACTCCCACTGAGACTGGCCTTGGTCGGTGAGGTTGGCAGCGATGGGCTCGAGGATGAGCCACGGAAGGCTGGCCCAGTCGTTGGATCCCTCCATGGGACGATCAGAGATGAGCTTGTAGAGAACTGGGATGCTAGGAGAGCTCAGTCTAGCTTGAGGCTTTGGCGCTTGGCTGTCTGTAAAACTGGGATCCACGGAGATGTATTTGTAGTGGCTTTGCAGGGCAGCAGGGGCATGCACCATTCAGGAAAGAAACAGAATGATAGCGTTATGTAGTTGTGTTTATACTTTGGTGCTTTGATTTAATTTTTGAACGTTGTCATGCTCCATGAAGTCGTGCCGTTTTTGAATCCCCCAGTTTTAATTGTTGTGCGTTTAAGCTTTTCCATTTTTTCAATTGATTGTCATGATTCATTGCCAGTTTGATCTTTCAATCTGAACCCACGCCGTGGAGCAAAAGTTTGTGTTCCCACTGTTTGAATTGGGGAAATGGATTTGTGCAACGTTTCAATGCCATTAAATTTATATTTTAAAAAATTTCCTTTATTTTTGTTTTAGCCTGCTAAGGGCACGTACAACGGTAAGCAGTGGCGGAACTGGGGGGGGGTGGCCAGAAGGGGCCGAGGCCCCCCCTAACATTCACAAAAATTTCTAACGTACACCTGCTGTGTTCAGTCCCTGCTTGCTAACGCATGGTTGCATTTGAGACTTTGATTACAGCATAGAATAGACAAAGCTCACTGCATATGAACATATTGTGTCATGCACCATAAACAAGCAACTAACCTTGGGCCATTACGATTTCTTCCTACCGTAGGCACTAGGCACGTCAATCATACTGGGCAAGTGACTTCAAGATGGACCTGCGCTCACGCAGGAAGGCAAGCAGCCAGAGTAAGGAACAGCGAGGAGCACCGCTGCCGCTGCACATCCGTGTGAGGCATAGTGCCAGCTATGCTGCAGGGCATGCTGGCGCCGATTTCCGGCATGAACATGCGCATCTCTATGTTTTGAGTTATGAATAAATTTATACATAGTGCCTGTGAAAAATCTAGTGCTAAATAGAGAAAAATTGCATATTTTTTGAAAACTTACACTTCCATACATATGGGGATCACGTGATCCCCACCCCCTTTGATTACTTCTACGTTCCGCCACTGACGGTAAGCCGACTGCTGCCTTTATACCTCCACATAAGCAAATCGGACCGACGTGGACACTAATTAATGAAGAGGGAGAAGAGTGCCGTCGTCTCACCGGACGACGGCCAGACGAACCATTGTATAAGCTGTTTATTTATCTGTCTGTATATAACGTGTCAAGTCTTTACCGTCTGTACTGTTGTACGTGCCCTAATTAGTATTTGCCTGATGATTCAACTGTATCATCTTGTAATTGGAACCCAGCAGCCACAAACAAACTAATTTTACGTATTTACTGCTTCATTCTTTGGCGCGTTCGGACAATCTCATTTGAGGGGTTAGTAACAAGGGCCTGATTTTGTTTATTTATTACTTCAAACCTAATTGTGTTATTGTAAAGTATTATGCAATGTGATCCCTCCGTATCGAAATGTTTTGTCATTGTTGATTTTTTGTTGTTACGATGGTTTCACCATTCGTTTTGTTCAAAAAATTGGAAGTACCATTTATTTCGTTTGTGACTTAATCATCAAATGCTCTTTAAGCATAACTTTTTCATATAATTGCTTTAAATTCTTTATAATAAGATGAATGGCCAAATATTGAGACAAGGGTCAACAGTGGAAAATATTTCGGTACAAAGATAGTACATGATTAGATCATACAAAATGAAGTTGTAGAAAATGTTATGTGGTTTAGAATTTATCATTTTTACTTTCTTTTAATTTTTTATGTCGCGCACTATTGCATGCGTGCATGAGAAAAAAATATATCAAAAATAATGAGAGCTACAAGACGCTTAAGTATATTTTGGAGCCATCCAACACCCAGTTTTTTATTAGGGTAAATTCCTTATATGCCATTGGGAGATGTAACTCATTCCCTACATGCCATTGAAAATATGCACTTTCCTTCATTGCCGTTGTTTTAAATTTCTAGTACCCTACTGTGCCATTATTGTCGTTAGACGGCTGTAATTTTTGCCGTTAGGTAATGGTGAAAAGACATTTTTACCCTCCTGCATTCTTCTCAGCACCAGCCTCCTCTTCCCACCAGCCAACACTTGCCCGCCGTCTCCGGCGCCGACCGTCGCCCCTCAACTCCGGTCGTGTGGCCACGGCACCTGCCCGTCCTCTCCGGCAACGGGATGACGCCGTGGGGCACGGAGGCACGCGCACTCGCCATGCTTGGCCATCCAGCCCGCGCGCTTGGGGAAGCGCCTGAACTCCATGCTGTCGCCCGCTGAGTCGGCGTTCCTCATGCTCGTGAATGGAGGGGAGGCGCGACAGCAGCCGGGGATATAGCCCCTCGGGCTGGCCCATGGACGAGGGAGGCACGGCGGTGGTTGGGGCCGCGCGGGCAAGGAGGGAGGCACGTCGGTGGTTGGGGCTGTGCGGGGGTAGAGGGAGGCACGGCGGCAGCGGCACTCGGGCCGGGAGGAGGGAGGCGCGGCGGTGGTTGGGGCCGCGCGGGCAAGGAGGGAGACGCGTCGGTAGTTGGGGCCGCATGGGGGTGGAGGGAGGCGCAGCGGCTGCGGTGGTTGGGGCCGCGCGGGGACGGAGGGAGGCGCGGCTGCAGCGCCACTCGGGCCGGGAGGAGGGAGGCGCTACGACGGCCGGGGGTGCTACGACGGCCGGGGGCGAAGCCCCTCGGGCCGGCCCACAAACGAGGGATGGAGGCGGAGGTCGGGGCCGGCCGGGGGAGGAGGAAGGCGCGGCGGGGTGCCACTCTTGCCAGGAGGAGGAAGTCGCAACAGCAGCTGGGGGAGGAGGGAGGAGCGGCGGTGTTCGGGGCATGTCGGGGGAGGAGGGAGGCTAAGCGGCGGCCAGGGACGCAGCCAGTCGGACCGGCCGGCGGTGAAGGATTTTCGGGCGAGGTTGGGGGAGCAGCACACGGAAGTGGGGAAATGGACGCATGTTGCCTCCCACTCACTCACTGACACGCAGGGCCACAGCGGCATCTAATAGAGCAAACGGCTGAAGGTGACGCAATGGCACACAGGGTACTAGAAATTTGAAACAATGGCAGTGAAGGAAAGTGCATATTTCCAATAGTATATAGGGAATAAGTTACATTTCTTAATGGCACATTGAGAATTTGCCCTTTTTATTATCCTCCAACAACTCTCCCAGCTCGATCTGACGAGTCTCTAACAACTGGTTCCTTGGTCGGCAATGGTGAGTTCTTGTCACTTGTCACTTTGTCAGTAAGAAGCGGCGCCCTTAAAGAGGATGAGGTGGCAACATGGCCATACTCGACTACTCAAGATTTTGAGGCCCCATGGATGACACAAAATTGATCCTTATATTACGAAAATACAACCAAAATGTATTTGAATTCCGTTATATAATGCATGCTATTTGGCAACACTAAGAGCTACAATAAGCATCCAAAGTGAAGAAGATCTCCCTTACAATATCTCCTTAATTAACTTCCTGTAAAAGGAACTTTATTTTGCGGATTCTAATGCATTTGGGAAAATAGTTTCTCTATACTACAGAAAGTGGAAGAAGGAAGATGCTTCTTGTCCACGTTCCACAAGATGGTTAAGCCATGTAGCTTTCAATCCACTATACCTAACTTCGACGAGTCTCTAACAAGCTGGTTGGATGTTTGGGGATATATGGTGAGTTGTCAGTAAGAAGTGGCGCACTTAGAGAGAGACAAAGTGGCAATGGGTAACCCAATATTTTGAATCCCCGTGCCAAGCACAAATTGGACCTTATTGAAGGCAATAAGGGACCGTGACATCTTAAGAGGGGGTGAATTAGGGTTCTCTAAAAACTATGGCTAAGAGTACGTATAAAAACCTATTTCAATTTCTATCTAAATGTGCACTAGGTTTTTCTATGTGTTGCTAACTCTACCGCTAAAAGTTTTGCACCCTAGGTTCCAATCCTAGCAACTACACATGGCAATTTCTAGGAAAGGTAAATGTGGAATGTAGTGCAATAACTAATGCAGAGTGTAAAGAGATAGAGCAAGCAAACTCCCGACACGGCGATGTATCCCGAGGTATCGGAAAGCCACGGCTTTTCACTAGTCCTCGTTGTTGGAGCCCCTCTCAAAGGGAATGCCCGCGCAAGGGCATGTACTCCCCGGTCGAGTCACTCCATAGGATAGCCTACGGGACTTCTCCACTCGCGAGTGGGTCTCCGCTTGGCCTCTCCCGGATGCTCCTCGCCGCCTCCACTTGGTTGAGCTTCGGCAAATGCCTAGGGCCTCACCTCCCTAGCACAAAATAACGGCGGCCACTCCACAAGCGCAGTTGGAGGGTCTCACAAAACTTACAAGCCCCGATACTTACAACTCTTAGTGCGTGCAAGCACCGATACACAAGAGGTATACAAACCTCGTCTAACTCTAAGCTAACACCTAAAGCAATGCGCTAAGCGGCATAAACTAGCTCTAATTAAAGCCTAAGCTTGAAACTAGTTGCCTAAATCTTCTATTAAGCACTTTGGTGGCAAGAGCACTTGTGTGTATGTGAGAACCAAGCCAATAGCTTCTACAAGCTCTAGCACCCTCCAAATGGCCGGGGTTGGGGGTATATATATAGCCCCAACACTTGAAACTAGCCGTTGCTCCAACGGACTGTTTTTCTGCAGTAGCACCGACCCATCCGATGGTCACCGACCTTTACCACCGGAGCTTCTTGACCAACTAGTCGTTGCACTGACCGTTGGCTTGAACCTACCACCGACTCATCCGCCGCTCTGCATGAGTTAGCACCGTATCAATCGGTGCTAAGTATATTTCTGCTAGAGCCGAATCTGAGCCGATCAAACGAGCCGAGCCAAGCACCGACTGATTCGGTGGTCCTTCCTTCTTAGCACCGGATCAATTGATGGATTGCACATACGAAGTGCATCCATGGCTGTCACGTTCACCAATTCATCCGGCGGTGCTTCTCCTTGAGCACCGGACCATCCTGTGGTCCATGAAGCCACACACATCTTGGCCCTGCCACGTGTAGCACCGACTCATCCGCCGCTGCTTCCTCAATTACGTCGGTGCTCACCAACAATGCGTCGGTGATCCTTTTCAGCAGTATTCGCTTCATTAACTTGCGTGATCTTGTCTTGGTTACAACATACCATCACTTGGACGTCTTAGAATAAAACTCTCTAAATTTTCAGTATAATTTGGATGGCTTGAATACCCTCACTTGGAACCTAAAAATACCTTCAAATATACATCTTGACAAACATGTTAGTCCCAATGACTATGTTGACATTAATCACCAAAATCAGTAAACATGGCCTAGGACCATTTTTCTTACACTTATATTAGGGAAATATTTCCGAATGTATTTGGGTTCCCCTATGTAATTGCATTCTAGTATTTGGAGGTATTAAGAGTTGCAATAAGCATTTGCGTCAAAGGAGTAAAAGCAAATCTCCCTTGTCAATAACGTCTTAACTTCTAGTAAGTTAAAGGGAAGTTCTTTGGTGTTCTAAAGCATTTAGAAAACTAGTTTCTCCATTATAAACAAGATAGTTAAGCCATGTAACTTGTAACCCATTAGATCCATTTAGCTTAACCCAACCTCCAACCACCTACGTCCTTCAATATTTTCTTACACTTTATTCAACAATCTTGAATTCTTTGTCAACATGTTGGATGGGCTAATAAACATTTTATGGGGATCATATATAAGTAACTCTCCCTAATTCAATATTTCATATGCACTGTTTCAATATTTTACATGGGTCAAATTTTGGGAGGAATCAGGCAATACACATGGTTGGTCTCCCACCATCAAATCTTATCTTAGCCATCTATCTACTATATATAGCACAGATCTCAAATACTGAAAGGTTTGAAGCTAACTTCTTGTGGGGGATGGATAGAAATCCGAGATTAATTGACAACAGGTTGGTTAGTTGGGCTTTAATTTCTAGAATTATGACTAATTTTGTTACTACTAATTGCTGATGGGGATTCCAAATGGTGCCATGATGCTATGATCACTAAAGCAAAATACAATAAATAAAGATAACATGAATTGTTAACGTGATAGAAGTCCATGACATATGGGCTCTTGGTGAAAAGATTACATACGTTTTGTTCTCATGATTTCATTATTTATCCATCCTAAACTTCATTGATGTTGGCATGTGGCTATGCTATATTATGTGGAGGTGGCAATATGCTAATTAATGCTCTCACTAAAGCAAGATAGCCTGAATTTTCAACACGACAGCCATCAACAATGGGCTACACAGTGAACATACTGATGGGCAACAATGAGCACAGCAACGGTTTCGGAAGAAGACCGCCTTATTGCAGAGCTCATATGTAACCAAATGTAAGTCCGTCAAAGTTTTGTCCTCCAATAAATGTTCAGAGTTCACCTTTTTTTCAAAAAAAAAAAAGATAAATGTTCAGAGTTCTCACAAGGTAGACAACAGCTCAAACTCTACAAGGCCATTCGACATATGAGACTGATTCTGCCTCCCTCTAGGCACCCTTTTCCTCCGCTACGAGCTTCGCCGTCAGGGTTCAACGTAAAATTGCTGTCATGTCACGTGCCGAAATTAACCGAAAAAATGAGGTAAAACAACCGCAAGAATTGCATATTCAAGGAAAAACGGTCACACCAAATTATCCAAAGAATACGTGAATAAGTTCAGATAATTTCAAGCATGGACATGTGAACTCTTCCTCCGTTCTCACCATGATACGCATATTAGTCCATGATGCTTTAGGTTTCACCTCGGGCATCAGCCTTGGCAACAGACTCGGCCTTTTTATCCAAGAAACGAAAAAGTCCCTTTTACCTCCTTGGATTATGGGCCGAGTTTGTGTTTCCTCCCCGAACCGCAAAGCCGGATATCTAACCCCCTCAAATATCAACACCGTTCATCCCCCCCCCCCCCCCCCCCCGGCGGTTTGGACGGCAATTTTCGCTGATGTGGCAGCGAGACCTACATGTCGGCATGGGCCCCACTCTATTCTCTCTCTCTCCTTTCTCTCTCAGACTCTATCCCTCTCTCCCCCAGCGGCACCGCCCTGCTCACGCTGCCTCGCTGCCATGTTGGAGTTCGTGGTGGTAGCCGGAAAAGGAGAAGAAGGTCGGGGTACATCCACGGCCATCCTCCGACGGGAGCTCGCCGGCCCCGCCGTGGGCGAGCTCATCCTTTGCTGCTGCCGCCGCAGTGAGCCACCGCCTGAGCTTGTCGTGGGAGCTCCTCGCGGATCTACATGTGCGACGGACGGGCGCCACCGCCTATCGGCAGAGGAAGGAGCCCGGGCTACTCGCACGCCCTCCTCATCCTCCCTCCGGCCGGAGATCTTGCTCGGCGGGCGGCCATGGATCCGTCGCAACCGGGGCCGAAGATGGCGGGGCCGCCGGGGAGGAGGGCTCCGGGCGGAGCAAGGAGGGTGCGTTGCAGAGGGCAGGGAGGCGCGCTGGTGCAACGGGGAGGGAGGAAGAGGGCACGGCGCCGGGTGCGGCAGGGAGGGAAGAGGAGGGCGCGGGTGCCTTTGTTGTTGGAGAGGGGGACGAAGGGAGGGAGAGAATGAGTGGGGGCCATACTAACATATGGGGCCCACTGCCACGTCGGCAAAAAACCGCCATCCAAACCACCAAGGGTGTAAAACGAACGGTTTTGATAGTTGAGGGGGTTATATATCCGGTTTTGCGGTTTAAGGAGGAAAAGCGAACTCGGTCCACAATCCAGGGAGGTAAAAGGGACTTTTTCCTCCATGAAATTGCGCACCGCCGAGGGGGCCTACTTGGGCCATTGATCGATGTCGAGTGGGCTGGCCGTCGTCTGCACATCGGTTGCGGATGGGCTAGGCTAGATCGTGTCAGGCATCTCGGGAATCCTATATATCTTCCAGAAGATTTTTTTCCTACCTATCCTCCACTGTTTGAAATTGGACCGTTGGATTGCGGCCCCCAAACCCTAACCCCAGCTCCCTCCTTCCTCTCCATGCACCGCCGCCCTCGCCGGGCCCTACACCGACCGGCCGGCGCTCGCCGCCCCCCGGCCAAGCCGTCCCGCGCTATCACGCCACGGTCGGGCTTGCCACTGTCACGCCCACCCAACTCGCCGACGTGCGACCCCACCACGGCCAGGGCCGCCGCCCATGGCACCGCCGCTCACCAGCGCCGGAGACAAAGAAGAAGATGAGCTCAATCTTTAAAAAAATGTTCATGCTCAGGAAAAAACGTTGGCCTCCAACATTTTTGAAAAAATGTTAGGTAAGAAAAGTTGAGGCTCAAGATTTCTCAAAAAAGTTGGGCAACTTTTCTCAGAAAAATGTTGGGGCTCAACATTTCCGAGAAGGTAAAAATGTTGATCAACATTTCATATCCAACATTTTTCCAGCGAAATGTTGAAAGGCCATCATCAACTGGACCTTGATGGGTTTTATAGACAGCTTGCTTATCCACCTTCCCAGTGGATGTATAGGATCCCCAGGCATCTCGACTGCTATACGTACTGATTGCGCCGGTTCTTTTTCTATGGTGATGAGAAACTCCGGTTTTTTGTGGCATTATTCGTCATAATCCAACCTCTCTCCACCGCATTGCGTGGATTTGAATGCTTTTTTGCTTAGATAGTTGGGAGTTGGAGGCATTGGGTAAATCTGCAAAATAAAATCTGCCTTAGAGGAACCTGAAGAAATCTTACTTATTTCACAGCCGTGCTGTCCGTGCACCTGCAAATCACCTGAAACAAATTCAGAGCCCTTTAGGACAGAAGCATGGTCTCCAATGTTGAAAGGGTTAAAGAGTGTATCTCATGGTGAATCTATTACCACCAACCTTACATTTACATGTATGAGTTGTTAAATATTGATGGTTAAAGATAAAAAAACTTAAATTTGTAATAAGAGGAAGTCCATTTTCTCAAACACATTACCGATGTAATTTTTATCTCAATCTCCAGTCTACCATCAGTTAAAAGCATACGAATCAATGTAATAAACTTGCAACCGATCTGAACTGTGCAAAATGCAACGAATAATGTGGTCATTATACCCTCACCTTAATTTTTCTAAGGTTAATCTCTCAATGCACCATGTACATACTACCTCCGTTCCAAATTATAGGTCCATAATTTGGAACGGAGAAAGTATTAAACAAGAACTACTTAGTTTGTTGGCAGGCCCATACCCTTCTTTCTTTCAGTTCTCTCTGGATGACATATTCCAGCAATCACATAATAAACCAAGTATCTGGATGAAATCACATAAAAAAGTTATCTACTAAGAATACATAACAAAATATAGCATGTTACATACATTTGCTCTAGAAAAGGAATGCAAGCATACATCTGCTATTTCCAAGGAATGTTTCAGAGTAGCGGTGCGAAGATTAGTGAAGAAGACATAGTTTAGAGTTTAACTCAATACATCCAAACCCTCCCTCTCATCCTCACTGAGTACATAATGCAGGTAAAGTGGGTCAGGCCCAAGACAGCGATTACAAGTTCATCATCATGCGGCGCTTAATAAACACTTGTCGCGACTAGGGGTGGTAATGGGCCATGGCCTTTATGCCCTCTTCACGATCCAACTCGGCCCTAATTATTTGTAGGCCAAATTTGTATATAATTTTGATCCGATCCGTTTAGGGCCCGATCCTTAAATTTGCTAGTATAAAAGGTTGGGCCCATTACCACCCCTAGTCGCGACCCATGCATGTCATCCGGTCTAGCCTGTGCACGCGGCGGCGGCGGCGGCGCACGCCTCTTTTTAAACGCTTGTCGCGGCCCATGTCATCCGATCCAGCCTGTGCAGGCAGTGGTGGCGATTGCTGAGGTGGCGACAGCTCTAGATGATGTGGTGGCGGCAGCGGCAGTGGCGGCTCTAGAAAGGGAGCGGTGGGTGCAGGAGCGGCGGCAGTTGCGGCAGGTTCGATGCTGGAGTTGAGGGAAGCTTTGAGGTTAGGATCTGATAGGAAGGCCCACGTGTCAGCCATGAGGCTGGCGGCCTTGGCGAAGGCGGGCGAGCACGGGTCGCCGTGCTGAGAGCGGTTGAGCAGGTGGGAGGCGCGGCGATAGTAGGATTCGAGGACGGCGGAGTCGCGGGAGGTTGAGACGGCGGGATCGAAGCCAAAGACGGTGTAGGGGACAGGGGTAGGGGGCCCCGGATAGGAGGCGCCGGCGTTGGCCGGCACGGAGGGCGGTTTGTTGAGGAACACGACTTCGGAAGCAACCCCACTTGGCGGAGTCCCTGTTATCGTTGTCTCTTAATGGTGTTTTTCTTTCAGTGCATCAGGATTTAGTTGTTATCACACTCGGAGTCCGATGGCGGAAGAGGATCGCGAAGGTGATCACAGGACTTTGCGGTTGATCCGCAAGCTTTTATGACACTCGAACTTTGCTAGGGGTCTCGAAGAGGAGGACGTGAGGCTCAAGAATCACAAGGGCTCGCGCCTCGCAGAGTGGGCGTGGCACTTCGCGAAGGAAGACGATTCGAGAGGCGTGTGGAATGAAGAAGACAACAATAATCAAAGGCCGGCTTGATAAAAGTGTGCCGGAGTGTGGAGTCGTGACGTGTAAAGTTACAGCTATAAAGCAAAAGGAAATGACTTTTAGGCCTCGGGAATATTCCGGAAATGTAGCAGTTGGAGGGGTAATCCCTAGAAACTTTTAAAGTGACCGCCCTATAAAAAGAGGGCTACTGTACAGAAAACGGGATCGGCTTTTGAGAAGACAAAGTGTCCAACATAAAGCGAAGTGTCTTTGATTACTATTTGGGTAGTTTTCTTGTATTGTTTGTTCAGTACTTCCTTGGCTGTTGGCTAGTCTTCGAGCTGGTAGATCTTTTATCCCAACAGTTTTGGAGCCCCCGGGAAGTTTCTTACCCATTCGTTTCGAAGTTGGGTATGGCCCCTCTGAAGAAGAAACCACCACCACAGAACACCACGGAGGGAGGTCCGCCAGAGTCCTCTCGTCCACTAGATATGGTACTTAGTCCTACGCATGAAAGAGACACCAACAGTGAGGGTCGAGTGGATCTAGTAGCGGAGGAGGAATTGAACATTAACCTCATGGATCAAGGCATCGAAGATGAAGATCTAGAAGCCCTGAGGAGGATAGAGAAGAAGCTTGAGCACAAGTACAGGCTGGCGGCCCAAGTGATTTCGCAAGTGCAGACAAGAGCGCAAGTGGAAGCAACTTTAGCTAAAGGTAAGGCCAGGCAAGCAGATGCCGAGAACGAAGAAAGACTGCGTGTACAAGAACTTCAGAATCAAGTTGCAAGGAAGAGACAGATGCTAGAGCAATTACAAGCTGAGCAAAGACTAAGTCAAGTTCATCGTACCACTGCACAGCTAGAGCAGATGCTGCATTCCACTCAAGCCAAGATACAAGCATTGCAAGCTCCTGAACTGCCGATGCAACGGGGTATACCACTTCGCGAAGGCCGCAATGATTCCGAGGTTGGTGGTTTTAATGAGGATTGCTGGTTGTGGGGTGATGAGGCGTTGGCGGAATGTAGACCGTCTCAAAGAAGAACTGTTTGGCATCGTCTTCAGGAAACCGCGAATCTGCAACACCATTATCCATAGAGCTTGAGTCAGCCCCATGGCCAAGTCAGTTTCGGCTTCCATCGTCCTTGCCAGAGTTCGATGGCGATGTAGACCCTAGAGAGTTCCTGATGCGCTTTGAAGCAATGATATCAGCAGCTGGAGGAAAGGGCCCGGAGAAGGCAAAATCACTCCTCATGTCTCTGAAAGGGTTGGCTTTGAAATGGTACACTTTGTTACCAGTAGGATCTATCTATAGTTGGGAACAGCTCAAGGCAAAAATGCTCCAGAACTTCAGGGGATTTCAACAACAAGAGTTGACTTCGGGAGACTTGTATCACATCAACCAAGGGGCAAAGGCGCCATTGCAAGATTACCTGTGAAGATTTATTAGAGAGAGATCAAAAGCACCAAATGTCCCCAAAGTCACGGTTATTGAGGCTTGCATTGCGGGATTGAAGTTAGGCCCTTGCAAAGAATACCTAGACAGGCGAAAACCCAGGACAGAGACTGAGTTATATGAAATCATCCATGAGTACTGCAAGTCAGACAGGGGTTGAGCAAGAAGACTCGATGATATGAACAAAAGAAAGCGCGAAGATCAGGGCAAGGACGCCGATAACTTTGCAAGTGGGTCGAATCAAAGATAATTCAAGCCAAATCAGCATAACAGAACAGCGATAGGGCAATCAATAATGTAACCACCGAGGACTGACAAGGGCAGTCCGAAGGAATCACATTGAGCTCTAGAGGAAGGGGGCGTGGTCGCTTTGACAGAGGCAGAGGAGGCCACGGACAAGGCAGAAATAGAGCGCCATTTTGCTGGATACACAGAGAAAATGCTGAGCACTGGACTAATGAATGTCAAGTAGCATTACAAGCAAAAAAGCAAGAAGTAGAGAAAAGGCATTGCAATCTGAAGAGGCAAAGTCTGTAAATCACACTTCGCAATCACGGCAAGCATCTACTCAGCCTTTAGCGCAAATGAATTATTTACTCGCATAGCCGTACATGGCATCTTATCCTCAGTTGGCAGCACCTCAGCAGTGGAGTCATTATCATGGAGTGTCGCCATACGATCCATCAAATTATCAGTTGTATTCGTCTTCGCGAGCCGAAAAAACAGCAACACCCCAGAAAGTTGAGATCCCGAAGAAAGAAGAAGATAACAAACTTTGAGTGAATGTTATCAATGCGATAACAGGAGGACACAGTGCACCAGAACTTGAAACCAAGAGACAGAGGAAAGATTACATTAGAAATGTTGCGAATGTTTCATCAGGAATGCACTTCCGAAGTGAATGGTGACATATTCCAATCGTCTTTTCAGAGCAAGATATGCATTTGAAAGAGTTCCCTCACGAAGACCCATTAGTCATACGAGCAAACATGGGCAAAAATGTGAAATATCTGTTGGGTAGTGATGTGGGAGGCATCGTGGTGGACAACGAAAGTTCTGCAGATATAATCACTTACAAGCTTTTTCAGAGTCTTGGTTACGAAGACTCCCAGTTGAAAGCTACAAACAAACCATTGTACGGATTTGGGGGGAAAGAATTGAGACCAGAGGCACAATTGAGATGAATGTGTCCTTCGGAGAAGGGCCACAGCAAAGAACAGAAATGATAACTTTCGATGTGGTAGACATCACGTATCCATATCTCGCAATCTTCGGAGGACCTTTGATAACAAGTTTGCGGCCGCAATCCATCAGCCATATTTGTGCATGAAGATTCCCACGCATTCTGGCGTATGACAGTCTTCGGTAGTCAAGATGATGCAAGAAGATGTGAAGGCAATACGGGTTTTCATCAGAAGCCAGTTCATCTGATTCAGGAAAACAAAAGTGTAAAAGAGGTTGAAGAAGATGTAGAATCTTATCCCGAAGAACAAGACCCTAAAGAGGATACCAAGATAAAAGCACAAGAGCACACCAAAATGGTACCATTATGCAAAGATGTTATTGACAGGAAAGTAGTAATTGCAAGAGATCTAGAAGAAGGTGAAGAGGCAAGATTGCTAGAATGCCTTAGAAACAATCAAGATGTATTTGCATGGGAAAAGTCAGACCTCAAGGGAGTGTCCCGAAGTGTCATTGAGCATGCGTTGAACGTGGACCCAAAGTATCCGCCTCGCAAGCAAAGGTTGCGTGTGCTATCAGAAAAAAGAGAAAAGATGGCAAAGGGAGAAGTGCAAAAGTTGCTCGATGCCGGAGTTATCCGGGAAGTCATATATTCAGAGTGGTTGGCCAACATAGTGCTAGTACCTAAAAAGAACGGAGATTGTCAAATGTGTATAGACTTCACAGATCTGAACAAGGCTTGCCCGAAGGATGATTTCCCTTTGCCGCGCATTCATGTGTTAGTGGACTCCGCTGCTGGGTCAGAGAGGATGTCTTTGCTGGATTGTTTCTCGGGTTATCATCAGGTATGGCTTCGCAATGAAGATGAAGACAAGACAAGTTTCATAACACCGTTCGGGACATATTGTTTTGTTCGTATGCCGGAAGGACTTCGCAATGCAGGACCAACTTTCTGCAGAATGATTAAAATTGTATTGGATTCTCAGTTGGGAAGAAATGTGTCAGCTTATGTGCATGATGTGGTTGTCCGGAGACTCAGAAAGGAGGACCATGTCCAAGATTTATGTGAAACATTTGCAAACCTTAGAAAATTTGGCCTAAAGCTAAATCCTGCGAAGTGTGTCTTCGGAGTCAGCAAAGGGAAATTGTTGGGGTGTGGGGGATATAGTACCTGGGTACCTCACGAGCAAGCCTGGCAGCCCACCAAAAGGGGGCGGCCCACCTCACCGTTCTGGACCTGAAGACGTGCGGGACAAGTCGGCGCACGGTGGAAGGATCTGGAAGGAGAAGTTCTAGTTGAAATAGGAATTATTGTAAAGAAGGAAAGGATTCTTAGAGATAGGATCGGATACAAACCGACTTGTAACCCTGCCCCCCGTTATATAAGGCGAGCAGGGACCCCCTCAAAAAGGATCTGAGCAACTACACCATAATCCAACTCACAATCTACGCAATACAACACCCCAAAACAGGACGTAGGGTATTACGTCGAGTCGACGGCCCGAACCTGTCTAAACCCTTGTGTCTGTCCATCCTAACCATCTAGCTTCCGATCTTTGCGATCTTCCCTACATTACAAATCACTTCCGTGGGCTACCCCGTGGAAGACTGACGGAGATAATATCACCGACAGTGGCGCGCCAGGTAGGGGATATCGCCGAGATCAATCTGGTAAGCTCGATGGATCGCGTCAAGATCTTGGACAGCTGCAACCTCCCGGACGTCGACGAAGTCGAGATCCAGTTCGGGGACGTCATCACCACCACCACCTTGGATACCCAGGCGGCGGGTGCGACGGACGCCACGGAGGTCTCCTCTCTGGCGCCGATTTCGGCCATCACGGCCCAATCCGGTCCAATCACCTCTGATCGTGCCGGATCTACCCCGCTGAGTCCTTCGCAAAACGCGAGGCCAGACCAGTCGGGAACAGATCTACAATCACTCGGTTCCGATCCGACTCCTGAGAGTCGCGTCGCCGAGTCATCGCAGAGCGTAAACGCTCAACCCACACGCGTCCAGAGCCCTGAGGTCATTGCTGTTCAGACCCCTGGCTTTTGCGCGCTTGCTCGGAAGCAAAAGATGAAGGACATCGTCAAGTCGGATGATTACTTCTCTGGGAGTGACTCCTACGGCCTAGATCTACTGGGACCCTCAATCCTAGACGATCTGCCGGAAGGATACACGGTGTCCGATGCCTCTACAGAGCCGGAACTACAAGGATCACTCGGAGAATTGACTCCGAGTAGTTTGGAGCGTTACACGCCCACATCCGACTTCTCCGAGTCCGAGGAAGACTACCTCGCGCAAGAAGGAGTCGGATCATATTGTTACATGGTGGCGCCAGCAACGCCAACCAATCCTGTCTCAGAAGATGAGGTCACTCCTGCTGAGGAGACGACTGAAGCCAGGAACCAGCGTCGAGGACGCAATGCCAGTCGGGCGACTCGCAGAGCCGCACGACCTCACGGAGCCGCCGCGTCAGGATCTGGTACTGCTCGACTCCAGGAGCCTCGCTCTGAAGATCATCGTCGCCAACGGGATCAACACGAGCGGAGGAGCGCCCGGAACTTGATGCGCGACGGCACGTTCGAGTTCAACGGACACGAAGTCTACGAGACACCGGTCCAGAACCTCGTTACTATCAACGAGGAAATCAATCGGCTACCACCTAACACTCCGGGCTTGGAAAAGGTAAGGGCTCTCGTGCAGGCCGCCTCCGTCCAGGTTCACCAGATGCAAGGCAGAACGACCACCGACGCTCCTGAACCCGGTTCATCTCGACACCGGGCCGGCGGCGGATCGGGTCGTGATGAAGACCTCCGCACCACGATCAACAGAGATCGAGATGCGAGGGACATCATTACCAACAGCACTGAAGAGCGCCATCGCGAAGAACTCCGACGGCGCCAAGAGTATGATCGGGATCATGGAAATCCCCGTCATAACCCCAACAGAAGCGGCTACTCGACAGAGTCAGACTACTCTGACCTCTCCGGTAGCCCAAGGCGCGGCAACAATGGTGGTCGACAACGAATGCTTCCGCCACCCAGGCGGCCGACTCCACCGAGAAATCGGACTCCACCGCGCAGCAGAGCCTACCGACAGGACCGAACTCCACCCAGGACTCGGAACTATCGGAGGACCCGTTCCCCGCCCAGGGATCGGGATCGCAGGAGGGACAGCACTCCCCCAAGGACAACTGACGGATCGGGTCCGAGCGATTCCCGCCCTAGAGGTCGGATCGGCGGATTCCAGTCGTTCACCGAGCGCTTGAGAAGCGTAACATGGCCCAGAGGCTTCAAGCTGTCGGACATCGACAAGTACGACGGGAAATCTGATCCATCTCAATGGCTTCAGATCTACTACACCGCCGTACAAGCGGCTGGCGGCGACGAAGACGTGATGGCGAACTATCTTCCCATCATGCTCACCAAGGACTGCCGCAACTGGCTGGCAGGGCTCCCGCAGGACGCCATCGACAACTGGGATCAGCTTACCGCACTCTTCGTCGGTAACTATCTCGGTACCTGGGAAAGGCCCGGGAGCAAGCGGCTCCTCGGTCAGATCAGGCAGCGCAAAAACGAGACTCTGCACGACTTCGTCCGCAGGTTCTCGGAAAAGCGCAACTCCATCACGGACGTCACGGATCAGGAGGTGATGTCAGCTTTCCAGCGTGGCATCTCCGATGGAAGACTGATCCATAAGTGGACTCGGAAGCCACCCGCGACTGTCAATGACATGTTCCGGGTCGCTAGCACGTGGGCGGACGCCGAGATCGCGGAAAGAGAACAACTCAGTGAGATTAGAAGCCGCTGGGAAGAAGAGAATAAGACGACTCGCAAACGCGACCGCCGCGACGACGAAGAACGGCACGACGATCATCGACGCAATGACAACCAACCTCGCAAGAAGAAGAGCGAGGGAGATATGGTCGCCGCCCTGGACCGGTCCAGAGGCCGGGTAACTCCAGAGGACTTCCAGCGCATGCTCGATGAGCAATGCCCATACCACAAGCACAAGCACTCGGCGCGAGAGTGCTACGGGCTCAAGCGAGCCTTCACCAGGGGCGACAGAGGCCCCCCATACAGAAAGAGGAACGATGGTTCCCCGCGAGACGACAGGCGAAACGACGAGCCTGATAATGACTTTCAGGAAGCCGACCGAGTGGTCCGCATGATTTACGGCGGACCAGAGTTCGAGTCAAGACGCCAGCAGAAGCTCACTCATCGCCAGGTCATGCATGCGAGGGAGCCACCGGTACCTGAGTACCTCAAGTGGTCGGAAGTTCCGATCACATTCACCCGGGAGGATCATCCAAACTTCATACCGAAGCCCGGGTCCCATGCCTTGGTAGTAGCCCCGACGATCCGCAACGTCCGGCTCACCAAGGTACTAGTCGACGGTGGCAGTGGCTTGAACATCCTCTTTGCTAACACATTGAAGGAGCTCGGCCTGACTACTCTCGATCTGAGTCCCCCCCAATCCGTATTCTATGGTTTGATACCGGGAGAGGGGGCAGAACCACTCGGGCACATAACGCTGCCCGTCACTTTCGGAGACCGGAATAATTACCGGACCGAGCACATGCAGTTCACGGTGGCGAACTTTGAAACTGCATACCACGCCATCCTTGGGAGGCCGGCGCTCGCCAAGTTCATGGCGATTCCTCACTACGTCTACCTGCAGGTCAAGATGCCAGGACCGAAAGGCGTAATCACCGTCTTGGGAGACGTCCGAGTCGCATACACATGCGAGCAGGAAACTCTCAACGCGGCAGCCGCCCTGGACATGTCCAAGCGCATGGAACAAGTACTGGCTGCATCACAGGAGGTGGACAAGGACGCTCTAGAGATCCCCACCAAGAAGCCAGCAAGAGAAGCCATCGCGCCAAGCAAGGAGACGGAGTTGAAGAGGATCTCCTTGGACCTGGACGACCCAAAGAAGACGGCCATCATCGGGTCAGAGTCAGACTCCACGGCAGGCTCTACCCTGCTCTGCTTTCTCGACAGCTATCCAATCTATAGCCAGACAGACCTGGAGCCTAACGAGCAGATAAAAACTCCGTTCGTCACATCGATCGGTGCTCCTTTGGCTTTCGGTCTGAAAAACGCCAGCGCGACCTACCAGAGGATAATGCAAGCGCGCATGGATCAATTGACCCTGGACGCAATAGGGCGCCTACATCAATAAATCTGTGGAACATCGAGCACTTGCAACGCTTCTACGCCTGAATCAGTTATGTATTTGTTTTCTATATTTTTTAGATTTATTTTCTCCGAGTGATTTTGGAGGGTAGTCACCCCCAGTTACGACTCGGCTTGTTTACAATGAGTTATCAATAAAGTTGATTTCATCTTTCATCTATTTCTACTACTCGCATTTCCTCTTTCGCGTCACGCACATAAAGTATGAGGGGAACAAACCTTAAATCGAGAGGGAAAGTACTCGCCAAGTCAAAGCTCTAAACGTACGACAAAGACTCTGCGGCATGAGACTGAGACCAACGAGGCTAATCTACTCCGTAACAGGTCAACCACTCAGAAATTAAGGCTAGCGCAGAAAGAAAGGGAGTTGTAGACCAACAAAAACTTATATACAAGAAGGATAATTTATACATTGTTCAAAAACAGTACTGGTTCGACCACATACTACAAATATTTTTGTTTACTCTGCAGGGTCGCCAGCACCAGACGGGGCCGCTTCATCCGAGTCGTCAACAACGTCCTTGGACAGGGCGTTGGCGATGGGCTCGACTTCATGGAGCAGTCTGCCCACGTCATCTTCAGATGTCCCGGCAGCATACCCGTGGCCGAGTGGCTCCAGGTCTGACGCCGGGAACAGCGACTTGAGCACTGCCAGGACATGGCCACAGCTAGCTTGGCTGATGGAGCAGAGCTGTCGCCGGAAGTAGCGTGGGAGCGCCCGAACGCGGTCGAGGATGGAAGCTGAAGACGATGACGCCTCCGGCTCGATCTCCTCCGCCACCACTCGGATAGCATCCTCCAGCGCTGTCTTCTCAGCGCGCAGCGCCTCAGCCTCGCCTTGCAGCCGGGCCACCTTGGCAGTGAGCTCTGCGAATTGGGACATAGTCCGATATCGATAATCTAAAAAAGGTTAGATCTGAATAAATTTTCATGTCTGACAGAAAAACAAATAAGGAAGAACATACCTCTGAGCTCGTGCACGGCCTGGGCTTCGTTGAGCTTAGCCTGCTCTACCTCCCCGCATAAATCGCGGGTGGTACGCTGGGCTTCCTCCAACTCAGCCTGTCGCTCGACTGCATCAGCTTCGAGCTCAGCCACTCGGGCCACCAAGGAGTCGGCCTTAGCGACTGCAGAAGTTAACTCTTGGATAACCAAGGCTTTAGCCTCGGCATCAGCAGCTAAGTCCTGCAAAAGCAAGTCAGAAGACAATATGAATCAATATGCCAATGGTATTTGATATCAACAAGATAAGAAGTTCGGGAAGTACCTTGGCTATATGGCCCATGCGACGATGAAGGGACAGGAACTCCTCCAGAGGAGTCAGGGGAGCACCACCACCTAGGACGCCGACCGCCGCAGAAGCTATCTCGACCGTCGCAGTCCGGGGCTCCTCCACTGCTGCAGTCGGTTCAACTGCAGGAGCATGCTGGGGGCTGCCTTGTGGGACTGGCGGAGGAGTCGGCGACGCTGGTACAGGACTCGGCGGTGGCGGGGTTGGCTCCCGCTGCGACTCGGGTAGCGGACCCACAGGCTGATCGCTGAGAAGATCAGCCGAGTGGATCGGCACCTCTGGAGTTTGGATTGTTGGGGCTGCGGTCTCAATCGCCGACTGAGGCGGAGGACCCGAGAAGGGGACCTCAGACGGCGTGCTACAAAAAGCATTTATGGATCATTAACAAAGAACATAAAGGAAATCAAGACAAGACAAGGATACTTACAGAGTAGAAACGCGCATTCTCAGGCGCTTTCCTCTCCGAGTCGGGGAAGGGAGGTCCCTCGGACTTGCAGCGCTCAGAGGCATCACTGCAAGGGGAGACTGCTCCGAGCTCGTGATTGACGGCTGGAGAGACGGCTCGGCGATGCCAGCTTCATCCTTCTCCGAGTCAGACGACTCAGATATAAGGAGCTGCCGGCGGCTGGGCGCATCCCTGAACACGATCCCTGTGGAGATCTTCCGCTTCTTCAGAGCAGGAGCAGCCTTCCCACCACTCGGAGATTGCACATCGGGGGAAGGAGAGGATGATAGAGTGATATCCGAGTCATGCAGATCACTCTCACTTTCCCCGACTGCTTCTTCAGATCCAACGGCCCTGCGCCGACGAGGCTGATCCACTCCCTTTGGCATCTCAGGCAAAGGAGGGATGGATACAAAGGCAACTCGATCCTGCAAATATTGGATTCAGTTTTGAGATTACACCCAATGGGTGGAATTGAAATAAAAACAGGAACAAACTGACTAAATACCTCAGGGCGTGGATTTCCCAAGCTGAACGCCGGAGGACAGTCAGTAGTCCTCAGCGACGTTCCAGGTGCGAAGAATTTGCCAAGCCGAGCGACGGCTTGGACTTTGTCGACGCGCTCGGGGGCTTCGCGCGTGTTGTCCCCCTCGGCGTAATATTCATACGCCGGGTGAGCCCGCTGCTTGAGGGGCTGGACCCGGCGTAGAACGAAGTTGGCTGCCACTCCGACGGCAGACAACCCTCTGTCCTTCAACTGGGTAATAAGACCCAGGAGCTCCCGAACCTGGTCCATTTCACTCTCCTTGGGAAGAGCGGTCCAGGATTGGGAGGGGACAGGACGAGAATCGATTTCTGGAGAGATGGCAGGCGAGTGGTTTCCTACGTAAAACCACTCGGACTGCCACCCCTTATTGGAGGTAAGGAAAGGGATGTCAAAATACTCCCGAGTTCGACCCTCGCGGAGTTGGAGTCCGGCGCCCCCGACTACTAGTGGGCAGTCGGTGCGGGGATAAGGCTTAAGAAGAAAAAGATGAATGAAGAGATTGAAGTGAGGCTCTATCCCAAGATAGGCCTCACAGAGGTTGATGAAGATGGCGATGTGGAGGATAGAGTTGGGATTCAATGCGCAGAGGCAGATCCCGTAGTAATGCAGCAGCCCGCGGAGGAAAGAATGCGCGGGCAAGCCAAGACCACGAAGAAAAAAAGATTCGAACACCACCAAATCAGAGGAGTTTGGGGTGGGGAAAGACTCACCGGCGGCGGCGCGCCACTCGGCGGTTTGCTGATCGGGGAGGACGCCATCCATGACGTGCTGCTCGAGGCGCCTGGTGGAGGTGATGGACTTCCCTCCACTCGGCGGCCCGATCCACGGCGACCTCGGCGACGGCCTTGCCCTTGGACGACCGGGCCCTCGCGGGAGACTTCTCCTTCCGCTTCGAGGCTTCCTTCCTCTTGGGCGCCATGGCAGTGGTTGGTGCTGGAGAGCGAGGAAGAAGGGTGCTGGAGCAGATCTAGGGTTTTGCTCTGGCGCAAAGGGAACTGGAGCGTCGGGGAAGGCAAATGGCAAGTAAAGGAAGAAGAATGCGGCGGGGATGGCTTATAAAGAAAGGAACCGTTCCTCCCGCGCGCGGCGCGGCGCTTGTCTCGGGAACTCAACCGACGCAGGCACGTCCCGTCGCTTTGAATTCAAAGATGCGATATGGAATCGCGATATCTCGCGATATCTCGCCTTCCGTAAGGCGACCGTTAAGGACGCAACGGACTTTTAGGAATAATGGGCCTAACGGGCTGAAATATAGCACGACCTTTCGGTTCTGTTACGATAATAAATTTGTGGGTTCCTGAGCTAGGGTTCAGGGGCAGAAACCACTCGGTCGTGAGGCTAAAATTAGTCGACGACCAGACTTGATTTTGCAATTAATATTGCGACCTCGCAACTGATTTTTTACGTAAGGCATGCGATACTATCGCTAAATTGACTCAGAAATTTGGGTCACATGCTGACAAGTATAAGTCTTGTGAGAAGATGGCTTACCATATGGTCAAGCTGAGTCGTGGGACACGACTCGGAAGTCATGCCGAGTTCAAAGAACTTGAGGACAAAATCCTTATAAAGGGGAAACAAAAAAGCCCTTGAAGGAAAAGATTATCTAAAATCCATGTCCAGAGGCATGGAGGCTGAAAAATCAGTCGGAATTCATAGCTTTCAGAGTCTTGACACGATCATGCTGAGTCGTAACAAGACTCGGGGGCTACACCCAATGGGTGCACCTGGAGGTGCACACCATTGATGGATTAAGTTCGAAAAGAGATTCATAATATTTATTTTTGACCCTCGACCAGAATATTTTATTCTAATCAAGGCTCGGGGGCTACACCCAATGGGTGCACCTGGAGGTGCACACCATTGAAAATCAAGATACAGATGGATAAAAGTTGAAGACCTTTGGCCAATTTCATTCTAAAATTGCCCAAAGCCCGGGGGCTAAGTGTATTCACTTCGCTGTCGCGTCGTGAAAAAGAGCACTCCTTCCCCTCACTTTGACTATAATTGAAGAATTATTTTCAGGAACGTCTGAGAAATCACTCGGATCTTCCTTGAAACCACTCGGATCTTCTTCGAAATCACTCGGATGAGATCTTAGACAACTTGGAGCACTCGAATCATGCAAGAAAAGATGGAACAATTATAGTCAACGATCGGCCAAGAAGTGCTCGGGGGCTACTGTGGGGGATATAGTACCTGGGTACCTCACGAGCAAGCCTGGCAGCCCACCAAAAGGGGGCGGCCCACCTCACCGTTCTGGACCTGAAGACGTGCGGGACAAGTCGGCGCACGGTGGAAGGATCTGGAAGGAGAAGTTCTAGTTGAAATAGGAATTATTGTAAAGAAGGAAAGGATTCTTAGAGATAGGATCGGATACAAACCGACTTGTAACCCTGCCCCCCGTTATATAAGGCGAGCAGGGACCCCCTCAAAAAGGATCTGAGCAACTACACCATAATCCAACTCACAATCTACGCAATACAACACCCCAAAACAGGACGTAGGGTATTACGTCGAGTCGACGGCCCGAACCTGTCTAAACCCTTGTGTCTGTCCATCCTAACCATCTAGCTTCCGATCTTTGCGATCTTCCCTACATTACAAATCACTTCCGTGGGCTACCCCGTGGAAGACTGACGGAGATAATATCACCGACATGGGGTGTATGATATCAAAGTCTGAAATCCAAGCAAATCCAGAAAAGATAGAAGCAATAAGAAAAATGCAAGTTTCGAAGTCCAGAAAAGACATACAGAAGCTCACAAGTCGCATAGCGGCTTTGGGAAGATTTATTTCGAAATCAGCAGAGCGAAGTCTCCCTTTCTTCAAGCTGTTAGGGTCTTCAAAACAATTCAAGTGGGGGATCGAAGAGCAAAAGGCTTTTGATGATCTGAAGACTTATCTTGAGCAGACAGCGGTATTAACAAGTCCTTCTCCAAAAGCAACCGTGTTATATATATAGCAGCTTTGGAGTCTGCTCTGAGTGCAGTATTGGTAGAAGAAAAAGAAGTCAGCGGTCAGCCCGTACAAGTACCAGTTTACTTCGTCTCTGAGGCATTGTCTGGTTCAAAAACATTTTACTCCGAAATGGAAAAAATGGCTTACGCAGTGGTCATGGCGTCAAGAAAGCTAAAACATTACTTCTAGAGTTTCCCGATAATGGTACCAACTTTGTATCCACTAAAGGACATATTTGAAAATAGAGAATCTTCGGGAAGATCGGCAAGTGGGCAGCAGAGTTAGCGCAGTATGGAGTCACTTTTATCTCCAGGAAATCCATAAAATCCCAAGTCTTGGCCGACTTCGTGGCTGATTGGACTCCGGCACCATCCCAGCAAAACAAATCAATAACAGATACTTATTGGGAAGTCATGAGTGATGGTGCATATTGTGAAGATGGGGCTGGTGCAGGAGCAGTTTTAACATCACCTTCGGGAATCATCTTGAGATATGCCTTAAGGTTAGATTTCCTGGGAGCGACAAACAATGTCGCAGAATACGAAGGTCTTCTCCTGGCACTAAGGAAGGCACGGGCATTAGGCGCCAGAAGGATCATGATACGCACAGACTCGCAGTTGTTATCTGGACACATCGGTAAGTCTTACCGTGTGAGGGATCCGGAGATGGAACGATATCTGAAGACAGTGAGGTCCATGGAGAAGTATTTTTTGGGATTCACAATGAAGAGCATTCCAAGAGAAAGAATAAATGAAGCAGATAAATTGGCAAAGGCAGCAGCATCAAACACTTCATTAGATCCAGATGTATTCTATGAGGTGCGGAAATACAAATCAGTCAATTCCGACGAAGAGCCAGTAAAATACATAAACGCCATCGCCAGCGAAGACTGGAGAGCACCAATCATAGCATTTCTGAAGGGATTTTACGAACCTGAGAGTGAAGAAGAGCAAGGAAGAATGCAGCAAAAGGCAAGAACATTTGTAATGAGAGGAGATAAGTTATGCAAAACCGAAGTGTGCGCTCCTTTGCTAAAGTGCATCTCTACCGAAGACGGAAAACAGTTGCTGAAAGAGATCCATGCAGGAGCTTGTGCATCGCACTTGGGCACAAGAAAGCTCGTGGGCAAGGCATTTAGGCAAGGCTTTTATCGGCCAACGGCAGTCAAAGACGCCGAAAATGTTGTCAAGTCATGCAAAAACTGTCAGAAGCACTTCCCATATTACAAAGCACCTTCGCATGAGATATAGCTTATTCCACCACTTTGGCCGCTGGCGCATTGGGGAATGGACATAGTTGGACCGCTTCCAACAGCCCCAGGAAACTACAAATATGCAATTGTCGCAGTAGAATACTTCTCGAAGTGGATAGAAGCAAAGCCAGTTCAAACAATAACTTCGGCAACAGTACAAAGGTTCTTTTGGCAGAACATTATTTGCCGCTTTGGCATTCCCAGAGAGTTAATAGTAGACAACGGGAAATAATTCGATAGCAAAGACTTCAGAAAGTTTTGTTTTGAAATGGGAACGAAGTTGTGCTTCGCATCAGTATATCACCCTCAATCCAATGACGCGGTAGAGATGGCAAATGGCATAGTGTTTACAGGCATCAAAAAGAATCTAACAGATATGCCAAGGGGGAAATGGGCCGAAGAATTGCCAAGAGTAATCTGGTCACACAATATAGCCGAGTCAAGAGCAACAAAGTTTACACCGTTCAGACTACTGTATGGAGAGGAGGCAATGACTCCGGAAGAAATCAAAATGGAGTCAATAAGAGTGGAGGACCCACACAATACCGAAGACATGGAAGTTACAAACGATGTGGTATACGAAGTCAGAGAGCAAGCCCAGCAAAATCTAGCAGAGTATCAAGATGAGACGCGAAGATGGAAAAACAAGAAGATGATTCCAAAAGAAATAAAGACAGGAGATCTAGTGTTAAAGAAAAAAGACAAGGGAAACCGGAAAGCTACAAGCGAAATGGGAAGGACCTTACCTAGTGTCAGAAACAGAAAGGAAGGGTGTTTACAGGCTCAAGACATTGGAAGGCAAAGCAGTGCCGTACTCCTGGAATCAGGAAATGCTTGAAAAAGTAATCGTGTAGGGATCCCAAAGTGTATGCAATTTTTATTTTCTTTTTTTTCACTCTTGAAATTTTCCTTTCTTAAGAGTCGAGTTATCACTTGTAAAAATTCAAAATATGTAAACGGGGCTTGTACTGTTTTCCTCACAGGGAGAGTCTTCGCTTTATGTCATCCTGACTAAGCGAAGATGTGAGGTTTTTAATGGGGCAAGTTTCCGCTAGGATGTAAAATTCCTTGTGAAAATATAAACAAGGTACTCCCAAAGAAAAAAAAGATCAAAAGTAAAGGTTCTGAAGTGATTCGCACCTGGAAAGGGGAATCAGCTTTCGGAAATGATGAGCTAAAAGCCTTAAAATAGGTGAACTCCGCGACGCTCAATTCGAAGAGCAAACATCGCGTCTTGGAATTCACCTAGCAGTTCCATGCGAAATGCTGGACGGAAAGAGACTGCACATTTTCATGAAACATGAAGTGATGCGCATCAAGCGAAGTTCGACTGACGAGTCACTTCGCGAAAAAATGAAAAACCTTCCTGGACCCCTTTGTAATAAATGAAAAGGGGGGAGGCGCTTCTTTGGTGTCCTTAGGATTGACTTTGTAATGGGTTAGTGGTTTTTGGTCTTTTCTGGCTGCCTGAGCGCGCCCCTTCGCACGCCCGCCGCTTTTTGGTGTCCTAGATTTCCCAGGAGGTACCTTGGTAATGCTGGCCTCCGCGCGCTTTTTCGCGGAGCCCCTTGCCCGCCTTAGCAGGATTTTGGGAGAAGGTGGTTCCGCACGTTTTCCGCGGAGCCCTTTGCCCGCCTTAGCGGGGCTTTGGGAGAAGGTGGCTCTGTGCGTTTTTCGCGGAGCCCCTTGTCCGCCTTAGCGGGGCTTTTGGGATAAAGTGACTCCGTGCGTTTTTCGCGGAGCCCCTTGGCCGCCTTAGCGGGGCTTTGGGAGAGGGTGGCTCCGCGCGCCTACCGCGGAGCCCCTTGCCCGCCTTAGCGGGACTTTGGGAGAAGGTGGCTCCGTATGTTTTTCGCGGAGCCCCTTGCCCCCCTTAGCACGACTTTAGGAGAAGGTGGCTCCATGAGTTTTTCGCGGAGCCCCTTGCCCGCCTTAGCGGGGCTTTGGGAAAAGGTGGCTCCGTGCGTTTTTCGCGGAGCCCCTTGCTCGCCTTAGCGGGGCTTTGGGAAAAGGTGGCTCCGTGCGTTTTTCGCGGAGCCCCTTGCCCGCCTTAGCGGGGCTTTGGGAGAACGTGGCTCCGCGCGTCTACCGCGGAGCCCCTTGCCCGCCTTAGCGGGGCTTTGGGAAAAGGTGGCTCCGTGTGATTTTCGTGGAGCCCTTTGCCCGCCTTAGCGGGGCTTTGGGAGAAGGTGGTTCCGCGCGTTTTCCGCGGAGCCCTTTGCCCGCCTTAGCGGGGCTTTGGGAGAAGGTGGCTTCGTGCGTTTTTCGCGGAGCCCCTTGTCCGCCTTAGCGGGACTTTGGGAGAAGGTGGCTCCGTGCATTTTTCGCGGAGCCCCTTGCCCGCCTTAGTGGGGCTTTGGGAGAAGGTGGCTCCGTGCATTTTTCGCGGAGCCCCTTGCCCGTCTTAGCGGGACTTTGGGAGAAGGTGGCTCCGTGCGTTTTTCGCAAAGCCCCTTGCCCGCCTTAGTGGGGCTTTGGGAGAAGGTGGTTCCGCACGTTTTCCGCGGAGCCCTTTGCCTGCCTTAGCAGGACTTTGGGAGAATGTGGCTCCGTGTGTTTTTCGTGGAGCCCCTTGCCCGCCTTAGCGGGACTTTGGGAGAAGGTGGTTCCGTGCGTTTTTCGCGGAGCCCCTTGCCCGCCTTAGCGGGGCTTTGGGAGAAGGTGGTTCCGCGCATTTTCCACGGAGCCCTTTGCCCGCCTTAGCGGGACTTTGGGAGAAGGTTGCTCCGTGCGTTTTTCGCGGAGCCCCTTGCCTGCCTTAGCGGGACTTTGGGAGAAGGTGGCTCCGTGCGTTTTTCACGGAGCCCCTTGCCCGCCTTAGCGGGGCTTTGAGAGAAGGGAGCCTATTTGGGCGTGCACGCTCTGCGTGTGACGGCCAATGTGGCCCCGAACCCCGTTGGGGGGCTCCGGGTTGATAATTGGCCAGGTGGCCCGTTCATCCCGGAGCCTCCCGTGGTGTGAGCGAGATGGCGGGGGCAATTGCGCGTTTTTGTTCTCTTTTCTTATTTTTTTATAGGGAGATGATTACATGGGCTGCGGGTTCCGCCTCGTTAAAAACCTCACCTCCGAAAGGAGTCTCCCAGTGAGGAAAAGAGTACGGCCCAGAAAACGAAAAGGGAAAGAAAGAGGAAACAATATGCCCGGCCCCTTGCTTATAGCTTCGCAAGGTGCCTTCGGGCTTACAACGCTGAGCTTTCTTGCGGAGGTGTGCCCCCCTTGCTAGGGGTAGAATTTCTTCAGGGTGTCGATGTTCCATGTGTGGGGGAGCTCATTGCCTTCGCTGTCCGCGAGGTGGAAGGAGCCCGGCCTGGAGCTTTTGGAGACGATGAAAGGGCCTTCCCACTTCTCGTGCAGCTTGCTGAGGTTCTCGTGGTTCGGCCTTAGCTTGAGTACCAGGTCTCCTGGCGCGATGTCTTTTGGCTTGACTTTCTTGTCGCGCCATCGTCGGGTTTCCTCTTGGTACTTCTCTAAGTTCTCCACGGCTTTAAGCGTGTCCAGCTCCATTACGTTTTTTTCAAGGAGCACGCTCGATTCGGCGACCTTGCTGTGGCTTGCCCAGAGGCTTCCCAGTTTGAGCTCCTCGGGGGACATGGCCTCGGCTCCGAACAGAAGCCGAAATGGTGAGAAACCCGTGGCCCTTGATTCGGTGGAGTTGTGTGCCCAGACAGCTTTTGGGAGCTCGTCCACCCACTTGCCCTTTGGGAGGTCCAGGAGACATTTTCTGATTCTCGTGAAGATCAAGCCGTTGGCTCTTTCCACGGCTCCGTTGGATTGGGGATGATAGACTGAGGCAAATCGGACGCTGGTGCCTATCTTGTGGCAGGTGTCTTTGAAAAGGGTGCAATCAAATTGTTTGCCATTATCGACAGTGACCTCCGCTGGCACCCCAAACCTGCACACGATGTTTTGCCAGAAGAATTTTTGCACCGTGAGGGCCGTGATTGAAGCTAGCAGCTTTGCCTCTATCCACTTTGAGAAATAGTCCACTGCCACTGTTGCGAACCTTCGGTTCCCTTGCGCGGCTGGTAGAGGGCCTACCAGGTCGATGCCCCACCTCTGCAGCGGCCAAGCTGGGGTTATGAGCTGCGAGAGGGCTCCGGGAGCGTGCTGAACGTGTGCGGTCTTTTGACAGGCTTCGCACTCACTGACAATCTTTTGAGCGTCGGAGAGGGCGGTGGGCCAGAAGAAGCCCTGCCGGATTGCCGTTTTGGCCAGTGCTCTGGAGCCTATGTGAGCTCCGCACATGCCGGATGAGGACCCGGTGTGTCCGAGGACCGGTGGATGGTCGCTTCCTGGTGTGATGAGTGATTGACAAAGTGGTGTGGATTGACGTTTCCCTTGGCTCAAGTATTGCAGGTGTAGAATGCGGCTTGGTTGCATTGGTGCAGGTGAAGAACAGGCGCGAAAGGTCTTAGCCATGGCGGCCTCCGAGGAGCGGAGAGACAAGTAGGCTTGGTTCGAGGGACCCGATGGCCGGTGGATCAAGTGCGGTTCACATGCTGGCAAGAACGAGCAAGGGGACATGGTTCCGGTGCGAGGTAGCGGCTCACAACCGAAGCTCGTACGCGGACGAGAAGCCGGTGCAAGGTGGCGGCTAACGACCGAAGCTTGCGCGCGGGGTTTGGTGATTTGGCCACAAAATCATCGGTGGACGGTTTCCCTTGGTTTGGGCCTCAAAACCAAGGACCGAGGACTCGACGTAGCGACGGCCCGGCCTGCCAGCCAGGGGCGGTCCAACCGCCCCCCAGGGGCGGTGTGACCGGTCCCACCTGGGCAGGTCGCCCGTGAGCGTCGAGGAGCTTCGATCCGGAGGACACGCGGCGTGATCGCAAGGCTTGCGTCGGAGGGAAGCTAGCTTGCGGTGGAAGGTGTCCCAGCCGGAAAAATCTTCGCGGAAAATGTCATATTCGCCCCTGAGGGGTATGTATCGCTTAGGGGTAGTTTAGTCTTTCGAGCACCACCATTTGGACTATATTATAGACACCCTAGGGGTGGTGGCCGAGATCTCTTCCAGTTTTCTCTTTGGTTTTCCTTTGAACTAGTTTTCCCCTCATCCCCTTCACCTAGAACTACTTCTAATCTTTCCTAGTTTTGTATAGGTGAATTCATGGTTATGTGATGGAGTTTGTGCTGCTCATCTTTGTGCCATGATTTGATTTCCCGAGCTCCTTTTCGTTTTTCCATTTTTGGAGGTATTTTCGGAAGCATTTTTGGGGGATTTTCGTTCTTCACTTTCTAGCCCGTTTTCTCTCGGATTTCTTTGAGGGAATCACGTATGAGTGCCTTGTGCCTCTTTTGCTGGTGATCCCTTGCCCCCAAACGCCGGGAATCGGATTGGATTTGAAGTTTTCGGGATGAACTCGTGGAGGGTGTGTTCTTCGCTAGATTTGAAATCCCCGGAGTTCTAGGGAGTTAGAGGCCGAGATTTTTGGGACATAGCCTCTCCTTGAGGTGTATATCATCTACCCAAAGTTTCGTCTCAAAACTCCAAGCCGTTTGGGAGATCCGTTCTCGAGTTGACCTTCTTCCCGTGCTGTCTGGCAAGACCGGTGCGACCGCCCTCGGATACCGGTGTGACCGCCCCTGGCAAGCAAGGGCGGTGCAACCGCCCCTGGAGAGAGGTGCAACCGCCCCTGGCTGAGAGTTGGTGATACGTGTGGTTTTCGTTCGATTTGTGTTGGATTTGTTCGATTCGTGTTCCGCTGTGTTGATCTTGTTCCTAGGGTCAGTAGCCTCACAGTAGCTACGTGATCTTGGCAAGATCGGTTGGTAGGCTTTGGAGTTGGTTTGGGAGTAGCCGGATCGATTAGAAAGAATTTTTATCGGCTCCCATTCACTCCCCCCCCTCTCTGGTCGCCTAATCGGTCCTTCAATTGGTATCAAAGCCGGTTACGGGTCTTTGCGACTCTAACCAGTCTAAGATCCAAAGATGGCGTACCAAGATCGGGGTTCCGGGCCTCCACACTTCGATGGGAAGAACTACCCGAACTGGGTTGCGCGTATGGGCGCTTTCTTGCGAGGCAAAGGAAAGTTGTTGTGGGATGTGACCAAAGATGAGAACTATGTCAATCCCACCAACTTAGATGCCCAGGATGCAAAGGATAGGTTTGAGGCAAACGCTAGAGCTGTTGACTACTTGTTCCGTGCTTTGTCTGCCGAGGAGTTTGAGCGTGTTTTGGGCGAGGACCTAGCTAGCCAGATCTGGCAGAAGCTCAAGGTAGCCCACGGTGGTGATAGCCATGTCAAGGCTAGGCTTTTCTCGATGTACAGGAGGGAGTATGAGAACTTTGCTCATTTGCCTAGAGAGTCGGTTGATGCTTTGTTTCAGCGTTTCACTTCGATTGTCAACAAAATGAAAGCCAACATTACCGTGCTCCCATACTTGGATCATGACCGAGCTATCAAGCTCCTGCAAGCACTTGATAGATCCGTGTGGGGTGCCAAGGTTGAGGCGATCATGGAGTCGGCAAACTATGAGACTCTTTCTGTTGACGAGCTTTTCTCGAAGTTGAAGTCTTCCGAGGTGGACAGACAGTTGCTTGCCAAGGCTAAGAGTCCGACTGATCCCCATAGTCTGGCTCTAGTCGGTGGCTCTGGATATGGACATGCTAACACTCCTAGACACTTTGCTTTATCTTCTCTTGTGTCCCTTCCAGATGAAGAGTATGAGGTGCTGAGCGAGGAGGATCTCGCGTTGCTCACGAGGAGGTTCGAGCGGATGTACCAGAACCGCAAGGGTTCGAGGCGTGCCGGGAGTACGTGCTACAGATGCGGGAAGATGGGCCACTTCATCGCCGAGTGCCCCGAGGAGATCAAGAACGACTACAACCGCAAGCACCGCCCGCGAGACGACCACAAGCACCGTCCCAAGGACGAGTACCGCTCCAAGCAGAAGAACAAGGATGAGAGAAGATCCAAGAACAAGCACGGTGGACACAAGAAGCACAGATCTCGAGCGATGGTGGCAGATGCGAGCGACATCGACACAAGCTCCACCAACACCTCGTCAAGCTCAAGCAGTGAAGATGAAGGCCGCGGCCACCGCAAGGAGAAGAAGAGCTTGAACCGCAACTTCAACGGCATCTCCTTCGCCGCCGTCGACTACTGCACCATGGCGCACGACTCCATGAAGAGCAAGGACGACTCCGACTCCGACTCCGAGGATGAGGTATTGACAGATCCCACCTCTTTGCGTCAGGAGATTGCTAGGCTAGTGCAGTTGGTCGATAACCGCGATGATGTGCTTAGAAAGACCAACAAGGAAAAGAGGGAGTTTAGGTCCTTGCTAGGAGAGTCCAAGGATAGAGTGGCTGAGCTTGAGACCTTGCTTTCTGAGACTGGGAAGAAGGCTATGGAGTTTGAGTCTTTGCTTTGCGAGTCTAGGGAGAGAGCAGCTTCGCTTGAGTCTGAGATTGCTGTTTTGAAAGATGCTCCTCTTGTGTCTGATGAGGTAGAATGCTCGTTTTGTGATGTGCATATTGCTGATCTTGTTGTGCTTAAGGAGAAACACATGAACTGCTTGGATGAACTAGAGAGTGCTAGAGTTGAGCTTGCTGAGTTGAAGTCTAGGTCATCTTTGCTAGGTGCTTGTACTTCTTGTCCTGCTTTACATGCTCAGTTGCTTGAATCACGCACCATGATTAGTTCACTTGAAGCACAACTTAAATCTCCCATTGCGAATTCATGTTCTGCTTGTGATGTTGTTGCTTTGAAAAATGTTGAGTTAGAGCAGTGTGTGAATCGCTTGCAAGATGAGAATGATGAGCTGAGACAGTGTTTGGGTTGGTTGTCTGGTCGTGAGCCTCAGCTCAAGATGTTGATTGCGAGTTTCAAGAGAGCTGATGGTTGTGGTCTTGGTTCTGAGAAGGTTGGTGAGTGTAGTGGTGAGAAAGAGAGAGATCCAGAGAGCTCCACCGCAAACATTCCCACAAACCCACCAAAAACCATTCTCAAGAACACCTTCACACCCAAACCAAACCACCTGCTGAACAAGCTTGACACCACTCCAGATCCTCCCAAGTTTCCACCCAAGTCAGAGAACTTTCAGAGGAGAGTGACCTTTGTGAGGAGTGGGGTTTACCAGCCGAGAGAGAGGGCACAGCCGAGAGAAACCCCAAAGCCAAAGCCAGTCCGCTTCCATTGTGAGCATTGTGGAAGGGATGGTCACCTTGAGGAGTTTTGTTGGAGGAAGAAGAGGGAGGTGAGAAGAGAGAAGGAGGTGGGGAACAGGTACAGGTACTACTCTTCTCGTAGTGTGCCTGTGTCTCGTTCACCCTGGCCGAGAGGCGACGCCTTTGTGCGTACAGTTCCTGTGGTTGCTAGTCGTGGTGTTCCTGTTGTTCGTGAGTTTGCTAGGCGGCCTCCGTTTCGCGGTCAGTTTGGTTCAGGGAGGTTCGACCGTAGCTTTGAGGCTAGGAGAGAGTCTAGGCCACGTTTTCCCCCGCGTGGTGCTAGAGGTCCGATGGTGAGAGACGAGAGGGTGTCACGCGGTAGAGTTGATTTTGCTAACCCTTCTTTTGAGCAGATGGCCCGACACTGGTTTGACTCGTTCTGTGCTAACCCCAGTGTCGAGTCATTTGCTCATTCTCGTTCTCGGTTCTGATTGTGCAGGTGGGAGGCTTGGAGAACTTTTGGTTGATGGATTCTGGCTGTTCGAGACATATGACAGGTAATGGTAAGTGGTTCTCCAGTCTCACCCCGGTGGTGTCCAGGCAGTACATCACTTTCGGGGATAAGGGTAGAGGTAGAGTGTTGTCTGAGGGTGCTATTCAGGTGAGCGACACTTTCATGTTGAAGCGGGTTGCACTTGTCAAGAATCTTGGTTTCAATTTGCTCTCAGTTTCTCAGCTTCTTGATGAGGGTTATGAGGTTCGCTTTAAGCGTGGTGATTCGAAAATTCTTGATTCTCGAGGTGACCTTGTGTGTATGATCATTCCTGAGGGACAGATTTTTCGTGCTGATTTTTCTCGATCTTTTGGTCCTTCACGGTGTTTGATCGCTGGTACTTCTTCTGAGCTTTGGAAGTGGCATAGGAGATTGGGTCATGTGAGCTTTGATTTACTCACACGCTTGAGTGCTCTTGACCTTATCCGAGGATTGCCCAAGCTCAAGTTCGAGAAAGATTTGGTTTGTTCACCTTGTAGACATGGAAAAATGGTTGCTGCTTCTCACCCACCTTTGACAGATGTTATGACTGAGCGTCCAGGGGAGCTTTTGCACATGGACTTGGTTGGCCCCGCTCGAGTTCGTTCAGTTGGTGGGAAGTGGTATGTTCTTGTGGTTGTTGATGATTTTTCTCGGTATGCGTGGGTGTTCTTTCTGGCGTCGAAGGATGAGACTTTTGATTATGTTCGAGATCTGATTTTGAGGTTGAAAAACGAGAGTAATGGTGGTGCCATGAGAGCTATTCGTAGCGACAATGGTACGGAATTTAAGAACACTCGTTTTGATGCCTTCTGTCGTGATCTTGGTCTTGAACATCAATACTCGTCGCCATATGTTGCTTGTCAGAATGGTGTTGTTGAGAGAAAGAACAGAACACTTTGTGAGATGGCTAGGACGATGCTAGATGAGCATAGGACTCCTAGAAAGTATTGGGCAGAAGCGGTGAACACAGCTTGCTATGTGTCGAATCAGATTTTCCTTCGTGCTTTCAAGAAGAAAACTTGCTATGAGCTTTTTCATGGTCGTTCCCCCCGTGTGAGTCACTTTCGGGTATTTGGTTGCAAGTGTTTCATCTTGAAGAAAGGAAATTTGGACAAGTTTGAGTCTCGTTCGATGGATGGAATTTTTCTTGGTTATGCTAATCATTCTCGAGCATATCGTGTGCTCAATCTTGAAACTAACCAAATCATGGAGACTTGCGAAGTCACCTTCGACGAGACCATTCCATGTAGCTCTTCTGCTTTTGAGTGTGCAGGTGATGATGACTTGGGACAGCCCATCTTTGAGGAAGAACAGCCTGATGATGAAGATGATGAGGAATTTCAGGCACCGTGTGGAGATCGTGTACCTTCTACTTCCACTACTACCACGACGTTCGACGACGGCCCCTCTGCTACACCTTCGTCGAGTCGCGCACCAGATCGAGTTCAAGTGGAAGCTGATGTTGAGGGGGAGGCAATCTCGAGGCGAGAAGCTCCCCGGCTGGTACAGAGGGATCATCCACCTTCGAAGATCATCGGGAACATGGATGAACGCACTACACGGTCGAGGTCACAGAACATCTCTCATTATGCTCATTCTGCTTTTGTCGCGTCTTTTGAGCCCAAAAATGTTGGACACGCTTTATCTGATTCTGATTGGGTCAATGCCATGCATGAAGAGCTTGAAAACTTTGAGAGAAATCAGGTGTGGGAGTTAGTAGAACCACCTCCAAATTGCCATCCCATAGGAACCAAGTGGGTATACAAGAACAAGAGGGATGAGAGTGGTGAGATTGTGAGGAACAAAGCGAGGTTGGTTGCTCAGGGGTTTTCGCAGCAGGAGGGGATAGATTATGAGGAGACATTTGCTCCTGTTGCCCGTTTGGAGGCAATTCGGATCCCTCTAGCATTTGCAGTTGCTAAAGGGTTCAAATTGTACCAAATGGATGTGAAGAGTGCCTTCTTGAATGGGGTGATCGAGGAAGAAGTGTATGTGAGGCAGCCCCCGGGTTTTGAGAGTGAGAGATACCCACACCGAGTGTACAAACTCCACCGAGCTTTATATGGCCTAAAGCAAGCACCCAGAGCGTGGTATGGCAGGTTGAGAGGGTTCTTGCTTAGCAAGGGGTTTGTGATGGGAAAGGTTGATAAGACGCTCTTCTTGCTGAGAAATGGCAAAGATCTTTTAATCGTTCAGATTTACGTGGATGATATCATTTTTGGTGGCTCTTCTCATGATCTTGTTGCCAAGTTTGCAGATGATATGAGCAGGGAATTTGAGATGTCGATGATGGGAGAGTTGCAGTTCTTTCTCGGGCTGCAGATCAAGCAAACCAAGGATGGGACGTTCGTGCACCAAAGCAAGTACACCAAGGATATTCTCAAGAAATTTGACATGAGCGACTCCAAGCCGATGACTACGCCGATGAGTACGACTACAGCTTTGGATGCGGATGAGGACGGAGAACCAGTGGACCAGAAGGAGTACCGGAGCATGATCGGCTCCCTCCTCTACTTGACGGCGACGAGGCCGGACATACAGTTCAGCGTGTGTCTGTGCGCTCGTTTTCAGGCTTCACCAAGGACTTCACATCGTCAGGCCGTCAAGAGGATTTTCAGGTATCTCAAGTTTACTCCTGAGCTGGGTCTTTGGTATTCTGCCGATTCCACTCTTGCACTTCATGATTTTTCTGACGCGGATTTTGCTAGATGTCGTGTTGATCGCAAGTCTACTTCTAGTCAGTGTCAGTTTCTTGGTTCGTCTCTTGTGTCATGGTCTTCTCGCAAGCAGTCTAGTGTAGCCCAATCCACCACAGAGGCCGAGTATGTTGCTGCTGCTAGCTGCTGCTCTCAGTTGCTTTGGATCACATACACCTTGAGAGATTTTGGTTTAGATATGTCCCATGTTCCACTTCTTTGTGATAGCACCAGTGCCATAAGCGTAGCCAAAAATCCCGTTCTTCATTCCAAAACCAAACACATAGAAGTGAGGTACCACTTTCTGAGAGATCATGTGGAGAAAGGAGATATTGAGCTTGCCCATGTTTCTACCCAAAACCAGCTTGCAGACATTTTCACTAAGCCACTTGACCAAGTTACCTTCACCCGCTTGCGAGGAGAACTTGGTGTGTGTGCGGTTTTCTGAGCTGAGTTTTGGAGGCTTCTCTTGTAGCATATGTATACTATTGTATCATCTTTGTATCTTGATGTACATTTTTCTTGCTTTTGTATCTTGATTTCATCTTTTGTATCATATCTTAGGATAAGCTTCTCCTATATGCAGTGATTGGTACAACTTGCTACATTTTAGAGTTTAGGCAGGCTGGCTAGGGATTGATTGTATGGATGGCTATGCTCTTGATGGTTTTGATATATATTCCTTTGAGATAGCCTCTTTTGAATTAAAATGATAAACTGAACTTAAATCTTTCACCCATGAGTAAATGCCTTTGCATGTCTTATTTGAGCCGAAATGGCTATATTTTGCTTAGGGTCATGCTAGGATGATATTCTTTTCATTTGGGTCAAAGATCGTTGTCATTGTAAATGTTTAGCCCATGTTTATCTCATGGAGGAGCATAAGCTTCTTTTTGTCGCAAAGACATTTCATGTACCATGCTTAATTTGAAAAACTTGAAAAATGAGATGTCTATGCATGAAAGAAGAAAGATGAGAAAAAGATTTATTTGAATATATTTATGCTCATGTCTCTATGCTTTCACCATTGCACACACTTGCACACATGGGTGCTAAGCGGTTGCATGTTGTTTGCCGGAGAAGTCTCCCATGAGAAGTGAACGCATGGCTCCGTGCTTTGACATGACATGAGATAGATTTTGGGCGTTTATAATGATCTTTTGTCAAGAATGCTTGTTCTATCATGATCTTGGTGAGATGAAGCTTATTTTTGCTCAAAAAGTCCATGTTTAGGACTTTGCTCATGAGGTGAACCTTTCGAAAAAATTGCACAAATTGATCATGGCTTTGTCAAATGGCTATATATCTTCACCTTCTTGACGGCAATGCCCTTATGATGCTGTGGCCTGTCTAGTTTGCCTGTTCTCTAACTTGTAGAATTTTGTATCGCTCGTTGCCTATTTGAGAAGCTTAGAGTTGAAATTTTTGCATTTTTGCCTTGATTTGTGCATTGTCAACAAGGGGGAGAGTTTGAGCATTGGAATACCTTGCTGGGCACTTATGGAAGGTTTTCGAGTTGAAACGACATCATTCCGAGCATTTTTTCTGAGATTTGCATTTTTGTGCTTTGACTGGGCAGGGCGGTGTGACCGCCCCTGCAGGGCGGTGTGACCGCCCCTGGAGCAAGGGCGGTGCAACCGGCCCTCCAGGGAGGTCACACCGGCCCTGTGCAGTGGCACGAGGTTTTCTGGGATTTGATTCATTTTCGAGGCATTTTCGCACGCACAAGTTCAATTGTTCAGGGGGAGTTTGCATCAATGCAGGGGGAGTGCTTTGAGTGATCTGAAAAGTGATTTGGAGATTCGTGACTTGTGTTTTGTGTTTTGCTCTTTTGCCGATGGTGTTGAGCCCTTTCGCTTCTTCTTGAAGGGTCGGCGTTTCTGGAGCTTTCTCTTGCGAAGTGACTTTGTTTCGGCTTGTCTTTGCTTTTAGTCACTTGCTTGAGTCTTGGTTTCGATTTCTTTTCTATTTTCTTTCTCTATCTATGGTTACTATGTGTGTGTTGTCAATGCACTCATCAAGGGGGAGATTGAGGACCCGGTGTGTCCGAGGACCGGTGGATGGTCGCTTCCTGGTGTGATGAGTGATTGACAACGTGGTGTGGATTGACGTTTCCCTTGGCTCAAGTATTGCAGGTGTAGAATGCGGCTTGGTTGCATTGGTGCAGGTGAAGAACAGGCGCGAAAGGTCTTAGCCATGGCGGCCTCCGAGGAGCGGAGAGACAAGTAGGCTTGGTTCGAGGGACCCGATGGCCGGTGGATCAAGTGCGGTTCACATGCTGGCAAGAACGAGCAAGGGGACGTGGTTCCGGTGCGAGGTAGCGGCTCACAACCGAAGCTCGTACGCGGACGAGAAGCCGGTGCAAGGTGGCGGCTAACGACCGAAGCTTGCGCGCGGGGTTTGGTGATTTGGCCACAAAATCATCGGTGGACGGTTTCCCTTGGTTTGGGCCTCAAAACCAAGGACCGAGGACTCGACGTAGCGACGGCCCGGCCTGCCAGCCAGGGGCGGTCCAACCGCCCCCAGGGGCGGTGTGACCGGTCCCACCTGGGCAGGTCGCCCGTGAGCGTCGAGGAGCTTCGATCCGGAGGACACGCGGCGTGATCGCAAGGCTTGCGTCGGAGGGAAGCTAGCTTGCGGTGGAAGGTGTCCCAGCCGGAAAAATCTTCGCGGAAAATGTCATATTCGCCCCTGAGGGGTATGTATCGCTTAGGGGTAGTTTAGTCTTTCGAGCACCACCATTTGGACTATATTATAGACACCCTAGGGGTGGTGGCCGAGATCTCTTCCAGTTTTCTCTTTGGTTTTCCTTTGAACTAGTTTTCCCCTCATCCCCTTCACCTAGAACTACTTCTAATCTTTCCTAGTTTTGTATAGGTGAATTCATGGTTATGTGATGGAGTTTGTGCTGCTCATCTTTGTGCCATGATTTGATTTCCCGAGCTCCTTTTCGTTTTTCCATTTTCGGAGGTATTTTCGGAAGCATTTTTAGGGGATTTTCGTTCTTCACTTTCTAGCCCGTTTTCTCTCGGATTTCTTTGGGGGAATCATGTATGAGTGCCTTGTGCCTCTTTTGCTGGTGATCCCTTGCCCCCAAACGCCGGGAATCGGATTGGATTTGAAGTTTTCGGGATGAACTCGTGGAGGGTGTGTTCTTCGCTAGATTTGAAATCCCCGGAGTTCTAGGGAGTTAGAGGCCGAGATTTTTGGGACATAGCCTCTCCTTGAGGTGTATATCATCTACCCAAAGTTTTGTCTCAAAACTCCAAGCCGTTTGGGAGATCCGTTCTCGAGTTGACCTTCTTCCCGTGCTGTCTGGCAAGACCGGTGCGACCGCCCTCGGATACCGGTGTGACCGCCCCTGGCAAGCAAGGGCGGTGCAACCGCCCCTGGAGAGAGGTGCAACCGCCCCTGGCTGAGAGTTGGTGATACGTGTGGTTTTCGTTCGATTCGTGTTGGATTTGTTCGATTCGTGTTCCGCTGTGTTGATCTTGTTCCTAGGGTCAGTAGCCTCACAGTAGCTACGTGATCTTGGCAAGATCGGTTGGTAGGCTTTGGAGTTGGTTTGGGAGTAGCCGGATCGATTAGAAAGAATTTTTATCGGCTCCCATTCACTCCCCCCCCCTCTCTGGTCGCCTAATCGGTCCTTCACCGGAGTGAATTTCTGCCAGTAACTTTCTGCCCTCTTCTAGGGACACGCAGCGGAGCAGTGGTTGCTGCATCCCAGACTTGAATAGCTTGTCGCCCATGACGACATAGCCCCTGGTTCTGTACTTGAGTCTTTCGTTTGCTTTCTTGTCCTCGGTGGTGAATCTGCCACAGATGTAGTCTTCGATTTCTTTGCGCCAGTCCTGCTTTTGGATGCAAAGGACCTGTACGCGATCTGCGGGCTCCAGCTCTCATGCTGCTGGAGATTTCAGGGCTTCGTACATGACCTCGGCCTCCATGGGGGTCCCCTGGGCCGCCGCCTTTGCTAGCTTGTCTGCTTCTGCGTTCTCTGACCTTGGAATGTGGACCACGGTGAAGCCCCTGAAGTTTCTCTCCATTGCGCGGACTGTTGCGAGATAGTGAGCGAGGCCCACGTTCCTGGCTTCACTTTCCTGTTCGATGTGGTCCCTAATGACCTTGGAGTCCGTTCTGACCACAAAGCTCTGGTGGGTGTTGATGACGTTTTTAACACGTGTTGGAGCCGTCGCCTGGAGGATTGAGCCAGAGTTAAAAGCGGAGTTTGAATTGGAAACCGTTCGAAAACAAGTTCGGAATCGGACTCAGAGGACCGATCAAGGGTATCGTGAGCTTTGGGCTAAAATTGGGCCGCTGATGGGTCAAATCGTTTAGAGTCGGCGTCAATACAAAAAACCTTTACTACCTTGCATTTACTACTCGCAATTTACTTACAAGTCGGCGACTTCGCCAAGCTTTTTCTCTTTCAACGAGTTCTCCTGGGCTAGTCGAGGCGATCCAGATCTCCAAGGCTTGCTCGTGAGTTCCGCTTCTACTGAGTAATATCTAAGCTTTAGCATCGGGCGCATCGCTGTTGCTCCGTTTAGATTTATTCGACAGTTATCGGTACTTGCTAGATCTACAAGTCTTTTCTTGTTGTTTTAGCTTTTACCACCATCTATCCAGCTTAGAATTTTATCCAATCGGCTCTGTCAAAGGCGTAATCTTGATATTTATCCGATAGCTGATTAATATTGTTCTAAATGTTGCTTTACTAAGCCATATTGGATCGCTTCACGGTTGTCTTGTATTGCTTAGTCATCAATCGGCTTTCTGTTGTTTGATCTATTGGAATCGGCTCCCTATGCTGTTTCATCATATATCGGAATCGGTTCTTCAATATCCGACTGTGCTAACAAGAGAATCGGCTCCTCAGCTGTTTCTTAACATCCGATTTTGTCCTTGTCAATCAACAGGTCAGATTGACTGGCACGCCCTAGTTTTCAAGGCCACGCCTTAGCTCCTGCGTTGGCGCATCTGTCTCCGCCTGATTTTTGCGTCAACACACTTTTGGCACGCCCGGTGGGACTCAGAAAGTCAAGACCCATGGATTCATGTTAGATGTTACCAGATCCGTTTCAAGCATCTGTGTACCATCCTATGTTCTCCCAACCAATGTACCAATGCCAAAGGAAGTTCCAGGTGCATTGTCTTTCTCAAGCGTTTTGGCCAACGATTCCTCAAAACCAGTTACTGTATTGGTCACAGGCACATGGAGAACCAACAACTTCAGCAAACTCCTCAGGCCTCTTGGCCGATGAGTTTCTATTCAGATCGGTCGTATCAGGAGAACTATCGAGAAAATTATCAGCAGTATGTTCCTCATCAGGTTATACGACCGATTGAAGGACCGATTAGGCGACCAGAGAGGGGGGGAGTGAATGGGAGCCGATAAAATTTCTTTCCCAAATCCGGCTTTTCCCAAATCAACTCCTAGCCAACCAAACGATCTAGCCAAGATCACGTAGCTACTGAGAAGCTACTGACCCTAGGAACTAGATCTACACAGCGGAACAAGAATCGAACAAATCGAGTACAAGACGTGGCCTCAAACAAGATTGGATTGGAAGAGTTCAGCAAAAATCACACTGGTCGATTGATCCGACCGTACATGAAGAGTCGGTCGGATTTATCGCATATACTCCGACCGTGACTGAGAGAAGAACATGGAAGAGTTCAGCGAAAAATACACGGGTCGTTTGATCCAACCGTGCATGGAAATAGTCGATCGGAGTTATCGCATATGCTCTGACCGTTGTTGAGAGAAAACAACAGGTCGATTGATCCGACCGGTACAAGTGCCACCGATCGGATCAATAGGTCAACAGTCGAGTCACTGATCTTACTTTTCTCTCAGTGCGATCGGATCATCCGACCGAGAGTCGATCGGAGCATCCAATCGAAATATCGACCATCTACCAGAGAGTTTGCAACGCTGCGAAGTGTTAGCGGTCGATTCATCCGACCAAGCCAAGGAAAACCGATCGGATCAATAGACCGACTCAGCGAAAACGGTCAACTGGAGAATGGATCTCCCAAACGACTTGGAGTCTTGAGACAAGATTTTGGGTAGATGATATACACCTCAAGGAGATGCTATGCCCCAAAGATCTCGGCCAAAAACCTCCTAGAACTCCGGGAATCTCAAATCTAGCGAAGAACACACCCTCCACGAGTTCATCCCAAAATCTTCAAATCTAGGACGAATCCCGGCGTTTGGGGGCAAGAGATCACCAAGAAAAGAGGCACAAAACACTCATATGTGATTCCCCAAAGAAATCCGAGAGGAAACGGCCTAGAAATTGAAGAACGAAATCCCCCAAAAATAGCTCCGAAAATAGTTCCGAAAATAACAAAAAGAAAAGGAGCTCGAGGATTCAAATCATGGCACAAAGATGAGCAGCACAAACTCAATCAACCAACCATGAATTCACCTATACAAACTAGGAATGATTCGAAGTAGTTCTAGGTGGAAGGGATGAAAGGGAAACTACAAGTCCAAAGGAAACCAAAGAGATAACTAGAGAGATAGCAGCCACCAACCCCTAGGGGGCCTATTAGTAGTCCAAGTGGTGGTGCTCTAAAGACTAAACTACCCCTAAGCGATACATACCCCTCAGGGGCAAATTTGTCATAGTTGCGAATATTCTTCCGGCTCGGACCGCATCCGCCGCAACCTTGCTTCCCTCCGACGCAAGCTTTGCGGCCACGCCGCGTGTCCTCCGGTCCAGGCTCCTTGACGCCCACGGCTCCTCCTGATGGGCCGCGCCACGCCAAGTCCTCGGGCTTGGTTTTGAGGCCTAAACCAAGAAACCGTCCTCCTGATGATTTTGTGGCCAAATCACCAAACCCCGCGTAAAAGCTTCGGTTGTCAGCTGCTACCTTGCACCGGCTTCACGTCCGCGTACGAGCTTCAGTTGTGAGCCGCTACCTCGCACCGGATCCACGCCGCCTTGCTCGTTCTTGCCACCATGTGAACCGCACTTGATCCATCTGGCCATCGGGTCCCTCGAACCAAGCCTACTTGTCTCTCCACTCCCTGGAGGCCTCCATGGCTAAGACCTTTCGCGCCTGTTCTTCACCTGCACCAATGCAATCAAGCCGCATTCTACACCTGAAATACTTAAGCCAAGGCAAACATCAGTCCACACCACGTTGTCAATCACTCATCACACAGGAAGCGACCATCCACCAGTTCTCGGACACACCGGGTCCTCAATCTCCCCCTTGATGAGTGCATTGACAACACACACATAGTAACCAATGATGATAAAAGAAAAAGAAAAGAAATCGAAAACCAATCGCTCAAGCAAGTGACCAAAAGCAAGAACAGGCCAAATCAAAGTCACTCACAAGATAAAAACTCAGAAAACGCCGACCCTTCCATAGGAAGAGAAAAAGGGCTCAACACCATCGGCAAAAGAGCAAAAGCACAAAGCACAAATCTTCAAATCTCAAAATCTCCAATTCACTTTTCAGAACACTCAAGGCACTCCCCCTGCAAAGATGCAACTCCCCCTGAACAAGTGAGCTTGTGCGCGCGAGAAACACTCGAAAAAGCTCAAATTCTCACAAAACTTTCAAAATCTTTTCCAGAAATTCTTCAGAAATTCTCCCCCTTTTCAAATGCTCCAGAAATTCTCCCCCTTGTTGACAATGCACAAATCAAGGCAAAAATGTACAAAATGCAACTACAAGCTTCTCAAATAGACAATGAGCAATACAAAGTGCCACAAGTTAGAGAAGAGGCAAACTAGATAGTTCATCATGTCACACGGGCATTGCCATCAAGAAGGTGGAGATATATAGACATTTGACAAAGCCATGATCAAATTTGCAATTTTATCAAAAGTTTCACCTCATGAGCAAAGTCCTAAACATCGATCATTTAAGCACAAACAAGCTTCATCTCACTAAGATCATGATAGGACAAGCATTCTTGACAAAAGATCATTATAAACGCCCAAAATCTATCTCATGTCATGTCAAAGCACGGAGCCATGTGTTCACTTCTCAAGGGAGACTTCTCCGGCAAACAACATGCAACCGCTTAGCACCCATGTGTGCAAGTGTGTGCAATGGTGAAAGCATAGAGACATGAGCATAAATTTCTTCAAATATATCTTTTTCTCATCTTTCTTCTTTCATGCATAAACATCTCATTTTTCAAGTTTTTCAAATCAAGCATGGTATATGAAATGTCTTTGCAACAAAAAGAAGCTTATGCTCCTCCACAAGATAAAGCATGGGCTAAACATTCATAATGACAAAGATCTTTGAACCAATTGAGAAGAATATCATCCTAGCATGATCCTAAGCAAAATATAGCCATTTCGGCTCAAACAAGACATGCAAAAGCATTTACTCATGGGTGAAAAGAGTTTAAGTTCAGTTTGTCATTTTACTTCAAAAATTGACTATCTCAAAAGAATATATATCAAAACCATCAAGAGCATAGCCAATCATACATCCATTCCCTAGCAAGCCTGCCTAAACTCTAAAATGTAGCAAGTTGTAGCAATCGCTGCATATAGGAGAAGCTCATCCTAAGACATGATACAAATGCAGCATGATATATCACAAAATGCAAAGATGAACACTATACATCAAGATACAAAATCGAAAAAGTGTACATCAAGATACAAAATCAAAAAGTGTACATCAAGATACAAAGATGGTACAATAGTATACATATGCTACAAGAGAAGCCTCCAAAACTCAGCTCAGAAAAACACACATACACCAAGTTCTCCTCGCAAGCGAGTGAAGGTAACTTGATCAAGCGGTTTAGAAAAAAAAGTCTGCAAGCTGGTTTTGGAGTAGAAACATGGGCAAGCTCAAACTCAATACACAAGCGCGACCATAGCACACATACAAAGCTCCCCCTGGAATGTGCAACGAAAATGCAAATCCAAGGTTCAAGTTCAAACTACAAGCTCCCCTTGGAATGTGCAACTGAAATGCAAATCCAAGGTTCAGGATCAATCACAAGCTCCCCTTGGAATGTGCCACTGAAATGCAAATCCAAGGTTCAGGTTCAAAATTCAAACTCCCATGATATGCACAATCAAAGTGCCAACACAACAAACTCATGCAAGCTAAAAGCTATAAGCAAGGTCTTCTTCTTTTCAAAAGCAACAAGAGCAAATTCTCTCCCTTAAATAAACCCGAGCTCCCCCTCAACCAAAGACACCTAGTAAAAGAAAACTAGAAAAAGGTGTACAAAAGCAAATGGAAAGCTCCATCACAAAAAGGAAGAAAAATCTCAAATGAGCAAAATGCAACCCAAAAGATACCAACTAAAAGGATACCAGATAAACAACAAGAGTGTACAAGGGATATACTCACAATACATAGTGTACAAGGGCCACATCGGGGCCACCCAAAAAGGTGTGGAGAACCATCAAACCTTGATCAGGCAAAAGACCAAGAGTCACCAAGCTCATGTTCTCCATACCTCCCACCTGCACAATCAAAAGCGAGAACGAGAAGGAGCGAACGACTCGACACTGGGGTTAGCACAGAAAGAGTTAAACCAGTGTCGGGCCATCTGCTCAAAAGAAGGGTTAGCAAAATCAACGCTACCACGTGAAACCCTCTCGTCTCTCACCATCGGTCCTCTAGCACCACGTGGGGGAAAACGTGGCCTAGACTCTCTCCTAGCCTCAAAGCTACGGTTTCTGCACCAAACTGACCACGAGCAGGAGGCCGCCTAGCAAACTCACCACGAGCTGGAACACCACGACTACCCAACGAAGGAACTGTACGCACAAAAGCCTCTCTCCTAGGCAAGGGTGAATGAGACACAGGCACACTACGAGAAGAGTAGTACCTGTCCCTGTTCCCCAACTCCTTCTCTCGTCTCACCTCCCTCTTCTTCCTCCAGCAAAACTCCTCTAGGTGACCATCCCTTCCACAATGATCACAATGGAAGCGGACTGGCTTTGGCTTTGGGGTTTCTCTCGGCTGTGGCTTCTCACTTCTCTGGTAACCCCCACTCCTCACAAAGGTCACTCTCCTTTGGAAGTTGTTTGTCTTTGGTGGAAACTTGGGAGGATCTGGAGTGGTGTCAAGCTTGTTCAGTAGGTGGTTGGGTTTGGGTGTGAAGTTGTTCTTTGGAGAAGCTTTCTGTGGTGTTGGGATGTTTGTGGTGGGGTTAGCTTGCTCTCTCTCTTTCTCACCACTACTCTCACCAATCTCCTCAAAACCCAGACCACGACCATCAGCTCTCTTGAACCCAGCAATCAACATCTTAAGCTGAGGCTCGCGACCCGACAACCAACCCAAACACTGACGCAACTCATCATTTTCATCCTGCAAACGATCAACATATTGTGCAAGTTCCACATTCTTCAAAGCAACAACATCGCATGCAGAGCAAGAGTTTGCAACAGGTGATTTTAATTCAGCCTCAAGAGAACTAATCATGGTACGAGATTCAAGCAACTGAGCATGCAAAGTAGGACAAGAAGTACAAGCACCTAGCAAAGAAGGTCTAGACTTCAACTCAGCAAGCTCAACCCTAGCACCTTCTAGTTCATCAAGGCATGTCATGTGTTTATCCTTGAGAGCAACCAAATCAGCAAGATGCACATCACACACAGAGCATTCAAGTTCATCAGAAACAGAAGGAGCATCTTTCAGCACACCTATCTCTGCTCTAGCACTTGCCAACTTAGATTCAAGCTCAGCCACTTTCTTGCTAGACTCACTAAGCAAGGACTCAAAATCCATCACCTTCTTTCCAGTCTCAGAAAGTAAGGCCACAAGCTCAGCTATTCTTTCCTTGGACTCTCCTAGTAAAGACCTAAACTCTCTCTTCTCCTTGTTGGTCTTTCTAAGCACATCATCACGATTATCGACCAACTGCTCTAGCCTAGCAATCTCCTTATGCAAAGAGATGGGATTGGTCAATACCTCATCCTCAGAGTCGGAGTCGAAGTCGTAGTCGGAGATGTTCTTGTTGTTGGAGTCGTGCGCCATGGTGCAGAAGTTCATAGCGGCGCAGGAAAGCCTGTTGAGGTTGCAGGTTCATGTGCTTCTTCTCCTTGCGGTGACCGCGGTCTTCAACCTCGCTGCTCGAGCTCGACGAAGTGTCGGTGTTCTCCTCCTTGTTCTTGTGCTTGGAGTGGTACTCGTCCTTGGAGCGGTGCTTGTGCTCATCTCACGGGCGGTGCTTGCGTTTCTTGATTTCCTCCGGGCACTCGGCGATCAAGTGGCCCTTCTTGCCGCACCTGTAGCACGTGCTCCCCGAGCGCCTCGAACCCTTCCGGTTCTGGTACATGCGCTCGAACCTCCTCGTGAGCAACGCGAGATCCTCCTCGCTCAGCACCTCAAACTCCTCATCTGGAAGAGACACAAGAGAAGACAAGGCAAAGTGTCTGGAAGTATTAGCATGTCCATCACCAAAGCCACCGACTAGAGCCAGACTATGAGAATCAGTCGGACTCTTAGCCTTGGCAAGAAACCGTCTATCAACCTCAGAAGGATTTCAACTTGGAGAAAAGCTCATCAACCACCAAAGTCTCATAGTTAGCCGACTCCATGATAGCCTCAACCTTCACTCCCCACACGGTCCGATCAAGTGATTGCAAGAGCTTGATAGCTCTGTCATGATCCGTGTAAGGGATGGCGGTGATGTTGGCCTTCATGTTGTTGACTATAGACGTGAAGCGCTGAAGCATAGCATCAACCGACTCGCTAGGCAACTGCTTAAAATTCTCATACTCTCGACGGTACATAGAGAAAAGCCTAGCCTTCACATGGCTATCACCACCGTGGGCTACCTTGAGCTTCTGCCAGATCTGGCTAGCTAGGTCCTCGCCCAAAACTCGCTCAAACTCCTCGGCCGACAAAGCACGGAACAAGTAATCGACAGCCCTAGCGTTGGCCTCGAACTTATCTCTTGCATCCTGGGCATCTAAGTTGGTGGGATTGACATAGTGTTCATCTTTGGTCACATCCCACAACAACTTTCCTTTGCATCGCAAGAAAGTGCCCATACACGCAACCCAATTCGGATAGTTCTTCCCATCGAAGTGTGGAGGCCCGGAACCCCGATCTTGGTACGCCATCTTTGGATCTTAGACTGGTTAGAGTTGCAAAGACCCGTAACCGGCTCTGATACCAATTGAAGGACCAATTAGGCGACCAGAGAGGGGGGGGGGAGTGAATGGGAGCCGATAAAATTTCTTTCCCAAATCCGGCTTTTCCCAAATCAACTCCCAGCCAACCAAAAGATCTAGCCAAGATCACATAGCTACTGAGAAGCTACTGACCCTAGGAACTAGATCTACACAGCGGAACAAGAATCGAACAAATCGAGTACAAGACGTGGCCTCAAACAAGATTGGACTGGAAGAGTTCAGCAAAAATCACACTGGTCGATTGATCCGACCGTACATGAAGAGTCGGTCAGATTTATCGCATATACTCTGACCGTGACTGAGAGAAGAACAGGGAAGAGTTCAGCGAAAAATACACGGGTCGTTTGATCCGACCGTGCATGGAAATAGTCGATCGGAGTTATCGCATATGCTCAGACCGTTGTTGAGAGAAAACAACAGGTCGATTGATCCGACCAGTACAAGTGCCACCGATCGGATCAATAGGTCAACAGTCGAGTCACTGATCTTACTTTTCTCTCAGTGCGATTGGATCATCCGACCGAGAGTCGATCGGAGCATCCAATCGAAATATCGACCATCTACCAGAGAGTTTGCAACGCTGCAAAGTGTTAGCGGTCAATTCATCCGACCAAGCCAAGGAAAACCGATCGGATCAATAGACCAACTCAGCGAAAACGGTCAACTCGAGAATGGATCTCCCAAATGACTTGGAGTCTTGAGACAATATTTTGGGTAGATGATATACACCTCAAGGAGATGCTATGCCCCAAAGATCTCGGCCTCAAACCTCCTAGAACTCCGGGAATCTCAAATCTAGCAAAGAACACACCCTCCACGAGTTCATCCCAAAATCTTCAAATCTAGGACGAATCCCGGCGTTTGAGGGCAAGAGATCACCAAGAAAAGAGGCACAAAACACTCATGTGTGATTCCCCCAAAGAAATCCGAGAGGAAACGGCCTAGAAATTGAAGAACAAAAATCCCCCAAAAATAGCTCCGAAAATAGGTCCGAAAATAAGAAAAAGAAAAGGAGCTCGAGGATTCAAATCATGGCACAAAGATGAGCAGCACAAACTCAATCAACCAACCATGAATTCACCTATACAAACTAGGAATGATTCGAAGTAGTTCTAGGTGGAAGGGATGAAAGGGAAACTACAAGTCCAAAGGAAAACCATAGAGATAACTAGAGAGATAGCAGCCACCAACCCCTAGGGGGCCTATTAGTAGTCCAAGTGGTGGTGCTCTAAAGACTAAACTACCCCTAAGCGATACATACCCCTCAGGGGCAAATTTGTCATAGTTGCGAATATTCTTCCGGCTCGGACCGCATCCGCCGCAACCTTGCTTCCCTCCGATGCAAGCTTTGCGGCCACGCCGCGTGTCCTCCGGTCCAGGATCCTTGACGCCCATGGCTCCTCCTGATGGGCCGCGCCACGCCAAGTCCTCGGGCTTGGTTTTGAGGCCCAAACCAAGAAACCGTCCTCCTGATGATTTTGTGGCCAAATCACCAAACCCCGCGTACAAGCTTCGGTTGTTAGCCGCTACCTTGCACCGGCTTCACGTCCGCGTACGAGCTTCGGTTGTGAGTCGCTACCTCACACCGGATCCACGCCGCCTTGCTCGTTCTTGCCACCATGTGAACCGCACTTGATCCATCTGGCCATCGGGTCCCTCGAACCAAGCCTACTTCTCTCTCCACTCCCTGGAGGCCGCCATGGCTAAGACCTTTCGCGCCTGTTCTTCACCTGAACCAATGCAATCAAGCCGCATTCTACACCTGCAATACTTAAGCCAAGGCAAACGTCAGTCCACATCACGTTGTCAATCACTCATCACACCAGGAAGCGACCATCCACCGGTCCTCGGACACACCGGGTCCTCACCGATAGCTCTGATTGATCAAATATCAGTTCAGAGCTCAAAAGTAGAAGATTGTCAGCCGCATTATGCTCTAGCATCGGCTCGAGATCAATCAGAACTAACAGAAGATGACCTTGAGCAAGATGAGAAAGAAGCCTTGGAAAAGGCTATCGAGGAATATAGATTGGCATGCCTCAAAACATTCAATATTAACAAGGAGGGAGGTGTGACCCAAGTCTGTAATTTTCGAAGACCAGAAGAATTCATTAAAGATCAAAATGAAAAAATGGCTAACGACCTGGTCTCTAATGACAATCATAATTGGGATGTTTCTCCAGCAGCTGATATTTTTACAGCATCTATTTTTCCAAAAGAATTTATGACGTCAGATGATACGGTTGAATCGAATATCAAAGAAAAACTACTCAATTGAATCTGGAGTTAGCACTTGAGAAGCCAGAAGATGATGGAAAATTAGGCTATGGATTTACGTCGGCTGATAAATTGGAAGAAGTAGATTTGGGTGATGGTAGTAAGCCTAGACCGACGTATGTAAGTTCTAAGTTAGATCCTGAGTTTAAAACCAAGTTGATAGCTCTGTTACGAGAATATAAAGATTGTTTTGCTTGGGAATATTCTGAGATGCCTGGTCTAGACCGGTCGGTTGTTGAACATCGGTTGCCAATTAAAAAGGGGTTTCGGCCATATCAGCAGCCGTCTCGCCGTTCTGATCCAAAAATCTTAGATGATATCAAAGCTGAAATTACCCGGTTGATAGATGCTAAATTTATCAGACAATGCCGATATGCAGAGTGGATTTCAAACATTGTTCCTGTGTACAAGAAAAATGGAAAACTTCGGGTTTGCATAGATTTCAGAGATCTTAATAAAGCAACTCCGATGGATGGGTATCCGATGCCTGTGGCTAATGTACAAGTTGATGCAGCAGCAGGACACAAAGTCATTAGTTTTATGGACGGGAATGCTGGATATAATCAGATCTTGATGGCAGTCGAAGATATTCATAAGACTGCGTTCCGATGTCCTGCTCATCTTGGATTATATGAGTGGGTTGTAATGACTTTTGGGCTTAAAAATGCTGGTGCTACATATCAGAGGGCTATGAATTATATTTTTCATGAGATTATTGGAAAGATTGTTGAAATATACATCGATGATGTTGTGGTTAAATCAGGGAGTTATGATGGTCACTTGTCCGATTTACGTCGCACATTAGAGTGCACAAGGAAACATGGTCTCAAGATGAACCCACTCAAATGTGCCTTTGGAGTATCGGCTGGTCAATTTTTGGGATTTATGGTTCATGAGAGAGGAATCGAAATCAGCCAGAAAAGCATTAGTTCGATCAATAAAGTTGTTGCTCCAGAGAATAAGAAAGAACTCCAATCTTTGATCGGGAAGATAAATTTTATCAGAAGATTCATATCCAATTTATCTGTTAAGATTAAGCCGTTTACTCCATTATTAAAGCTCAAAGCCGGTCAAGAGTTCGTTTGGGGAAAGGAACAACAAGAAGCTTTAGACAGAATCAAGGAATACTTAACTTCCCCTCCAATTTTGGTTCCTCCACAGAAAGGTAAGCCGTTTAAATTATATTTATCGGCTAATGAATGTGCAATCGGATCTGCTTTGGTGCAAGAGTTTCAGGGAAAAGAGCGGGTTGTTTATTTTGTTAGTAGAAGATTATTGGATGCTGAAACAAGATATTCTCCCGTCGAAAAGCTGTGCTTATGCCTATATTTCTCTTGTACTAAGTTAAGGCATTATTTATTATCGGCTGAGTGCATTGTTGTTAGCAAAGATGATGTGGTCCGATATATGTTGTCACTGCCGATTTTAAATGGAAGAATTGGTGAATGGATATTGGCTCTTTCAGAGTTTGATTTGCGATATGAATCGGCTAAAGCCATTAAGGGACAAGTATTGGCTGATTTTTTTGCCCAGCATTGTGGATCGGATGTGTCTATGGTGGAGCCAGTTCCTTGGTCCTTATTCTTCGATGGATCGGCTTGTGGGGTTGGTTCTGGAATCTGCGTTGTTCTCATCTCGCCTCGGGGGGCAAGTTTCGATTTTGCAATACCGATTGAAAAGACTGCTACTAACAATCAAGCTGAATATCGAGCTGTTCTCAAGGGTTTACAATTGTTGAGGGAAATTAAAGCCGATGCTGTCAAAATATTTGGAGATTCAATGTTGGTTGTAAAACAATTATCTAAGGAATATGAATGCAATGATGATATTCTCTTAGGATACCGAGATGAATGCTTCCAATTGTTGAAGGAATTTAAGGTGGTAACAATTGAACATATACCAAAACTCCACAATCATGAGGCTAATCGATTGGCTCAGAGTGCTTCAGGGTACTGACCGATTCAAGACATATTAGAATCGGATATTGCTGATGATGATTGGAGAAAAGAAATATTCGAGTATTTGAAAGATCCATCTAAAAGAACCGATAGGCGAGTAAGATTGCTGGCAACCAAGTATGTTTTAATGGAAGATAGATTATACTATCGAACCCTTGATGGAGTGTTACTCAGATGTATCGGTTCCGAGGAAGCTAAAGTGCTGATGGGCGAAATTCATGAAGGCGTCTGCGGGGCACATCAGTCGGCTTTTAAAATGAAATGGATGATCAGACAAAACGGATATTTCTGGCCGACTATTCTTGAGGATTGCTTCAAGTATTATAAAGGCTGCCAAGATTGTCAAAAGTTTGGTAATGTTCAAAGAGCTCCAGCTTCGGCTATGAATCCGTTCAGAGGATGGGGAATCGATTTGATCGGATAGATTAATCCACCATCCAGTAAGAATCACAAGTTTATAGTGGTGGCAACCGATTATTTTACCAAATGGGTTGAAGCTATTCCTTTAAAGAATGTGACATCATTTGATATGATTGAATTTGTGAAAGAGCATATTATCTACCGATTTGGAATTCCTCAAACTATTACAACCGATCAAGGAACTATGTTTATTTCTGGTGAATTCGAAGAGTTTGCATCAAACATGGGGATCAAATTATTAAATTCTTCTCCCTATTATGCTCAAGCCAATGGTCAAGCTGAATCTTCGAATAAAGGGATAATCAAATTGATTAAAAGGAAAATTGAAGAAAATCCGAGGAAGTGGCATGACTTGTTAAGCGAATCTTTGTGGGCATATCGGATGGCTTGTCATGGTGCTACTAAATTATCTCCTTACCAGTTGGTTTACGGACATGATGCCGTTTTACCTTGGGAAGTCAAAACAGGATCTCGACGTATTGACTTACAGGATGATTTGACGGTTGAAAATTACGATATCTTGATGAAAGAGGAATTGGAGGATTTGGCTGGGCATCGATTAAGGGCTTTGAGTAATATAGAAAAAGATAAAGCACGTGTGGCTCGATGGTACGATAAGAAAGTAAAAGTGAAAAGTTTTGTTGAAGGGGATCTCGTTTGGAAACTAGTGTTGCCAATCGGATCGAAAGATTCCAAATTCGGGAAATGGTCTCCGAACTGGGAAGGGCCATATCGTATTCATCGATGCGCGTCAGGCAATGCATATATCTTAGAGACACTTGAAGGAGAGGTATTTACAAGAGCTCTGAATGGAAAATACTTGAAGCAATATTACCCTAGCATTTGGGTCGGTTCGTGAACCAAGTGCTTATCGGAGAAACAAAGAACTGCATGCAAGGATTAACGAATCGGATACATGTCCGTTTCAAAAAATTCCTAGTCCGATTTAGGTATAAATCGGATAATAGGTGGCCGATATGGCATACATCACTCTTGGTGCAAAAAATTAAGAAGAAATAAAATCACACGAGAGTTAAAGAAGAAGATAGGGATCGAATCTACAAGAAATAATATTCATAACAAGTGCCACAATTGCAGGCATATATGGTCTACGTCTTCAATGACCCACTGATAAACTTCAATCGGACTTTCTTGTGCTGGAATGCTTCTATGGAGTTTAAGTGCATCGGATGCTTGAACTTTGAGGGTCTTTGTGAGTTCTTCAATTGTGGCTGGAAGCTGCTGCAGCTTATTTTCCTCTTCCTCAAGCTGTTGGCTGACCGATCGGAGTTCATTTTCTAATTCTATTTTACGAGCTTTTAACTCATCGATTTTGGCCACCAAGGAAGGGCGGTTGGCTTCAAGGAATTTGATTTTATCCCTGGTAGCATTAGCTGCGTTCCTCTTTTCCTCCGATTTCTTGATCAATAATTCCCGATTCTGTTGATCGGATATTTTCTGGCGGGCTTCAATGAATTCAATCTGATGACCCTCGATGTAAGCTGCGGGGATGATGGCTGCTTGAGCTTCACGATTAAGATGAGGCCGCAACTGATGGAGAATCGATCGGATCGGCCCAGCATCTTGAACTAACACAAAAGTATCTTGCTCCAGCAGAACTAGGAGGTCCGATAGTTTGTTCTTGATGTTTTCTGGGAGAGATGGAGCGTTGATTTCAGGTGGATGGTTGGCCGTATCCGATGAGATCCCTTTTTTGGCCGATTGAACTTCGTCTTCATCCAAGAGACCTCCGATTGGGAAATCAAAGAGGCTATTATCAATTGAATCTTGATCCTGAAAGAAAAAGGTTTGATTAGATCGGATAAAAGAGAAAATCGATAATCAAGACAGAAGAATAAGTAAATGAACCTGCTTCAGATTTATTTCATCAAATCGAGTAGGTTGCATTGAAGGAGTTGGAGTCTGCTCTGTAAAGGGTTCAGGGATTTCAGCCGATCTATCTTGAGGGTCCTCCATTGGTTTGTCTAAATAGAGAATCGGTTATGACGCTGAGATAAAAGATTTCTCGATAAACGATGAAAGTTGAGTTTCTGGTATTACCAGTCGGATCGGGTACAGACGCCGACACAACGGGGGAGTTTGGACGAGAAACATGAGGGGAATTCAGTCTTGCATTATCTTCAATAACTTGCTCTGCAGGATATGCCAAGGTCAAGTAAACACAAGTAACGATGAAAAGAATCGGAATTAAAAAGTTGATACCTGTTTCTGGTTGGGACTCCGGTATTGTCTTTTGGATCACCTTGGCTAGCATTGCGGCTGCTGTTGAAGCATCAATCGGTGTCATTTTAGGTTTCTTCGAAGACCTTTTCAGAGTGGGACCGATTGCACGTTTTGCTGATTTCCCTTTGATAATATCTTTTATTGATGGTGCGTCACCACCAATATAGGGATCCTCTGATGGAGGAGCGTATTCAATCCGGCTTATCGCTCTTGCTTTTGGTCGGAGGTGCCAAATCTTCATCCTGTCAAGGTAAAGGACCAGGATTATAACCGATTACAAAACAGAGGCAGAAATAAGATTAATACCTGAGGATCGATGATGAAATCTGGGTCGAAGATACAGCAGTAATAATTTGCCGATTTACAGAAGAGGTGCTTGGACCATTGTTTCCACCATGACTTGAATGATGGAGACACTGCTGGAGCCAGTTTCCATGTCTTGAAATCGGCTATATTTACATTGGGAATCCGATTCAACAATCGGTCGAAGTCTGAATCAGATTCGATTGTCTTTCGAGGTCTAAATTGATTGGCAAAGTGTAATTTGGGGACAGCTTGACCAAATCCCAATTGCCTTGCTATTATAGAAGGATAGTAGAATTCGTAAGAGAACGTATTGCGAGACAAGGTGGGAAGGATATTTGGAAGAATCACTTCTTTGAGGGTTGGTTCTGAATCATCGGAGGTGGCTAAATCAAATCGGAAGTTAGTTGGTTTTTCGAAGTGATGATCGGGATCATTATATGGAAACCAGATCAAGATGTCATCGTTAAAGCCATGATAAAAGCATTTGAAGTATAGTGCTATTCGACTAGGGGTGGCTTTATCTCCACCGATTGAGGAAGCAGCTTCGCCGAAAGACAGACATTGGCGAAAGACGATTTCTTCTTCGTCCGTCTGATCGGATGGGAATTGACTGCCGAAAATATCGGCTTGAAATGTGTTTTGCATATAAAGATTTAGCCACAGATTTAGGAACCACCAAGGTCCTCCAAGAGAAGTAATCGGTTCGTCGTTCCTTAAGCGAACAGATACATCAAGCATGAGATTATATGTTGCCCCAAGGAGAAGCTTGCCTAGAGGAAAATGGTTCCCCGCTGCCAGATATTCTGCTAACCGATTGACTTTGGAAGATGGGCCAATTGTCTTTCCACCGAAAATATATTTCTCTAGCCACATCATGAGGAAAGCGGTGTGTTCTTTTTCATCTATAGCCTCGAAAGACTCGGAAAAAGTCGTGATGTACTCTTTCAAGCCTTTGATTTTGGATGTGTGAATCTTATGAGTAACTTTAGGGAGGCTATCCAAAATAATTGGAGAGGTGATGTCAAGGCCAGTTAACATAACCACATCGGCCAGAGATGGAGACATCGGACCATGACCAAATAAGAAGGTATTTAAGGCATCGGACCAAAAGTATGAAGCAGATATTAGGAAAGGATTGTTCCGTTTCAGGTCTGCTAAAGAAAGAGTGATGCATTGTCCGATGTTCTGAGAATCCCAACTGGGGCGTTTGCTACTGCTCATTCTCATGTACCAGTTCTTCCACCCAGGGACTAAGGTGGGCCAGGATCTGAAAGGATTTTGCCAATCGGGAGAGTTTTCCGATAAGATTGAAGGGAATGCGATGTGTTTCTAGGTTAATGAAGTCAAGAGGATCTTTATCTCCTATAGGCCCTAAGAAAAAGAATCCTGGAGAAACTTTTGAACGGATGATGATATCAGTCTGGTTCGCCTAAAAAAAGGGAAGAAGAAAAAATCTGAGAAACTTGAATCTAGGAAAAAATGATTAACATAAATGAACTTGAGGATTGCTCTTACCTGGGGGGCAGATGAACTGGAAGCCATTTTTAGCCTGTGCAGAGAAGATTTGAAGGCCGATTGAATATACGCCGTCGGGAAGAGTTCACCGGAAAGAGCTCGTCTAAGAAGACTGCGATGGAGGATAGCAAGCGGCGGATGAAGACGGAGGTTGAGGAAGGCCTTTTATTTATAGTCTTGCCTCGAGAGGGTAAAGGTGGAATTTCACATGGTCAAGTGGAAAATCAGGGTTCCGTGCGGAACGGTAACAAGTCGAAAGGGTCCGAGAATTTCGGGGCAATATGGACATCTTATCCCGAAACTGGGGGGCATGTGTTGATGACGTTTTTTAACACGTGTTGGAGCCGACACTTGGAGGATTGAGTCAGAGTTAAAAGCGGAGTCTGAATTGGAAATGGTTCGAAAACAAGTTCGGAATCGGACTCAAGGCTTCGGAATCGGACTCGGAGGACCGATCAAGGGCATCGTGAGTTTGGGCTAAAATTGGGCCGCTTATGGGTCAAATCGTTTAGAGTCTTAGGTTAAAGAGTTTATTTCTTTTGAGTCAAGTTTGTTTGAGTCGTGATCGACTTGGAGTCTGTAAATTCCAGGGTATAAATATAAACCCTAAGGGACGTGAGAAACCAGATACACATCAATACAAAAAACCTTTACTACCTTGCATTTACTACTAGCAATTTACTTACAAGTCGGCGACTTCGCCAAGCTTTTTCTCTTTCAACAAGTTCTCCTGGGCTAGTCGAGGCGATCCAGATCTCCAAGGCTTGCTCGTGAGTTCCGCTTCTACTGAGTAATATCTAAGCTTTAGCATCGGGCGCATCGCTGTTGCTCCGTTTAGATTTATTCGACAGTTATCGGTACTTGCTAGATCTACAAGTCTTTTCTTGTTGTTTTAGCTTTTACCACCATCTATCCAGCTTAGAATTTTATCCAATCGGCTCTGTCAAAGGCGTAATCTTGATATTTATCCGATAGCTGATTAATATTGTTCTAAATGTTGCTTTACTAAGCCATATCGGATCGCTTCACGGTTGTCTTGTATTGCTTAGTCATCAATCGGCTTTCTGCTGTTTGATTTATTGGAATCGGCTCCCTGTGCTGTTTCATCATATATCGGAATCGGTTCTTCAATATCCGACTGTGCTAACAAGAGAATCGGCTCCTCAGCTGTTTCTTAACATCCGATTTTGTCCTTGTCAATCAACAGGTCAGATTGACTGGCACGCCCCGGTTTTCAAGGCCACGCCTTAGCTCGTACGTTGGCGCATCTGTCTCCGCCTGATTTTTGCGTCAACAGTGGCCTAGTGCTTTCATTTTGCGGGGCCCAAGCAGTAGGGCTTCGTACTCAGTGGAGTTGTTGGTGCAGGGGAACTCAAGTCGGGCTGCGAATTTTGTTGTGTTTCCAGACGGGGAAATGACGACCGCGGCGATGCCCGCCCCCAGATTGCACCAGGCTCCGTCGCAGTTGACTATCCAAAGTAGGTCAACGGGTTGTTCGGGCTCAATTGTGGGTGAGGTCCATTCTGCTATAAAGTCTGCCAAGACCTGAGACTTTATGGCGCTGCGCCTCTCGAAGTCCACGACATATTCTGAGAGCTCCGCCGCCCATTTGCGGATACGAGGTGATGCTTCCTTGTTCGCGAACAGGTCCCAGAGGGGCTGGTCGGTTACTACTAGTATCTTGAAGCCCTCGAAATAGTGCTTGATTTTGCTCTTGGCCATGATCAGGGCATAGGCTATCTTCTCGAGCTCAGAATAGAGCAGTTGCGAATTTGCTAGGGCTTCAGATACATAGTAGACCGAGCGCTGAGTGTTGCGGCCCTCCACCAGCCTTTCCTGCACTAGGACGGCGCAGACGGCTGATCGCGAAGCCGACAAGTATAGCATGAGCGTGGCTTTGGGCTCCGGGGGCGTGAGCTTCGTAGTGTTCGTGAGGTATTCCTTGAGCTCCGCGAACGCCTTGCTTTGCTCTTCGCCCCACTCGAAGGTACCCGCTCCCCTTAGGACTTTGAAAAATGGGAGGCTCCGCTCGGCTGCCTTTAGGATGAAGCGACTGAGAGCTGCTATTCTGCCCGTGAGCTTTTGCACGTCCTTGATGCACTTTTGCTCTTCTATTCTCTTTATTGCCTCGATCTTGTCTGGGTTGGCTTCGATTCCTTTGGTAGACACGATACAGCCCAGCACTTTGTCCCTCTGGACTTCGAACACGCACTTTTCCGGGTTTAGCTTGAGGTTTGCCCTGCGGAGATTGCCAAAGGTTTCTGTGAGGTCCCCGAGGTGATCGCCTCTCGCTGAGCTCTTGACGACGATATCGTCCACATACGCCAAGAGGTTGCGCCTGATCTGGCTACCAAAGGTACTGTAGGTCATTCTTGTGAATGTCGTGCCTGCGTTGTGGAGCCCCTCTGGCATTTTTAGGAAGCAGTAGGTGCCAAATGGGGTAATGAAAGCTGTTGTTTCCTGGTCATCCTCCTTGATCCAAATTTGGTGATAGCCTGAGAACATGTCCAGCAGCGACAGCATTTCGCTGTTGGCTGCGTCGTCTACCACGGTGTCGATTCTCTCTAGAGGGAAATCATCCTTGGGGCAGGCTTTGTTCAAGTCTGTGAAATCTATGCACATGCGAATGTTGCCGTTCTTTTTCCTGACGGGGACCGTATTTGCGAGCCATTCTGTGTACTTGACTTCGCGGATGATGCCAGCGTCGAGTAGGCGCTGGACCTCCGCCCTGATGGCCAGGGCCTTTTCCTCCGACATCTTGCGGAGCTTCTGCTTCTTGGGCTTCGCCCCATCAGCCACATCTAGCCTGTGCTCAATGATGCTGCGGTCCACACCGCGGAGGTCCGAGGTGGACCACGCGAAGACGTCCATGTTCTTGAACAGGAACTCCTTTAGCTGAGCCTCTTCCTCAGGGGACAGGTACGTGCCCATGATGACCTCCCTGTCCGGTCGCATGCTATCGAGCTGCACCCGCCTTGTATCTGATGCCGGTGTGATGCTGATCTCATCCCTAACTTTGGGGGGCTCGTGCCAAGGTTCCTTCTTTTCTGGGAGGTCTGCTAGCGTGATGCTTCCCTTGGCAAGGGCTTCGGCAATGGCCAGGTGGTGGACCGGCCTCCGCCCCGGGGCTATTCCTCTCTCTATTGTCTAAGCTCGCTCCTGATTTCCCTTCACAGAGATGACTCCGCAAGGCCCGGGCAGTTTCATTAGTAGGTAGGAGCTCCGGATGACAGCGCCAAACTTGTTGACGGAGCCCCTGCCAAATATAGCCTTGTAGGGATAGAACATTTCCACTACATCGAAGGTTATGTCTTCTGTTCTTGGGTTGCAGAGGTCTCCTAGGGAAACGGGCAAAGTGATCTTGCCCAGGGCTTTGACCGTGGTGCCACCGAAGCCGATGAGCGGAATGCTGGCTGGCTGTAACAGCCGTTTGTCTAGTTTCATCGAATCGAAGGCACTTGCGAATAGTATGTCGGCTGAGCTGCCCGTGTCAACCAGTATGCCGTCCAAGACCCATCCTGCTACGTTGGCCTCTATGACCATTGCATCTTCATGGGGGTGGCAAGCTAAGTCCAGGTCGGCTTCGGTGAAGGAGATGGGGACGTGTGACCAGGCGTCCCGCCTGACGGGCCCCCCGCTGAACTGCACTGCGTGCACTCTCCTGAAGTAGTCCGCCCTGGCTCTCTTAGTCTCAAACTCGCGTGAGGAGCCTCCGGCGATGGGCATGACGAAGCCTCTGGTTGGGAATGCTGCTGGTTGGCTTATGGTCTGAGCCGAGACTGGCTCTTGCTTAGGCAGCAGTGGCGGCAGAGGAGGGAGCTCCTCCCCACGATGCTCATTGGTTGAGCTCGAAGCGAAGTGAGCCGGTGCGGAGCCGATCTGTTGATATGGGGGAGGATGGCAAGCTGCCGGTGCCTGATGGTACTGTCTCTGTATCGGAGCCCTCCATTCTTGACTGGGTGGCTGGAAGGCCACTGGGGCTGCGGGTATTGGGTTGGTGGTGGGGTGGGATTGAAGGGGTGCTGCCAGTGTGGGCTTAGGTGCGGGCGCGCAGCCGCCAGCTCTTTTTGCTTTCTTTCCCACTCGATGCGCTCCAGAGTTCGCGCTCTTTCTGGGCACTTCATCGTGCCGTGATCATCGTTTTCCATATGGAAGCCACAGAAGAACATCTTCTTGCCGTCTTGGGGCTTCTGGTCTCTGGGGGCTCCGCCCCTGTGGTTGGGCCTCCGGCCTTTGCCCTGGCGGCCCTGCCCCTGTGTTGCATTGTGTGGCCGGTCCGAGAGTTGAGGTTGAGAGGGTGCAGGGGCCTCGCTCGGCTGGATGTTGTAGACCCGTGCCTGTTGGTACTGAGCGGGGGCTGGTGGGTTATGCTGGAATTGCTGCTTGGGCTTGCTCCCAGTGCGGAGGCTCCTTAGACTGCCCTTCGGTCGACTTCCTGTCTCTGTTGCGCTCCGCCACCCTCCAACGGTGGTCGTCATCTGACTTGCAGTACTTTTCTAGCTCAGCGTAGAGCTCAGTCAGAGTTTTGGGCTCCTCTCTGCTGAGGTGGCTGGCCGTGGGGCCTGGGTTGAGGCCTGCGATGCATGCTTTGATGGCTTTGTCATCCGGGATGTGAGGTGCCTGTGCCTTGAGCTGCACGAACCTTCTGAAGTAGTCGACCGGAGGCTCTTTATCTCTTTGCTTGCAGTTTTGCAGGTCCTTCTCTGTAACGGAGGCTCTTTGGAAACCTCGGAAGTTTTCTGTGAGTTTGTGTTTGAGGTTTTCCCAACTGTAGATGGACAGAGGGGGTAGGAGGGAGTACCAGTTCAGGGTCGCGCCCTCGCAGGCTATTATCAGCGACTTTGCTAACACAGTGTCGTCCCCCCCCCGGCCGAGGCTATGGCCGCTTCGTAGCTCATGAGGAACTTGCGGGGGTCATAGGATCCGTCGTACTTTGCAAGGGCACCGGTTTGTAAGCCTGAAGCTAGGGCATGGCTTGCAGCCCACGCTGAGAGCGGGGCTGTGTCGTCTACGGCTCTGGGTCTCGAGGTCACGTGGACCACGTGGGGCTGTCTCGAGGGTCCGGGCTCGGCGAACGAGCGCCCGAGTGAGAGCGTGACCTCCTGGGACGAGCGATGGTTGCTCGACCCTCTCGTTCTGCATGGTGCGGAGCCCCTCCAGCTCTGTTTCCAAATCCAAGAGTTTCTGCTTGGCCTCCGCAAGCATTCTGGCCTTTCTCTCCTTCTCAGCCTGCTGGTGCGTTTCTTGGCTAATCTTGTCCCTTGCTTCGGAGGCCCTCTTGAGTTTGGCGAGGACTTTCGCCAATTCTCGTGATACGGGGTCCTGGTCCTCGACTGCCTGGGCTAGGATTACGGTCTCAGGAATCAGAGCCCTCTGGTTCTCGGCTCCCTTAGTTTCTGACCTGGTTCGCAGGTTCCCTATTTTCCTGGTTCTAGGGTGGACCTCATCACCTGAGCTGTACAAGACAAGCTGGGCTTCCGTGTCCTGCGGAGCCCCTTGGGCTCCGGCTGCTGAGGTTGACGGGGCGGTTGCTTTCTTTTTCTTTGGAGCTGCCATGGTTCTCGCGGGTTTCACTTTGTGCCAAGCACAAGCGGTGGGCACCAAATGTTGGGTCTAGGGTTCCGTGGGCCCCCTTAGAGTCCAGACAAAATGGAAAACAATGAACAAAACTAGAGACCAAAGGGTTCTTGTATTCATCCAAAGTGCCAACCCCCTTACAAGCGGTGGAGGGTGCCTTTTATACCCCTCCCTTCAGCTAGGCAGGACGATCATACCCTCGGTTCACATTACAATATCATAGGCTCGCAGGCCCATTTTTGTACATTTAACTCCGGGCTCAACTACCCCGGCAAATACGACTTGTATTCCTCTAGTGGTGCCGTGTCCGGTCAGCCTACCCATGGCGCCTTCTTGAAAAGCCGCCTTCGATGTTGTCGGCCTTACGCCTTGGGGGGTGGCTCCGGTGGGGCGCCCAGCCTTCGTCCCGACCTGCCGTCGCAGCCTCGACCCGGGGACCCTCGGCCTAGCCCCCGCGGAGCCCCCTCCCGGTGACTTCGGTTCCGGTTGCTCGTTGGGCTCCGCTGGGCCCCGATCGGAGCTCCGCTGACCGTGCTGCGGCCACTGAGGCGCCGATACCTGCAAGAATGAGACATGGTTAGCCGTCGCGGAGCCGCTGCTGTTGGCACTCCTTAGCGTCACGTTTTTAGCAACGCTCAAGAGCGCGAAGATATATGTCGTTGTACGCAAAATGAATTCTGCAAGCGCATAGAATATATCTCGTTGTAGCACTTCACCTAGGGAGTTATCCCAGGGTATCGTATTTATATTTCCGTACGGAAGCAGATGATTAAAGTGTATTGAAGAATAAGATGATAAATCTTGCCAGAAATATCAAGCCAAAAACCAAGGGTACAAACTCTAGGTTTGAGGGATAATGGTCAAGTGAATGACCGGATAGAAGGTCTGAAAGACCAGCGACACACAGGAGCACCTAATTCTATAGAAAAGGAAAGACATTGGGAGAGACCGGACTTAGATACTTCCTAACTCAAAGTGAAAGACACTCTAGCCTTAGCCTAGACTCTAGCTTAGATACCGGGAACAGAGCTCACTTCGACGGCTAGAATGGGAGAACCTCGAACGGGGTGAGAGAGGGGTTCTCCGGGCTCAGCATGGGGCCGCTCGGCTTGGTGCTGGCTCCATTTTCCCCCATCTTTTGTATCATGCCCATGCACGTTTCCTGCTTGTCCTCGTCGGTGATCTGGCCATAGTCATTGACAAGTAGGGCCGGCCGGCCTAGGTGGGGCCAGTCGGCCTGGAATTTGGCCAAAATTTTTTCTTTTTTTTATATGCTAAGTAATGCATAGATAAAATATGGATGCAAGTTTTGAAAATTAAACATGCTGAATTGAAAGAAAGATTTAGAAAAGGGAAACCTATTCTATATGCAATGCATGGATACGTACCATATACCTTATGGCGAGGGCTCGAGTTTTACGTCCTGAGCGGAACTCTCCGATTCTTCGTTCGGGGCTGCTTTCATCCGACATTCCTTTCGAATTGGACGGGGCTTGGTTTCAACTTCCTTGTCGCGCTTTGCTTGCTCTTCTAGCGCTTTGGCTCTTGATATCCTTCGCCGCGCATGATAGCGGTCGTGCCTTTTCTTTTCTTTGGCGGCGAGGGCTTCCACCATCTTCACGAGTGTTTCTATGGTTGGCATCCTAGGATTTCTGGGTGTGATTTCTCTGGCCATATTGACTTGCTCAGGGGTCTCCTTAGGACGGAAGGAGAAATTCTCGGTTTCTCTGTTGATCCTGAGTTGAATAGTCCCTTTTGCCACATCGATGTTTGCATTCGCAGTACTCAAGAATGGTCTCCCAAGAATGAGAGAGTTCTTGGCTTCAGCTTCATGTCAAGGACGATGAAATCCACAAGGACAAAGAAATCCCTGATCTTGACTGGGACATTTTCCGCGACTCCGTGTGGGTAGCGGACCGATTGATCCGCTAGCTGCAAACACATGGGAGTGGAGACCAGCGAGATATGCTTAAGGTGGTCGAAAACTACCTTTGGCATTACGCTGACGCTCGCCCCCAAGTCACATAGGGCATTGTCGAAATCAGGGCCTCCAATTGAGCATGAGATTGTGGAGCAACCAGGATCTTTCTTCTTCTTGAGGCGAGGACCGAGTATGGCAGAGCCGCATTCCTCAGTTAGCTGTACCGTCTCCCTCGTGGGTAGAGTCCTCTTGTTGCTAAGTATGTCTTTGATATACTTGGCATATGTCGGGACCTGCAAAGCATCAAGAAGCGGCATATTGATGTATACCTTCTTGATTACCTCGACGAACATGTCAAATTGTTCGTCGGCCACTGATCTTCTCCTCCGTTCGGGGAACGGGAGGAAAGTGGGATCGCGGCTTTCGCTAGAGGTCTTTGCTGCCTCGTTCCCCTCCTTCGAGACAGGGATGGATTCCTCGTCGTCTTCCTCTTCTGCGGCTGGCTCGGTGTTGCTAGCTTCCTTCTGTTGGGTGCCTACATCTTGAGGGTTGTGTGGATCCCGCGTGGACTTACCGGCCCGCGTGGTTACCGCACTAACATTTTCCTTGAAAGGAACCTCCGGTTGCCCGGGTAACTTTCCCGCATTTGGGTTAGGACAAGATGCGGCCAGCTGAGCTACTTGAGTTTCAATCATCTTGTTGAAGCTCAGCTGGTTCTTAACGACAGAATTGAAAGCTTCAATCTGGGAGGCCATCGACTCCATAACTTTATCATTAGCAAGAAATTTCTTGCTAATGCTATCGTTAATTTGTTTTTGGCCGTACCAGATATCTTTTAACGACGGTTGGAAACCGTTGTTAGAGTTATTACCTTGCTGTTGGCTGAAGGGAAGGTTGGGCTTGGAATTCCAACCCTGTCGAGGACGGAAGCCTGAATTGTTGTTGTTTCCAATGAAGCATGCTTCCTCTTGTGTCATCGGGCAGCTGGTACCCGAGTGTCCTGTTTCTCCACATGTTTCACATGTGATTCGGTCTTCCACAATCTGATTCATCTCCTTTCCGGGAGATTCTATCTGCTTCAAGAGAAGGTCCATCTTAGCGGCCAGCATGTCGACGGAGTCAATCTGGTGTACTCCCTTGGTTCAGGGAGCTTGTCTCTCTCCCACCCAACTCTGGTGAGAGGATATTTTCTCAATTAGTGCCTTCGCAGCATCTACATCTAACGAGAGGAAAGCTCCTCCCGCAGCTGCATCCAAATGCTCTTGCGATCGGCGGCTCAGGCTGTGGAAGAAGTTTTGAGTGATCAACCAATCTTCCACACCATGGTGGGGGCAGGCTGCAATGTACTCTTGCAGTCGCTCCCAAGCTTCTAGGACTGACTCTCCGTCTAGCTGCTGAAAGCTAGTGATTTTTCCTCGGAGGGCATTGGTCTTGCCCACCGGAAAATACTTGGTCAGAAATGCGTCGGCGCATGTCTGCCAGCGTCCTTCAAAGGATGCTTTGTTGGCATAGAACCACTCCTTGGCTTTCCCAAGTAAAGAAAATGGGAAGAGCTGTAGGCGGATGTTGTTGATCGGTGTGCCCTTGGGATCGATAGTGCAACACACCTCCAAGAAATTCCGGAGGTGAGCGTTGGCATCCTCAATTGCCTTTCCGCAAAAAGGACTGGCCTAGACCATGTTGACTAGGCCAGACCTCAGCTCAAATCCCCCATCTTATGCATTCGACAGTCCCAGAAAGTTGCTGCTTGACGGGGCTGAGAACTCACGGAGTGTCTTCTTCGGCTGAGCCATCTCTGGTGATTCTGGGGCCGAAGAATACGATGAACCTGTGTCTGGTTCGGACTCAGAGTCGGATGACGACTCGAAAATGTTGCTTGAGCTGAGTGAAATCTGAGGAGGTACGACTCTTTTGCGCACTACTCTTCCAATGCGTTCTGGATTAGGATCAAAGTTTGATGGTAGGTTGAAACCAGTCATGCACTACCCTGCAAACACATCAAAAATAGACGAATGTTGCAGTGGTGAGGTCACTAAGGTTAGTGGTTTGGTAAATCTGTAAAGATTATCAAATAATTCAACAATAACTTTAGTCAATTGCTTCCCCGGCAACGGCGCCAGAAATGCTTGTTGGCACTCCTTAGCGTCACGTTTTTAGCAATGCTCAAGAGCGCGAAGATATATGTCGTTGTATGCAAAATGAATTCTGCAAGCGCACAGAATATATCTCGTTGTAGCACTTCACCTAGGGAGTTATCCCAGGGTATCATATTTATATTTCCGCAGGGAAGCAGATGGTTAAAGTGTATTGAAGAATAAGATGATAAATCTTGCCAGAAATATCAAGCCAAAAACCAAAGGGTACAAACTCTAGGTTTGAGGGATAATGGTCAAATGAATGACCGGATAGAAGGTCTGAAAGACCAGCGACACACAGGAGCACATAATTCTATAGAAAAGGAAAGACGTTGGGAGAGACCGGACTTAGATACTTCCTAACTCAGAGCGAAAGACACTCTAGCCTTAGCCTAGACTCTAGCTTAGATACCGGGAACAGAGCTCGCTTCGACGACTAGAACGGGAGAACCTCAGAACGGGGTGAGAGAGGGGGTTCTCCGGGCTCAGCAGTACTGTTATGAATACACCCGAACGTGGTGGACTCCGAAGGACGGACAGGGCTGTCACCACCTACCGCCTACCACTGCTGTTCCGTGGGGTGCAACACACTTCCTAGTTAATCAACAAGCCAGACACCACGTCTGCACTCGAAGATTAAGATTTCTCTTGAGGCCTATCAAGAGAAATCCCCGTCTTCCCTAAGGCGTCTTACGGCCCGGTCAAGGCGAGCAAACCCGCGAGATAAAACCCGGTAGAGCTAAAACTAAACTCTACTCTAAAACTAAAGGGGGACAAAGCTTAACTCTGAAAAGAGCTAAGAACTTTACTCTAAAAGAAGAGCAAGAGATAAATATGAAAGATAACTTAAACTCTGAAATAAGATAGTATTGTTTTGATAAACTCTTCAAATGAAGAAAAGGATACAAGAGCTTTACCAGAACTCCGAAGACTCCGAAGATCCGAGCTAAGCTCGACTCGACTCTACTCCCAACTCTAATCCTAGTCTAAGAAATGGAAAAGATACAAGAGCTCCCTTCAAGTAAAGACTTGAGAAGTGTGGTGTGTGTCTTGGATGGAAGAGAAGGCAGCCTTTTATAGCCTCCAAAGGTCGGTAGCACTCGTAACCGTCATGCCACCGGCCTGCTTAACCTCCACGCGAAAGATGGTCACGTGAAGAGGCAACAGCAGGCCGGCCGGCCTGGTGTAGGCCGATCGGCCTACACCTGGCACCCCTGGCCACCGACTTCGCCGTGGACGCTCCTTATTGCTTCCTGAGGTCGGTAACGGTTGCGTTTAGTTGAGGCTGTCCAAGAATCCGAGGTATGTGGGCCCTTCAATCCATGTGCTTCCCACTCTAAGCCTTTCGGGTCCTTGGATCAAACCGACATTGATTGCACGGTGCTTGATCATCATGGGTGTTTGCTTGAGCTGCTGGATCAGTGACGTGGCCAGACCTGGCCAAAGGGGGCCGGTCGGCCTAGGCTAGGCCGGGCGGCCTGGCATTGTGCTAGGTTTGGCCCTTATTTCACCTGTTTTGTTCTGCAATCACAACTCATCCAAAACTTTGGAATTGGTCAGTATAAACACATTTATGCATGGAACATGGTATGATCATCCTCATTTCACCGAATTGTTGATGGTCAAAACTGGGTTGTAATGGCCGTCAATAGCTGCTAGGGGCTCCGCGCTTTGGTCAGCAACTAGCCCCGCTCGGAGCTGTCTTCTTGGCACCGCCAGGTCCTTCGGAGGGGGTCGAGGGGGGCTCCGCTTTGGCAATCCCCAATAGGAACCATGTTTTGCTTGCCGATCTAGCTAGAACTACAACATATGCATAGGCTAGGCTTTATCCTAGATGAATTACCTCTTGTTCATAAGTGTTTATGCTTGATCATGTTCACAATCATCTTGCAACTTGATTAATGCTTTCCGATGCATAGTTAATCTAGGGTTTGTGACCTTGTTTCCACAGATTGATAAACCTTGGGGGAATACTCTCTTGAGGGAAGAGCTACAATGATCCGTGCACTTGCGGTGGATCTTGGTGTGCGTTTGCGCCGCCAACAAGCTTTTCTGGCGCCGTTGCCGGGGAAACAAGTGATCGAATCTTAGATTGATTTTTGCATCTGTAAATATTTTTCTTGTTCATAATTTTCGGTGAATAATTTTCTTGTATATTTTTGATCTTGTATAGTTCTTGTATATGATTTTCTTTCACTAACCCTAATATGAGATGGACTCGTGCCTCTCGGAAAAATCAAAAATATTTTCTTTTGTCTTTGTGTATGAAAAAAATAAAAAATCGCAGGCACAATCAAGCGAGTAGCTGCAACAAGGAACATCAGAAGTGAAGGCCACAGGACCACCACTTAGCACACCAAGAAGAAGCCAGTCGAACATCAACCACAAGTAGCAATGGGAGAACAGCCCGATCATAAGATTGGCGAGTTCTGGACCCCGAATGTCGACGATCTGCCGATCTTCAAGCTAGCTGAAGTTGGAAGCCCGTTCGAGATCAAGACTTCAATCATTGAGATGGTGCAAGACAACCAGTTCACCGGTAAGGAGGACCCTAATTCCCATCTGCGGTCCTTCCTACAGTTGTGCAGCAGTTTCAAGGTCAAAGGGGTCGACGACAATCAGCTACGTGCAAGACTTTTCACGTTCTCGTTGAGCGACAAGGCACTTCAATGGTTCTACACGCTGGATGCTTCGACGGTCGAGAAGTGGGAAAGCCTAGTGGAAGCATTCATCATCAAGTTCTACTCGCTAGAGAAGACGCAGACACTTCGTAGCCGGATCTCTAGCTTCGCCCAGAGCACCACAGAGACCTTCACCGAGGCGTTCGAGCGCTTCAACGACTATGTCCTCGCTTGTCCACATCACAGGTATTCAAAAGCAGACCTAGTTATGAAGTTCTATAGTGGCTTGCAAGCATAGTCACACACAATCATGGATGCATCCGCCGAAGGTTCCGTCATCGACCTCACTCCCACCAAGGCTTATGCATTATTCAAGAAGGTGGCCGATAACGACACTTGGGCATCGGTTGGGCGCACTTAACTCATTCCGTCCATGGGCAGGCAAAAAGCGTGCAAGAGGAGAAGCATATTGAAGACATGGAGGCCAAGATCGACTTCTTGATGAGAAGAATTGAAGAGATAGACATGAGAAGCCAGCTACAAAGCTCAGAGAAGAACACAAGCCTGTAGAAAAAGAAGACGAGAAGACTGCAGCAATCATCACGGGACGCTGGTCAGAGCCACAACCCGAAGGTCCAACTATAGACGATAAACGAAGCGCTTGCGGGAGGCAATCCCGGATGTCGAGTCAGGTAATAAGCTTTTGGGAGGACAACCCATTTAATTTTCAGAGAGTAGTTTGAGTCTTAGAGTTTTGCTACACAAGACACATCTTGATCTTTTGGACGTTTTTGTTGAACACATTCGATTCATGATTCTTTGCTTGGTTGTTAACATTTTATGTTTCTTTTTGAACCCTTTAACCACACCAGTACATATACCCACACATTTTTGTTTCTTTTACCACCATGTGAAAAACCAGAACCAGAGGAGCCAAAAACCCCTCTGGCCGGCCGGCCAGAACCCCTATAGGCCGGGTGGCCAGGCCCCTTTTTGCACCTTCCAGAGCCCATCTTCGAGTAGAGCCTGCGTTGTATTTTTCATGATTTATTTTTGTAATTATACGCATGCTAGGCTCGTGAAACATAAGGATAAAAATCTCTTTTGGTTCATACTTATTGAAAATCATGGTTTTTCTAGTTAGAGTTTTCTAAGCCTTTTTGTTTTATTTTCTTCAAAATTCTCTCTCTTTTTAGCCAAAACTAGAACCTAATCTCACACCCCGCATGGTAGAGATCAAAGTTTATTTAGTCTAATTTAATAGACTAAGTGTCTTTGATTTAACCTAAATTAATGTGGTCAAGAAATTCTTGTTCTACATTGGTTTTTGACAATAAAATCCATCTCTGATTTACATAATGTCTTGGTGATTGCACTGAGCATAATTTAAATTTCAAAAATCGGATTTGAATTTTCTTGTTGAGAACATTGAAACCACGACCAAGCATCGATCATATTTTTGAGCCATGGATTTTGTGTTTCGTTTTGCTCCTTCGCGTTGGCAAGAAACCCCGGCGTGTTCTTTGTCTATGCTCTCATGCAGGAACGATGAAAAAGATGATGAACGAAGCAAAGAGCAAGTTCAAGAGCATGTCAAGGAAGTCCTCAAGAGGAGGACGAGCGCTGATCACTCTTCAAGTTGATGCAAAGATGCAAGGAAAAACAAGAGCCAGCCAACGAACAAGACGACCATGGAGGGAAGAAGAAGAAGGAGAAGAAATAAATAAAGAAAGAAAAATCACTCACAGTTTGAATCTCTTCCTCCCCTGATTTTCATGTGAATAAGTTTTGTCATGTGTAGCATGTTTTCTATTTTTAGTGTGAGTCGAATAAAATGATCATCACAAGGAACATAATTTCATATGGTCAATGTTTATGATGTTGTTCTTGCAAATTGAAATATGATGATCATTGCCGCTTTGTACTTTCTTCGTACTTGATTTATCCATGATTAAACTAATGCTCTCCCTAAATGATCTAAAAATTGATATTGAATTCTGGCTCAATCTTTTGTGGAGGTTATGATAATACAAAAACCCATAATTATTAATCTTGCTCTCTCTTTTAAATAATTCAAAGGTCGTTTTAATATCCATGCAAATGGGTGGTCTTCTCTTGCACTTCTTTTGAAATTCATTCATGCTTACCTTGTCATTAATACCTTTGCAAATGCTCTACCTATCCAAAGCCTAAATATCTTATCATTATGAACCATAGTTGTGCAAGAATTATTTTTGAGTGAATTGATTCAAGATTTGTTTCTTCGGTACGAGACTAAGAAGCTGGCCATTCCATTTTTGCGTACCTTTCTTATTGCTAGCCTTTTCTATCCATGCATTGCTTGTTTTCACATTGAGAACTTAGCAAACCTCGCTGGATATCCACCCAAAAACCCAAATTATCCTTTTGTGAATACCACCTTGACCACAACCTATTTATTGAGTATGGAGAACTTAATTTGACGGAGTTTCAGAAGGATCAGAGCCATCATTGAAGGAATATAGTTTTGGGAGACATCTACAAGTGCGCAGGAGAAAAATCAGAAAAAACAGAGGGAAGAAGAGGCCAGGCGGCGCGGCCAGGGGCATTCTTGCCTCTAGTGGCCTCAAAATTTTTTGTGGAAGTTCCCCCTGAAGATCCAAGTCGTTCTCTGAAAAATTGGAAGATTTCATATTCTGCTCAGCGGTCATTTTATTTTCCACTCCATTGCTCGAGGACGAGCAATCCTTCAAACATGGGGGGGTGGGGGGGGGAGGGGAGGGAGGGAGGAGAGTCACTGCATTATCTCTGACTACCGCTGAATAGATATTATGTTGCAATAGGTTCTAAGGAGCAGAAATAAAAAAATGAAGAAAGAAAGAATGAAAAAAAAGAGTGAAAAGAAATAAAAAGAAAAATAAAGAAAGAAAGAAAGAAAATAAATGCGCCTTAGTTCTTTTTGTTTCATTTGATTCTTGGTACTTAGAAGACATACTCCATACTCAATCATTCCAACCATGTGCAATACGACATAGATGACTTCGTTTGTGCCTCATTGTCATCCCTTGCCATTTGCACATGTCCACCATCTAAAAAGTGTGTGTCCATTCTCTCCCTCTCCACAAAGACATTATTTTCTCATGGCCTTTTTGACGAGTCTCGGTAAATCCGTAAGATGCTTTTCTTGTTTTGATAGTATCTTGATTATAATATCTTTGCTAGGACTAACCTTTCCAAGCTCCAGATAAGCCTTAAACTTATATACATGAGAGAAAGAAAGGTTGAGAGTGATTAGCAAATTTTGAGAGACAAGATGAGCTGAGAGTTCCCATGAGTAATTTGCAAGGTTTAAATTATTGATCTTGGTTCAGCTATTCTTTTTGAAATAAAATTCATTTACCTGAGACTTGTTTAAAATTGAGAGCATGTGGATTTAAATTCTTTGTGGGTTGCACTTAATTCATATCTACCCTCCATACTAGAAAGAGCTGGTTACAACTTGAACTTTAATTGAAAAAATCTTTAGAGAGCATTGTGTTTTCTCGTGTATGATCAAGTGCAGGGATTGGACATCGGAGGGCAACGCTGATTTCTATCGAAGACTTACTCGAGGACGAGCAAGGTTTAAGCATGGGGGGCTTGTTGGCGCTGTTAAATGACACCCTTTTATCCCAGTTTAACTTTGATAATTGCATAATTTAATGTCTAAACTAATGATCATACTCAATAATCGGGCCATATTCGTATATGCATGTGTTTTTGGAGTATTTTGGTTTATGCAGGATAAATGATAAAATCGAGACGGATTTGGGTTAAATTGGAGACAAGCGTAAAGCGGAGGCCGGAAGCCCGTGAGAAGAAGGCCTAATGGGCCCAGGCGCCCAGGACATGGACTAGAAGCCCACTCATGCCCAGATCCAGCCCACCAAACTCCAAGATTGCTTAAGGACTAAGCAAATGAAGATAAGATCAAGTTACTTCGGGATGAAGGCAATTCAAATGGAAAGTCATCAAGAGATAATTTTATCCCGAAGCAAACGACGTCCTGGAGCCACATGCAGTGAAAGGAAGAATCTAGAAGCATCAAGGAAGCTTGGGTAAAAAGTTGAGCGTGAGTGGGCCAAGGAAAGTCCCAGGCCACGCGACCAAGACCCCCTCTGGCCACGCCGTCCAAGGCTTTCCTTGGTCACCTCGCCTTCCCCTTTGACCTAGGGTTTCCCAGGACTATAAATATCTCACCTTTCAGTCGGCACATTATTATTCGAAGGAGAAGCCGAGGAACTTGAGGGACATCCATCTACGGATAGCTGAGGGCCGTGCAGTTGTCTAGAGGCTAGCCTAGGCTAGGCTCTAGCCGGCAGGATCACCCTGCGAGGAAGATCACTGCGGGAGTTCTAGAGCTAGGAGTCACAAGAAGGTATGGCCACGGTTGTGATCTTGTGATGTATAATCATTCATGGTGAAGTAATAGATGAGTTCCGATTCTCTTGCGATCCATTTGCCTCCTTCTATGATTTCATTCTCTCTCGAGTTTGCTTATTCCAATCTATGGTCGACGTAGATTGCATAGGGTGTTCTTGTAGTCATGGTGACTAGAGGTGCATACCGGATCTATCGAGTAGTATGACACGAACTTGTGTTCTTGCTTGTGTGTTTACTACGCTGATAGGGAGCATCGTGATAGGGTGTGACCCGTGTAAGGTGGTGATCCTCAGGAGTCAGACTGGAGGGTAGAGATTTAAAGATGCATTGAATGAGAACCATGTTTTGCTTGCCGATCTAGCTAGAACTACAACATATGCATAGGCTAGGCTTTATCCTAGATGAATTACCTCTTCTTCATAAGTGTTTATGCTTGATCATGTTCACAATCATCTTGCAACTTGATTAATGCTTTTCGATGCATAATTAATCTAGGGTTTGTGACCTTGTTTCCACGGATTGATAAACCTTGGGGGAATACTCTCTTGAGGGAAGAGCTACAATGATCCGTGCGCTTGCGGTGGATCTTGGTGTGCGTTTGCGCCACCAACAAGCTGTGCGCTTGTAGATTTTCTGTGGACGTTAGTAAACATCAACACTCGTACAGAAGGATGCATTGCTAAGGGATACGAAACAGAGGAGGTAATTGAATCCTGTCTTACAAAAGGGTGCCCCGTCAGGAGGAAAGAATACCGAGTTACCACGAAGCTTCCTCAGCCGATTCCGAGTTTCCATATCTATCATGTTTAGACTCTGGCTGAAGATTCTTTGACTGAACAACACACATCTTGGGGAAGGAGTGCCTCGCACATGTTCAACCCTAAGATCACCCTATGATATTTTTGTTGACGGTCAAATTTGGCACTTGTCGAGTCTAGCTAGGCATACCGGTCTAACCTCTATCCGAGGGCGGTTGGACCGGTATGGCCTTGTAGCCGGCCCGACAAGGCAAGGGCGGTCTAACCGCTACCCAGGGGCGGTTAGACCGGTCCTATAGGCCAAGTCCGAGTAGGTTTAGGGAATTCATGTAAGTTACAAGTCCTCCCGAGATTCTCCTTTCGGGGCAAGACCTTCCCACCCTATAAATATAAGGGGCCATGGCCGATTGAGTCCTAACGCAACCAATCGAACAATTATCATTTTCTTTTATCTCTCTAACCCTAGATTTTCCAACCTCGTGCTATTCTTCCTTCGTCTCTACGGCGATTGAAGGCGTTCTGAGTGGCCTGCCGATCTCAGAACAACCCTACGTGCGCTAGCTCCGTCGGGATCCCTCCCGAGCCGGCGTTCTTAGGTTTTCACACTCCTCAGCCAGGACTGGTTAGACCGCCCCTCCAGGCCGGTTGGACCGCCTTTGGCTAAGTTGCTGTGAGGTAATCGTTTCACGTGCGAACTAGCACAATTCAGTGTGTTGACCGTAATCCGTGTCAACAATTTTCTTCTAAACTTTCTCTCGGGCTTCGTCCCAGGAGAAGGAGGAGCGATAGTTGGAAGGAAACGATTGTCCTTGACAACCAGTTCTAACCACTAAGACTCCTAAGAATGAGGTGTCATAAGGGCAAGGGACCATTATGCTTCTAAGTCAAGGCAATATCTAAAGGCACCTTTGCTCGTGCTTTGGATTTTACATTGACCTTGGCCATGCATTCTGTTGACGCCGTTTTTCGACACATCTCAAATCGGCATCAAGAAGGAAAGAGGACAACGGTTCTGAATCGGAATCGGAGGACCAAGGGGCAAGGGTCAGAATCGAAGTGTACAAGATCGGGCGATATCCAATTTGGATTGTTACTTCGTGGGATTGATTGGGCCACATTGGGCCTTTTATATCTTTTAGGAAGTAGTCTGTAGCTTGTACTCTTTAGGAAGTTTCTTTCTTTTGCGTCAAGTCTAGTCATGTCGTAATCGACTAGGAGTTTGTAATTCCAGGGTATACATATAAACCCTGAGGCTCGTGGAGAGAAGAATACACATTCAATACAACAAACCTTTACTTCTTGCAATTTACTTTCAAGTCGGCGACTTCACCAATGCTTTTTCTTTTCGGGTTCTCTTGCGAGTTGAGGCGATTCGATCCCCAAGGCTCGTGCGTGGATTTAGGTTCTTCTGGGAAAGTTGAGGCGATTTTGATCCCCAAAATCTTGCTCGTAAGTTCCACCCTTACCGAGTAATATCTAAGCTTTAGCATCCGGGCGCATCGCTGTTGCTTCATTTAGATTTATTCAACAGTTATCGATATCAGCTAGATCTACAATTTTTCTTGTTATTTTTAGCCTTTATCACCCTTTATCCAGCTTAGAACTTGATCTATTCGGCTCTGTTAAGGCTTTATCACTGATTTCATATTATAGCTGTTTAACTTGTTCTAAGTGTTGTTACCCTAAGCTTTATCAGATCGCTTTTAAGTTGTCTCTTATTGCTTAGCCTTCAATCAGCTCATTGCTGTTTTGAAGGACCGATTAGGCGACCAGAGAGGGGGGGGAGGGAGTGAATGTGAGCCGATAAAAAATCTTCTCAAGATTCGGCTTCTCCCAACTCAATCCAAATCCAATGGACCGACCTTGCCAAGATCACGTAGCTACTATGAAGCTACTGACCCTAGGAACAAGATCAACACAGCGGAACACGAATCGAACAAATCCAACAAGAATCGAACAAAAACAACCCAAATCAGCAACTCTCGCCCAGGGGCGGTCACACCCTACATCCAGGGCCGGTTGCACCGACCTGACCAGCCAGGGGCTGTCACACCTACATCCAGGGTCGGTTGCACCGGTCCTGCCTAGGCAGCTCGGGAAAAACTCGAACCGAAAGTCAACTCATGAATGGATCTCCCAAACGGCTTGGAGTCTTGAGACGAAACTTTGGGTAGATGATATACACCTCAAGGAGAGGCTATGCCCCAAAAATCTCGGCCTCTAACTCCCTAGAACTCCAGGAATTTGAAATCTAAGGAAGAACACACCCTCCACGAGTTCATCTCAAAATCTTCAAATCTAGGGCGATTCCCGGCGTTTGGGGGCAAGAGATCACCAAGAAAAGAGGCACAAGGCACTCATGTGATTCCCCCAAAGAAATCCTAGAGGAAACGGCCTAGAAATCGAAGAATGAAAATCCCCCAAAAATGGCTCCGAAAATACCTCCAAAAATGGAAAAACGAAAAAGAGCTCGGGAATTCAAATCATGGCACAAAGATAAATAGATTAAGCTCAATCAACCAACCATGAATTCACCTATACAAACTATGAATGATTCAAAATAGTTTTAGGTGGAGAGGATGAAAGGGAAGGGAAACTAAGAAAGCGAAATGAAAATAACTAGAGAGATAGCAGCCACCAACCCTAGAGGGTCTATTATATAGTCCAAGTGGTGGTGCTCTATTGACTCAACTACCCCTAAGTGATACAAACCCCTCAGGGGCAAATTTGACATTTTCCACGAAGATATTTTTCCGGCTGGGACACCTTCCACCGCAAGCTTGCTTCCCTCCGATGCAAACCTTGCGATCACGCCGCGTGTCCTTCGGATCGAAGCTCCTCGACGCTCGTGGGCGACCTGCCCAGGTGGGACCGGTCTGACCGCCCCTGGCAGGCTGGCCTCCCTTCGGCCCGTTGCGACGCTGAGTCCTCGCCTTGGTTTTGAGGCCCAAACCAAGGAAACCGTTGACCTGATGGTCTTTTGGCCAAACCACCAAACCCCGCGTGCAAGCTTCGGCTGTGAGCCGCTACCTTGCACCGGCTTCATGTCCGCGTACGAGCGTCGGTCATGAGCCGCTACCTCGCACCGGAACCACGTTCCCTTGCTCGTTCTTGCCACCATGTGAACCACACTTGATCCATCTGGCCACCGGGTCCCTCGAACCAAGCCTACTTGTCTCTCCGCTCCTCGGAGGCCGCCATGGCTAAGACCTTTCGTGCCTGTTCTTCACCTGCACCAATGCAATCAAGCCGCATTCTACACCTGCAATATTTGAGCCAAGGGAAACGTCAGTCCACACCACGTTGTCAATCACTCATCACACTAGGAAGCGACCATCCACCGGTCCTCGAACACAGCGGGTCCTCAATCTCCCACTTGATGAGTGCTTTGACAACACACACATAATCACACTAGATATGAAAGGAAAATAGAAAAGAAATCGAAAACAAGAACTCAAACAAGTGACGAAAAGCAAGATCAAGCCGAGAACAAAGTCACTTGCAAGAGAAAACTCCAGAAACGCCGACCCTTCACGAAGAAGCGAAAAGGGCTCAACACCATCAGCAAAAGAGCAAAGCACAAAACACAAGTCACAAATCTCCAAATCACTTTTCAGAACACTCAAAGCACTCCCCCTGCATTGATGCAAACTCCCCCTGAACAAGTGAACTTGTGCGTGCGAAAATGCGTCGAAAATGGCTCAAATCCCACAAAACCTCGTGCCACTGCACAGGGCCGGTCAGACCTCCTTAGAGGGCCAGTCAGACCGCACTTGCCACAGGGCCGGTTGGACCGCCGAGGTGGGGCGGTTGGACCGCCCTGCCCAGTCAAGGCACAAAAAATGCAAGTCACACAAAAGTGCTCGCAATGATGCTATTTCAACTCGAAAACCTGCCAATTGAAAAGAACCTCACATCCTAGCATGATCTTAAGCAAGATTTAGTCATTTCGGCTCAAACAAGACATGCAAAGGCATTTACTCATGGGTGAAAAGAGTTTAAGTTCAGTTTGTCATCTTACTTCAAAAATTGACTATCTCAAAAGAATATATATCAAAACCATCAAGAGCATAGCCAACCATACAATCAATCCCTAGCCAGCCTGCCTAAACTCTAAAATGTAGCAAATTGTTGCAGTCACTGTATATAGGAGAAGCTCATCCTAAGATATGATACAAATGCAGCATGATATATCACAAGATGCAAAAAATGCGAACTATACATCAAGATACAAAGATGGAAAATGTACATCAAAGATACAAAAGCGAAAAATCAAACCAAATACAATAGTGTACATATGCTACAAGAGAAGCCTCCAAAACTCAGCTCAGAAAGGCGAACACACACCAAGCTCTCCTCGCAAGCGGGTGAAGGTAACTTGGTCAAGTGGTTTTGTGAAAATGTCTGCAAGCTGGTTTTGGGTAGACACATGGGCAAGCTCAATATCTCCTTTTGAGGACCCGGTGTGTCCGAGGACCGGTGGATGGTCGCTTCCTAGTGTGATGAGTGATTGACAACGTGGTGTGGATTGACGCTTGCCTTGGCTTAAGTATTGCAGGTGTAGAATGCGGCTTGATTGCATTGGTGCAGGTGAAGAACAGGCGCGAAATGTCTTAGCCATGGCGGCCTCCGAGGAGCGGAGAGACAAGTAGGCTTGGTTCGAGGGACCCGGTGGCCAGATGGATCAAGTACGGTTCACATGGTGGCAAGAACGAGCAAGGCGGTGTGATTCCGGTGCGAGGTAGCGGCTCACGACCGAAGCTCGTACGCGGACGAGAAGCTGGTGCAAGGTAGCGGCTCACAACCGAAGCTTGCACGCGGGGTTTGGTGGTTTGGCCAAAAGACCATCAGGTGGACGGTTTCCTTGGTTTGTGCCTCAAAACCAAGGCGAAGACTCGGCGTCGCAACGGGCCGAAGGGAGGCCGGCCTGCCAGGGGCGGTCCAACCGCCCCCCAGGGGCGGTCAGACCGGTCCCACCTGGGCAGGTCACCCACGGGCGTCGAGGAGCTTCGATCCGGAGGACACGCGGCGTGCTCACAAGGTTTGCGTCGAAGGGAAGCAAGCTTGCGGTGGAAGGTGTCCCAGCCGGAAAAATATCTTCGTGGAAAATGTCAAATTTGCCCCTGAGGGGTATGTATCACTTAGGGGTAGTTGAGTCATTAGAGCACCACCACTTGGACTATATAATAGAGCCCCTAAGGGTGGTGGCTGCCATCTCTCTAGTTATCTCTTTGGTTCTCTCTTTGGACTTGTATTTCCCTTTCATCCCCTCCACCTAGAACTACTTCGAATCATTCCTAGTTTGTATAGGTGAATTCATGGTTGGTTGATTGAGTTTGTTCTGTTTATCTTGGTGCCATGATTTGAATCCACGAGCTCCTTTTCTTTTCTTTTTCCTATTTTCGGAAGGTATTTTTGAGGGATTTTCGTTCTTCACTTTCTAGGGTGTTTTCTCTCGGATTTCTTTGGGGGAATCACGTATGAGTGCCTTGTGCTTCTTTTGCTGGTGATCCCTTGCCCCCAAACGCCGGAAATCGCTCGAGATTTGAAGTTTTCGGGATGAACTCGAGGTCATGGTGTTCCTCCTTAGATTTGAGATTCTGGGAGTTCTAGTGAGTTAGAGACCGAGATATTTTGGGAATAGCCTCTACTAGAGGTATATATCATCTGACCAAAATCTCGTCTCGAGAGCTCAAGCGGTTTGAGAGATCCACTTTCAAGTTGACTTTTTCCCGAGGCTTCCAGGGCAGGCCGGTTTAACCGCCTCCCCTGGCAGATCAGGGTTGTGTTGGTTTTGGTTCAGTTCATGTTCGTTTCGATCGATTCGAGTTCCACTGCGTCTTTCTTGTTCTTAGGGTCAGTAGCTTGACAGTGGCTACGTGATCTTGGCAAGATCGCTTTTGGAGTCTCTGGAGTTGATTTGGAAAAATAGCTGGATCGGTTGAGAAGAATTTTTATCGGCTCCCATTCACTCCCCCCCTCTCCGGTCGCCGTTTCGGTCCTTCAATTGGTATCAGAGCTGGTTACGGGTCTTTGCGACTCTAACCAGTCTAAGATCCAAAGATGGCGTACCAAGATCGGGGTTCCGGGCCTCCGCACTTTGATGGGAAGAATTATCCGAACTGGGTTGCGCGTATGGGTGCTTTCTTGCGAGGCAAAGGAAAGTTGTTGTGGGATGTGACCAAGGATGAACACTATGTCAATCCTACCAACTTAGATGCCCAGGATGCAAGAGATAAGTTCGAGGCCAATGCTAGGGCTGTCGATTACTTGTTCCGTGCTTTGTCGGCTGAGGAGTTTGAGCGAGTTTTGGGCGAGGACCTAGCTAGCTAGATCTGGCACAAGCTCAAGGTAGCCCAGTTGGTGATAGCCATATGAAGGCTAGGCTTTTCTCGATGTATCGCAGAGAGTATGAAAATTTTGTTCAGTTGCCTGGAGAGTCTGTAGATGCTTTGTTTCAGCGTTTCATTTCCATAGTCAACAACATGAAAGCCAACATCACCATCCTCCCATACACGGATCATGACTGAGCTGTGAAGCTCTTGCAAGCACTTGATCGGACCGTGTGGAGTGCCAAGGTTGAGGCGATCATGGAGTCGGCTAACTATGAAACTTTGACAGGTGACGAGCTTTTCTCTAAGTTGAAGTCTTCTGAGGTTGATAGACAGCTGATTGCCAAGGCTAAGAGTCCGACTGATCCCCATAGTCTTGCTCTAGTCGGTGGTTCTTGGTATGGGCATGCTAATACTACCAAACACTTTGCCTTGTCTTCTCTTGTGTCTCTTCCAGATGAGGAGTATGAGGTGCTGAGCGAGGAGGATCTCGCATTACTCACGAGGAGATTCGAGCGCATGTACCAGAACCGCAAGGGCTCGAGGCGTGCCGGGAGTACGTGCTACAGGTGCGGCAAGATGGGGCACTTCATCGCCGAGTGCCCGGAGGAGATCAAGAACGACTACAACCGCAAGCACCGATCGCATGACGAGCACAAGATTCGGTCCAAGGACGAGTACCGCTCCAAGCTCAAGAACAAGGTCGAGAGAAGAGCGAAGAACAAGCATGGTGGCTACAAGAAGGGCAAGTCTCGAGCGATGGTGGCGGGTGCTAGCGACATCGACACAAGCTCCACCAACACTTCGTCGAGCTCGAGCAGTGAGGATGAAGACCGCAGCCACCGCAAGGAGAAGAAGCACATGAATCGCAACTTCAACGGGCTCTCCTGCACCGCCATGAACTTCTGCACCTTGGCGCACGACTCCAAGAACGACTCCGACTCTGACTCCGAGGACGAGGTAATGACAGATCCCACCTCTTTGCGTAAGGAGATTGCTAGGCTAGAGGAGTTGGTCGATAATCGTGATGATGTGCTTAGGAAGACCAACAAGGAGAACAGAGAGTTTAGATCGTTGCTTGGAGAGTCTAAGGATAGAATTGCTGAGCTTGAGACCTTACTTTCTGAGACTAGAAAGAAGGCGATGGATTTTGAGTCTAGGATAGCTAAGCTTGAGTCTGAGATTGTTGTGTTGAAAGATGCTCCTGTTGTTTTTGATGAAGTTGAATGCTCAATTTGTGATGTGCACCTTGCTGATCTGGTTGCTCTTAAGGAAAAACACATGACATGCTTAGATGATCTAGAAGGAGCTAGGGTTGAGCTTGCTGAGTTGAAGTCTAGATCTTCTTTGCTAGGTGCTTGTACTTCTTGTCCAGCTTTACATGCTCAGTTGCTTGAATCTCGTACCATGATTAGTTCGCTTGAAGCTCAATTGAAATCTCCTATTGCAAATTCTTGTTCTGCTTGTGATGTTGTCGCTTTGAAGAATGTTGAGTTAGAACAGTGTGTTGATCGTTTGCAAGATGAGAATGATGAGTTGCGACAATGTTTGGGTTGGTTGTCTGGTCGCGAGACTTAGCTTAAAATGTTGATTGCTGGTTTTAAGAGAGCTGATGGTCGTGGTCTGGGCTCTGAGAAAGCTGGTGAGAGTAGTGGTGAGAAAGAGAGGGAACCTGAAAACTCCACCACAAACATTCCCACAACCCCACAGAAAGCCATTCTCAAGAACAACTTCTCACCCAAACCCAACCACCTGTTAAACAAGCTTGACACCACTCCTGATCCTCCCAAGTTTCCCCCAAAGACAAACAACTTCCAGAAGAGAGTGACCTTTGTGAGGAGTGGGGTTTACCAGAAGAGAGAACCGAGAGAAACCCCAAAGCCAAAGCCAGTCCGCTTCCATTGTGAGTATTGTGGAAGGGATGGACATATTGAGGAGTTTTGCTGGAGGAAGAAGAGAGAGGTGAGACGAGAGAAGGAGTTTGGTAATAGGGACAGGTACTGCTCTTCTCATAGTGTGCCTGTGTCTCGTTCACCTTTGCCTAGGAGAGAGGCGTTTGTGCGTACAGTTCCTTCTTTGGGTAGTCGTGGTGTTCCAGCCCGTGGTGAGTTTGCTAGGCGGCCTCCTGCTCGTGGTCAGTTTGGTTCAGGTTGGTTCGACCGTAGCTTTGAGGTGAGGAGAGAGTCTAGGCCGCGTTTTTCCCCGCGTTGTGCTAGAGGTCCGACGGTGAGATACGAGAGGGTTCCACAGAGTAACGCTGATTTTGCTAACCCCTCTTTTGAGCAGATGGCCCGACACTGGTTTGACTCCTTTTGTGCTAACCCCAGTGTCGAGTCGTTCGCCCATTCTCGTTCTCGCTTTTGATTGTGCAGGTGGGAGGCATGGAGGACTTCTGGTTGATGGTTCTCCACACCTCTTGGATGGCCCCGATGTGGCCCTTGTACACTTTGTATTGTGAGTATATCTTTTGTACACTCTTATGCTCACTTGTGTATCTTTGGCATTTCTTGTGTTTGCCCTTTTCTGTGTAGCTTTTTGTATATTTGCTCTCGTTGTTGGATATGTATATACCATGGTAGGCTAGCCACCTTTCATGTTAGCATGTATAATCTTCTTGTGTATATCCAGTCATGCTGGTTTTGTATTGAAGCTTTTTCATTTGCTTTTGTACATCGTTTCCTAGTTTTCTTTTGCTAGGCGTTTTGGTTGAGGGGGAGCTTGGCTTTATTTAAGAGAAATTGCACAAATTGATTTGAGAAGGAGAAGACCTTGCTTATAGTCTTTGGATTGCATGAGTTTGTGAGTTTGCTGTGTTGGCTCTTCGGTTGTGCATCTCATGGGGAGTTTGATGGTTGAACCTGACCCTTGGATTTGCATTTTGGTTGCACATTCCAGGGGGATCTTTGTATTTGTGTTTTGATCACGCTTGCGTATTGAGTTTGACCTTGCCCATGTTTCTACCCAAAACCAGCTTGGAGACATTTTACAAAACCACTTGACCAAGTTACCTTCACCCGCTTGCGAGGAGAGCTTGGTGTGTGTTCGCCTTTCTGAGCTGAGTTTTGGAGGCTTCTCTTGTAGCATATGTACACTATTGTATTTGGTTTGATTTTTCGCTTTTGTATCTTTGATGTACATTTTCCATCTTTGTATCTTGATGTATAGTTCGCATTTTTGCATCTTGTGATATATCATGCTGCATTTGTATCATATCTTAGGATGAGCTTCTCCTATATATAGTGATTGCTGCAAGTTGCTACATTTTAGAGTTTAGGCAGGCTGGCTAGGGATTGATTGATCGGTTGGCTATGCTCTTGATGGTTTTGATATATATTCTTTTGAGATCGTCAATTTTTGAAGTAAAATGACAAACTGAACTTAAACTCTTTTCATCCATGAGTAAATGCCTTTGCATGTCTTGTTTGAGCCGAAATGACTAAATCTTGCTTAAGATCATGCCAGGAGATGAGGTTCTTTTCAATTGGGTCAAAGACCTTTGTCATTGTGAATGTTTAGCCCATGTTTTACCTTATGGAGGGGCATAAGCTTCTTTTTCTCGCAAAGACAATTCATGTACCATGCTTAATTAGAAAAACTTGAAAAATGAGATGTCTATGCATAAAAGAAGAAAGATAAGAAAAAGATTCATTTGGGAAAAATTTATGCTCATGTCTCTATGCTTTCACCATTGCACACACTTGCACACATGGGTGCTAAGCGGTTGCATGTTGTTTGCCGGAGAAGTCTCCCATGAGAAGTGAACACATGGCTCCGTGCTTTGACATGACATGAGGTAGAATTTGGGCGTTTGTAATGATCTTTTGTCAAGAATGCTTGTCCTAACTTAATCTTGGTAAGATGAAGTTTATTTTTGCTTAAATGATCCATGTTTAGGACTTTGCTCATGAGGTGAAACTTTTGATAAAATTGCACAAATTGATCATGGCTTTGTCAAATGGCTATATATCTAGTTTGCATCTTCTCTAACTTGTAGCATTTTGTATTGCTCATTGTCTATTTGAGAAGCTCTTATTGAAACTTTTGCATTTTTGCCTTGATTTGCGCATTGTCAACAAGGGGGAGAATTTGAGTCATGGAAAAGATTGCTGGGTACTTATGGAAGGCTTTCGAGTGAAATGGCATCATTGCGAGCATCTTTTTGTGACTTGCATTTTTTGTGCCTTGACTGGGCAGGGCGGTCTGACCGGCCCCCATGGGCGGTCAAACCGGCCCTGTGGCAAGGGCGGTCTGACCGGTCCTCCAAGGAGGTCTGATCGGCCCTGTGCAGTGGCACGAGGTTTTGTGCGATTTGAGCCATTTTCGACGCATTTTCGCACGCACAAGTTCACTTGTTCAGGGGGAGTTTGCATCAATGCAGGGGGAGTGCTTTGTATGTCCTGAAAAGTGATTTGGAGATTTGTGACTTGTGTTTTGTGCTTTGCTCTTTTGCCGATGGTGTTGAGCCCTTTTCGCTTCTTCTTGAAGGGTCGACGTTTCTGGAGTTTTCTCTTGCAAGTGACTTTGTTCTCGGTTTGATCTTGCCTTTCGTCACTTGTTTGAGTTCTTGTTTTCGATTTCTTTTCTATTTTCCTTTCATATCTAGTGTGATTACGTGTGTGTTGTCCATGCACTCATCAAGGGGGAGATCGAGGACCCGGTGTGTCCGAGGACCAGTGGATGGTCGCTTCTTGGTGTGATGAGTGATTGACAACGTGGTGTGGATTGACGCTTGCCTTGGCTTAAGTATTGCAGGTGTAGAATGCGGCTTGATTGCATTGGCGCAGGTGAAGAACAGGCGCGAAAGGTCTTAGCCATGGCGTCCTCCGAGGAGCGGAGAGACAAGTAGGCTTGGTTTGAGGGACCCGGTGGCCAGATGGATCAAGTGCGGTTCACATGGTGGCAAGAACGAGCAAGGCGGCGTGGTTCCGGTGCGAGGTAGCGGCTCACGACCGAAGCTCGTACGCGGACGAGAAGCCGGTGCAAGGTAGCGGCTCTGAGGACCCGGTGTGTCTGAGGACTAGTGGTTGGTCGCTTCCTGGTGTGATGAGTGATTGACAACGTGGTGTGGATTGACGTTTCCCTTGGCTCAAGTATGCGGACATGAAGCCGGTGCAAGGTAATGGCTCACAACCGAAGCTTGCACGCGGGGTTTGGTGGTTTGGCCATAAGACCATCAGGTGGACGGTTTCCTTGGTTTGGGCCTCAAAACCAAGGTGAGGACTCGGCGTCGCTTCGGGCCAAATGGGACCGGCTGGCCAGCCCAGGGGCGGTCCAACCGCCCCTGCCAGGGCAGTTCGCCCAAGGGCGTCGAGGAGCTTCGATGCGGGGGACACGCGGCGTGATCGCAAGGTTTGCGTCGGTTGGAAGCAAGCTTGCGGTGGAAGGTGTCCCAGCCGGAAAAATCTACGAGTCAAAATGTCAAATTTGCCCCTGAGGGGTATGTATCACTTAGGGGTAATTTAGTCTTTCGAGCACCACCACTTGGACTATATAATAGACCCCCTAGGGGTTGGTGGCTGCCATGTCTTTTGTTATTTTCTATTTGGCTTCTTTATTTTCCCTTCATCCCTTCCACCTAGAACTTTGTTTTGAATCATTCATGGTTTGTATAGATGAATTCATGGTGATGTGATTGAGCTCAATATATTCATCTTTGTGCCATGTTTTGAATTCCCGAAGCTATTTTTCTTTTTCCATTTTCAGAGCTATTTTTGGAGCTATTTTTGGGGGATTTTCGTTCTTCACTTTCTAGCCCGTTTTCTCTCGGATTTCTTTGGGGGAATCACGCATGAGTGCCTTGTGCCTCTTTCTTGGTGATCCCTTGCCTCCAAACGCCGAAAATCGGTCTAGATTTGAAGTTTCCCGGATGAACTCGTGGAGGGTGTGTTCTTTGCAAGATCTGAAATTCCTGGAGTTGTAGAGGGTTTGAGGCCGAGATTTTTGGTGCATAGCCTCTCCTTGAGGTGTATATCATCCACCCAAAGTTTCGTCTCAAAAGCCCAAGCCGTTTGGGCAGATCCATTCGAAAGTTGACTTTGCGCTCGGGTTTTTCGCGCAGATCCGCGCAGGAGCGGTGCAACCGCCCCTGGCCAGTGAGGTACAGGTCTAGGGCGGTGCAACCGGTCCCAGAGAGAGGTGTGACCGCCCCTGGCCGAGTGGTGTTGATTTGGTTCGTTCTTGATCGTCTTTTGCTCGATTTGTTCGATTCTTGTTCCGCTGCGTTGATCTAGATCCTAGGGTCAGTAGCTTCTCAGTGGCTACGTGATCTTGGCTAGGTCGGTTGGTTGGCTTGGAGTGGATTTGGGAGAAGATGGATTTGGGAAAGAAATTTTTATCGGCTCCCATTCCCTCCCCCCCGCTCTGGTCGCCTAATCGGTCCTTCAATTGGTATCAGAGCCGGTTACAGGTCTTTGCGACTCTAACCAGTCTAAGATCCAAAGATGGCGTACCAAGATCGGGGTTCCAGGCCTCCGCACTTCGACAGGAAGAACTATCCGAATTGGGTCGCGCGTATGGGTGCTTTCTTGCGAGGCAAAGGAAAGTTGTTATGGGATGTGACCAAAGATGAACACTATGTCAATCCCACCAACTTAGATGCCCAGGATACGAGAGATAAGTTCGAGGCCAACGCTAGGGCTGTTGATTACTTGTTCCGTGCTTTGTCCACTGAGGAGTTTGAGCGTGTTTTGGATGAGGACCTAGCTAGCCAGATCTGGCAGAAGCTCAAGATAGCCCACGGTGGTGATAGCCATGTGAAGGCTAGGCTTTTCTCGATGTATCATAGAGAGTATGAAAATTTCGCTCACTTGCCTGGAGAGTCTGTTGATGCTTTGTTTCAGCGCTTTACTGCCATAGTCAAGAACATGAAAGCCAACATCACCCAGCTCCCATACTCGGATCATGACAGAGCTATCAAGCTCTTGCAAGCACTTGATAGATCCGTGTGGGGTGCCAAGGTTGAGGCGATCATGGAGTCGGCTAACTATGAAACTTTGTCAGTTGACGAGCTTTTCTCGAAGTTGAAGTCCTCTGAGGTTGATAGACAGCTGCTTGCCAAGGCGAAGAGTCCGACTGATCCCCATAGTCTGGCTCTAGTCGGTGGCTCGAGATATGGACAGGCTAATACTTCCAAACATTTTGCTTTGTCTTCTCTTGTGTCTCTTCCAGATGAGGAGTATGAGGTGCTGAGCGAGGAGGATCTCGCGTTGCTGACCAGGAGGTTCGAGAGGATGTACCAGAACCGCAAGGGTTCGAGGCGTGCGGGGAGTACGTGCTACAGGTGCGGGAAGATGGGCCACTTCATCGCCGAGTGCCCCGAGGAGATCAAGAACGACTACAACCGCAAGCACCGCCCGCGAGATGATCACAAGCACCGCTCCAAGGACGAGTACCGCTCCAAGCACAAGAACAAGGAAGAGAGGAGGTTGAAGAACAAGCACGGTGGGCACAAGAAGAACAAGCCTCTAGCGATGGTGGCTGATGCGAGTGACATCGACACGAGCTCCACCAACACGTCGTCAAGCTCGAGCAGCGAGGATGAAGACTGCGGCCACTGCAATGAGAAGAAGCACATGAACCGCAACTTCAACGGGATCTCCTTCGCCGCCGTCGACTACTGTACCATGGCACACGACTCCGTGAAGAGCAAGGACGACTCCGACTCCCACTCCGAGGATGAGGTATTGACCGATCCCACCTCTTTGCGTAAGGAAATTGCTAGACTAGAGGAGTTGGTCGATAACCGTGATGATGTGCTTAGGAAGACCAACAAGGAGAAGAGAGAGTTTAGGTCCTTGCTAGGTGAGTCGAAGGAAAGAGTAGCTGAGCATGAGGCCTTACTTTCTGAGACTGGAAAGAAGGCGATGGACTTTGAGTCTTTGCTTTGTGAGTCTAGGGAGAGAGCAGCAGAAAAGCTTGAGTCTGAGATCTGTGTGCTGAAAGATGCTCCTGTTGTGTCTGATGAAGTTGAATGCTCTTTCTGTGATGTGCATCTTGCTGATCTGGTTGCCCTTAAGGAAAAACACATGACATGCTTAGATGATCTAGAAAATGCTAGGGTTGAGCTTGCTGAGTTGAAGTCAAGATCGTCTTTGCTAGGTGCTTGTACTTGTTGCCCTACTTTGCATGCTCAATTGCTTGATTCTCGTGCTATGATTAGTTCACTTGAAGCTGAATTGAAATCTCCCATTGCAAATGCTTGTTCTGCTTGTGATGTGATTGCTTTGAAGAATGTTGAGCTAGGCACAATCTGTTGATCGGTTGCAAGATGAGAATGATGAGTTGCGTCAGTGTTTGGGTTGGTTGTCTGGTCGTGAGCCTCAGCTTAAGATGTTGATAGCTGGGTTCAAGAGAGCTGATGGTCGTGGTTTGGGTTCTGAGAAGCTTGATGAGAGTGGTTGTGAGAAAGAGAAAGAGCAAGCCAGTTCCACCTCAAACATCCCAACACCACCAGAGAAAACTCCACCAAAGAACAGCTTTACACCTAAGCCCAACCACCTGTTGAACAAGTTTGACACCACCCCAGATCCTCCCAAGTTTCCACCTAAGACAAACAACTTCCAGAGGAGAGTGACCTTTGTGAGGAGTGGGGTTTACCAGCCGAGAGAGAGGCCACAGCCTAGAGAAACCCCAAAGCCAAAGCCAGTCCGCTTCCATTGTGAATATTGTGGGAGGGATGGTCACCTAGAAGAGTTTTGCTGGAGGAAGAAGAGGGAGGTGAGATGAGAGAAGGAGATGGGGAACAGGGACATGTACTACTCTTCTCGTAGTGTGCCTGTGTCTCGTTCACCCTTGCCTAGAAGAGAGGCTTTTGTGCGTACAGTTTCTTCGTTTGGTAGTCGTGGTGTTCCAGCTCGTAGTGGTTTTGCTAGGCGGCCTCCTGCTCGTGGTTAGTTTGGTTCAGGGAGGTTTGACCGTAGCTTTGAGGATAGGAGAGAGTCTAGGCCGCGTTTTCCCCCGCGTGGTGCTAGAGGTCCGATGGTGAGAGACGAGAGGGTTTCACGTGGTAGTGCTGATTTTGCAAACCCCTCTTTGAGCAGATGGCCCGACACTGGTTTAACTCTTTCTGTGCTAACCCCAGTGTCGAGTCGTTCGCTCATTCTCATTCTCGCTTTTGATTGTGCAGGTGGGAGGCTTGGAGAACTTTTGGTTGATGGATTCCAGATGTTCGAGACACATGACAGGTAATAGGAAGTGGTTCTCCAGCCTCACCCCGGTGGTGTCCAGTCAATACATCACTTTTGGAGATAAGGGTAGAGGTAGAGTGTTGTCTGAGGGTGCGATTCAGGTGAGCGATGGTTTTATGTTGAAGCGGGTAGCTCTTGTCAAGAATCTTGGTTTTAATTTGCTTTCAGTTTCTCAGCTTCTTGATGAGGGTTATGAGGTTCGGTTCAAGAGTGGTGATTCTCGGATTCTTGATTCTCGAGGTGATCTTGTTTGTATGATTATTCCCGAGGGACAGATTTTTCGTGCTGATTTTTCTCGATCTTTTGGTCCTTCGCGGTGTTTGCTGGCTGGTACTTCTTCTGAGCTTTGGAAGTGGCATAGGAGATTGAGTCATGTGAGCTTTGATTTACTCACATGCTTGAGTGCTCTTGACCTTATCCGAGGATTGCCCAAGCTCAAGTTCGAAATAGATTTGGTTTGTGCACCTTGTAGGCATGGTAAGATGGTTGCTGCTTCTCATCCACCTTTGACTGATGTGATGACTGAGCGTCCAGGGGAGCTTTTGCATATGGACTTGGTTGGTCCCGCTCGCGTTCGCTCAGTCGGTGGAAATTGTATGTTCTTGTGGTTGTGGATGACTTTTCTCGGTATGCTTGGGTGTTCTTCTTGGCGTCTAAGGATGAGACATTTGATTTTGTTCGAGATCTGATTTTGAGGTTGAAAAACTGAGAGTAACGGTGGTGCCATGAGAGCTATACGCAGTGACAATGGTACGGAATTTAAGAACACTCATTTTGACGCTTTTTGTCGTGATCTTGGTCTCGAACATCTATATATTCTTCGCTATATGTTGCTTGCCAAAATGGTGTTGTTGAGAGAAAGAATCGGACTCTCTGTGAAATGGCAAGGATGATGCTAGATGAGCATAGGACTCCTAGGAAATATTGGGCTGAGGCAGTGAATACAGCTTGTCATGTTTCGAATCGGATTTTCCTTTGTGCTTTCAAGAAGAAAACTTGCTATGAGCTTTTCCATGGTCGTTCCCCACGTGTGAGTCACTTTCGGGTGTTTGGTTGCAAGTGTTTCATTCTGAAGAAAGGAAATTTGGACAAGTTTGAGTCTCGTTCGATGGATGGAATTTTTCTTGGTTATGCTAATCACTCTCGAGCATATCGTGTGCTCAGTCTTGAAACTAACCAAATCATGGAGACTTGCAAAGTCACTTTCGACGAGACCATTCCGTGTAGCTCTTCTGTCTTTGAGTGTGCAGGTGATGACGAGTTGGGACAGTCTATCTTTGAGGAAGAGCAGCTTGATGAAGAAGATGATGAGGAGAATCATGCACCGTGTGGAGATCTTGTACCTTCTACTTCCACTACTACCACGACGTTCGACGACGGCCCCTCTGCTACACCTTCGTCGAGCCGCGCACATGATCGAGTTCAAGTGGAAGCTGATGGTACAGAGGGATCCTTCTATACCTTCCGGGGAGCTTCTTGCCTCGAGATTGCCTTCCCCTCAACAGCAGCTTCGACTTGAGCTTGATCATGAGCGCGGCTCGACGAAGGTGTAGCAGAGGGGCCATCGTCGAACGTCGTGGTAGTAGTGGAAGTAGAAGGTACGCGATCTCCACACGGTGCGTGATTTTCCTCATCATCTTCATCATCAACTTGTTCTTCTTCAAAGATGGATTGTCCCAACTCCTCATCACCTGCACACTCAAAGACAGAAGAGCTACACGCAATAGTCTCGTCAAAAGTGACTTTGCAAGTCTCCATGATTTGGTTAGTTTCAAGAATGAGCACACGATATGCTCGAGAATGATTAGCATAACCAAGAAAAATTCCATCCATCGAACGAGACTCAAACTTGTCAAGATTTCCTTTCTTAAGAATGAAACACTTGCAACCGAACACCCGGAAATGACTCACACGTGGAGTACGACCATGGAAAAGCTCATAGCAAGTTTTCTTCTTGAAAGCACGAAGGAAAATGCGATTTGACACGTGACAAGCTGTGTTCACTGCTTCTGCCCAATATTTTCTAGGAGTCCTGTGCTCTTCTAGCATCGTCCTTGCCATCTCACAAAGAGTTCGATTCCTCCTCTCAACGACACCATTTTGGCAAGCGACATATGGCGAAGAATATTGATGTTCAAGACCAAGATCACAACAGAAGGCATCAAAACGAGTATTCTTAAATTCCGTACCATTGTCACTACGTATAGCTCTCATGGCACCTCCATTACTCTCGTTTTTCAACCTCAAAATCAGATCTTGAACAAAATCAAAAGTCTCATCCTTCGACGCCAAGAAAAACGCCCATGCATAGCGAGAATAGTCGTCCACCACAACAAGAACATACCACTTCCCACCGACTGAGCGAACGCGAGCGGGACCAACCAAGTCCATATGCAAAAGCTCCCCTGGGCGCTCAGTCATCACCTCAGTCAAAGGTGGGTGAGAAGAAGCGACCATTTTCCCATGCCTACAAGGTGCACACACCAAATCTTTCTCAAACTTGAGCTTGGGCAATCCTCGGATAAGGTCAAGAGCACTCAAGCGTGTGAGTAAATCAAAGCTCACATGACCCAATCTCCTATGCCACCTCCAGAGCTCAGAAGAAGTACTGGCAATTGTTGGCACTCCTTAGCCTAACTAAAATCCGCAAGCGCACGGAGTACGATGTAGCCTTTCACCAGGGGAGTAAGAACCTGGATATCGAATCCAAGGAATGGTAGACGCGACTAGCCTAGAACTTTTCTAACCGGACCCACCAAGGAGCACAAGGTAAACGGGTAGAGAGCTTGACTTTAGTTAGCTACTCGTTGCCCCAGACAATCTATCTTAATCTAACCTGATCTGCTTCGACGGCTAGAACGGGAAGAACTCGAAACGAGGTGAGAGAGGGGTTCTTCCGGGCTCAGCACTAAAGTTATGAGTACACCCGAACGTGGTGGAATCCAAAGGACGGACAGGGCTGTCACCACCTGCCGCCTACCACTGCTATTCCATGGGGTGCAACACAACCTGAGGTGGCTAGCCAGCACAGGCACCACGCCTAAGCTTTCAGCCACTGACCTCCACCCAACGCGAAGGGCTAAAGAGGAAACCCCAAACAAGAGTCGCTGTCACTCGCGCAGACTCAGGTACCCGCAGATCAAAGTTAAATTAAATAGATTGCTGAAAGTAATTTGTGAACTAGCGAGGTACTAAAGGCAAGAGACCGAGGACTTACTGAAGATAACTCCTGAAGTATATTCCTCGGGGGCGGAAATGTTGAGATGAGACCGAGAGGAAATCCTGGACTCTCTCTACAAAGCTTGGCTATCACCCAAGCAACTCACCCACTCTCTCCCTAATCTAACTCTAAAGAAAAGAGCTTTTCACTAGACTACTCTTCTCTCCTTTGGATGGTGTCTTCTCAAGGTGTGGGGGATATAGTACCCGGGTGCCTCACGAGCAAGCCTGGCAGCCCACCAAAAGGGGGGCGGCCCAGCCCACCGTTCTGGACCTGAAGACGTGCGGGACAAGTCGGCGCACGTAGGAAGGATCTGGAAAGAGAAGTCCTAGTTGGAATAGGAATTATTGTAAAGAAGGAAAGGATTCTTAGAGATAGGATCGGATACAAACCGACTTGTAACCCTGCCCCCCGATATATAAGGCGGGCAGGGACCCCCTCCAAAACAACGGACCACAATCAGACAACAACTCAACACGCAATACAACACCCCAAAACAGGACGTAGGGTATTACGTCGAGTCGACGGCCCGAACCTGTATAAACCCTTGTGTCTGTCCATCCTAACCATCTTGCTTCCGATCTTTGCGATCTTCCCTACATTACAAATCACTTCCGTGGTCTACCCCGTGGAAGACTGCCGGAGATAATATCACCGACAGTGGCGCGCCAGGTAGGGGATATCGCCGAGATCAATCTGGCAAGCTCGATGGATCGCGTCAAGATCTTGGACAGCTGCAACCTCCCGGACGTCGACGAAGTCGAGATCCAGTTCGGGGACGTCATCACCGCCGCTTTGGATACCCAAGCGGCAGGAGCTACGGTCGCCACGGAGGTCTCCTCTCTGGCGCCGACTTCGGCCATCACGGCCCAATCCGGTCCGATCGCATCTGATCGTGCCGGATCTACCTCGCTGAGTCCATCGCATAACGCGAGGCCAGACCAGTCGGGAACAGATCTACAATCACTCGGTTCCGATCCGACTCCTGAGAGTCGCGTCGCCGAATCATCGCAGAGCGTAAACGCTCAACCAACACGCGTCCAGAGCCCTGAGGTCATTACTGTTCAGACCCCTGGCTTTTGCGTGCTTGCTCGGAAGCAGAAGAAGAAGGACATCGTCCAATCGGATGATTACCTCTCTGGGAGCGACTCCTACGGGTTAGATCTACTGGGACCCTCAATCCTGGACGATCTGTCGGAAGGATACACAGTGTCCAATGCCCCTACAGAGCCGGAACTACTAGGATCACTCGGAGAATTGACTCCGAGTAGTTTGGAGCGTTATACGCCCACATCCTGACTTCTCCGAGTCCGAGGAAGACTACCTCGCGCAAGAGGGAGTCGGATCATATTGCTACATGGTGGCGCCAGCAACGCCAACCAATCCTGTCTCAGAAGATGAGGTCACTCCTGCTGAGGAGACGACTGAAGCCAGGAACCAGCGTCGAGGACGCAATGCCAGTCGGGCGACTCGCAGAGCCGCGCGACCGCACGGAGCCAACGCATCAGGATCTGGCACTGCTCGACTCCAAGAGCCTCACTCTGAAGATCATCGTCGCCAACGGGATCAACACGAGCGGAGGAGCACCCGGAACTTGATGCGCGACGGCATGTTCGAGTTCAGGGGTACGATGTCTACGAGACACCGGTCCAGAACCTCGTTACTATCAACGAAGAAATCAATCGGCTGCCACCTAACACTCCGGGCCTGGAAAAGGTAAGGGCTCTCGTGCAGGCCGCCTCCGTCCAGGTTCACCAGATGCAAGGCAGAACGACCACGGACGCTCCTGAACCCGGTCCATCTCGACACCGGGCCAGCGGCGGATCGGGTCGTGATGAAGACCTCCGCACCACGATCAACAGAGATCGAGATGCGAGGGACATCATCACCAACAGCACCGAAGAGCGCCACCGTGAGGAAATCCGACGGCGCGAAGAGTACGATCGGGATCATGGAAATCCCCGTCGTAACCCCAACAGGAGCGGCTACTCGACGGAGTCAGACTACTCTGACCTCTCCGGTAGCCCAAGGCGCGGCAACAATGGCGGTCGCACTCCGCCACGACGACGAGTGCTTCCACCACCCAGGCGACCGACTCCACCAAGAGATCGAACTCCACCGCGCAGCAGAGCCTACCGACAGGACCGAACTCCACCCAGGACTCGGAACTATCGGAGGACCCGTTCCCCGCCCAGGGACCGGGATCGCAGGAGGGACAGCACACCCCCAAGAGCGGCTGACGGATCGGGACCGAGCGATTCCCGCCCTAGAGGTCGGATCGGCGGATTCCAGTCTTTCACCGAGCGCTTGAGAAGCATGACGTGGCCCAGAGGCTTCAAGCTGTCGGATATCGACAAGTACGACGGGAAATCTGACCCATCTCAATGGCTTCAGATCTACTACACCGCCGTACAAGCGGCCGGCGGCGACGAGGACGTGATGGCAAACTATCTTCCCATCATGCTCACCAAGGACTGCCGCAACTGGCTGGCAGGACTCCCGCAGGACGCCATCGACAACTGGGAGCAGCTTACCGAACTTTTCATCGGTAACTATCTCGGTACCTGGGAAAGGCCCGGGAGCAAGCGGCTCCTCGGTCAGATCAGGCAGCGCAAGAACGAGACCCTGCACGACTTCGTGCGCAGGTTCTCAGAAAAGCGCAACTCCATCACGGACGTCACGGATCAGGAGGTGATGTCAGCTTTCCAGCGCGGCATCTCCGACGGGAGACTGATCCATAAGTGGACTCGGAAGCCACCCGCGACTGTCAACGACATGTTCCGGGTCGCTAGCACGTGGGCGGACGCCGAGATCGCGGAAAGAGAACAGCTCAGCGAGATCAGAAGTCGCTGGGAAGAAGAGAACAAGACGACTCGCAAACGCGACCGCCGCGAGGACGAAGACCGACACGACGACCATCGACGCAATGACAGCCAACCTCGCAAGAAGAAGAGCGAGGGAGACATGGTCGCCGCCCTGGACCGGTCCAGAGGCCGGGTAACTCCAGAGGACTTCCAGCGCATGCTCGATGAGCAATGCCCTTACCACAAACACAAGCACTCAGCGCGAGAGTGCTACGGGCTCAAGCGAGCCTTCACCGGGGGCAACAGAGGCCCCCCATACAGAAAGAGGAACGATGGTTCCCCGCGAGACGACAGGCGAAACGACGAGCCCGGCGATGACTTTCAGGAAGCCGACCGAGTGGTCCGCATGATCTATGGCGGACCAGAGTTCGAGTCGAAGCGCCAGCAGAAGCTCACCCATCGCCAGGTCATGCACGCGAGGGAGCCACCGGTACCTGAGTACCTCAAGTGGTCGGAAGTTCCGATCACATTCACCCGGGAAGATCATCCAAACTTCATACCGAAGCCCGGGTCCCATGCCTTGGTGGTAGCCCCGACGATCCGCAACGTTCGGCTCACCAAGGTACTAGTCGACGGTGGCAGTGGCCTGAACATCCTCTTTGCTAACACATTGAAGGAGCTCGGCCTGACTACTCTCGACCTGAGTCCCCCCCAATCCGCATTCTGGCACATCACGCTGCCCGTCACCTTCGGAGACCGGAATAATTACCGGACCGAGCACATGCAGTTCACGGTGGCAAACTTTGAAACTGCATACCACGCCATCCTTGGGAGGCCGGCACTCGCCAAGTTCATGGCGATTCCTCACTACGTCTACTTGCAGGTCAAGATGCCAGGACCGAAAGGCGTAATCACCGTCTTGGGAGACGTCCGAGTCGCATACACGTGCGAGCAGGAAACTCTCAACGCGGCAGCCGCCCTGGACATGTCCAAGCGCATGGAACAAGTACTGGCTGCATCACAGGAGGTGGACAAGGACGCTCTAGAGATCCCCACCAAGAAGCCAGCAAGAGAAGCCATTGCGCCAAGCAAGGAGACGGAGCTGAAGAGGATCTCTCTGGACCTGGACGACCCAAAGAAGACGGCCATCATCGGGGCAGAGTTGGACCCCAAATAGGAAGAAGTGCTCGTCAAATTCCTAAGGGAAAACGCCGACATATTCGCGTGGAAACCATCCGATATGCCAGGTGTCCCAAGGGAACTTGCCGAGCACTCCTTGAAGGTCAATCCGACTGCCAAACCGATCAAGCAAAGGCTTCGTCGATTCGCGCAGGACCGCAAGGAGGCAATTAGGGCAGAAATTACAAAGCTGTTAGCAGCCGGGTTTATTCAGGAGGTGTTCCACCCCGACTGGTTAGCTAATCCAGTTCTTGTAAGAAAAAAGAATAATAATGATTGGAGAATGTGCGTTGATTATACAGATCTCAACAAAGCTTGCCCTAAAGACCCCTTCGTTCCCCCCCGCATCGATCAAGTCGTTGACTCCACGGCAGGTTCCGCCCTGCTCTGCTTTCTCGATTGCTACTCAGGATATCACCAGATAGGCCTGAAGCTGGAAGACTAGATAAAGACCGCATTCATCACGCCGTTCGGTGCTTTTTGTTACAACACAATGGCCTTCGGTCTGAAGAACGCAGGTGCAACCTATCAAAGGACAATTCAAGCATGTCTGGATCAATTGATCCCAGACATAGTAGAAGCTTACATCGACGACATCGTGGTCAAGATCATGAACCCCGAGGACATGATAGGGAATCTGACAAAGGTCTTCGAACGCCTACGCGTATTCCGGTGGAAGCTCAACCCGGAAAAGTGTGTCTTCGGAGTACCCTCAGGTAAACTACTCGGCTTCATGGTCAGCAACCGCGGGATCGAGGCAAATCGCGAGAAGATCACGGCCATCACCAAGATGCTACCACCAACCTGTCAAAAGGACGTGCAGAAGCTTACTGGATGCATGGCAGCGCTCGGTCGTTTCATATCACGACTTGGCGTTCACGGATTGCCGTTTTTCAAACTGCTCAAGAAGCAGGACAAGTTCGTGTGGGATGACGAGGCGAAGCGATCTTTCCAGGAACTCAAAGATTACCTGCAGAGTCCTCCCATCCTCGTCCCACCTCAACCAAGAGAACAGCTCTACCTCTACATCTCTGCTACTCCCCGAGTGGTTAGCACGGTACTAGTGGTCGAGCGTCCTGAAGAAGGACACGCATATGGAGTTCAGCGACCAGTCTACTTCATCAGCGAGGTTCTGACCATATCTAAGGTACGCTACCCCCATGTGCAGAAATTATTATATGGAGTTCTTATCTCAGCAAGAAAGCTGAAGCACTACTTTGAGGCCCATCCAATCTCGGTGGTGAGCGAAAATCCTTTAGGGGAAATTCTCCATAACCGAGATGCCAGCGGCCGAATCGTCAAGTGGTCAATAGAATTGGCTGCCCATCACATAAACTTTGTTCCACGTACTGCTATCAAGTCTCAGGTCTTGGCCGACTTCGTAGCAGACTGGACAGAAAACCAAGCTCCGGCTGACGACGAGGTAGTTGAGTACTGGGAGATGTACTTTGACGGCTCCCTCCAGATAAAAGGAGGCGGCGCAGGCGTACTCCTGATCTCCCCAAGTGGACAGGAACTAAAATACGTCCTTCAAATCATGTTTCCAGTATCCAACAACGCAGCTGAGTATGAAGCAGCCTTGCACGGTCTCCGCATTGCAGTATCTTTGGGTATCAAACGCCTGATGGTACGCGGAGACTCTGCCCTGGTCATAAACCAGGTAAACAAGGACTGGTCCAGGACCAACGAAAAGATGGACGCATACTGCGAGGAAATTAGGAAGCTGGAAGGGAAATTCTATGGCTTAGAGTTCCATCACGTGGTGCGCGACCATAACAAGGCAGCAGATGAGCTCGCTAAGATGGGGTCCACCCGTGAAGGCGTCCCACCCGGAGTTTTCATACAAGATCTTATCAAACCATCTATCAAGATAAACCCGGATGGCACTGTCGCGGAGCAACAAGTCGGAGAATCCCCAGAGTCGGCCACATTAGTGGTAGACGAACCGTTGGACTGGAGGACACATATCATCGATTATCTGGATAGCGGCATATTACCCGCAGAGGTCGCGGAAGACAAAGATCTAAACTCGCTCCACGAACAAATCGTGCGGCGCAGCAAAAACTACGTCATCATCGGAGACAAGCTGTATCGTCGATCTGGAGCTTCCCAAATCCTACAAAAGTGCGTGAGTCGCACTGAGGGTATAGAGCTCTTGACTGACATACATAAAGGGATTTGTGGCAATCACGCCAGGGCTAGAACCATTGTTGGTAAAGCTTTCCGGTCTGGTTTCTACTGGCCGACTGCTGTAGCAGACTCAGAGAACATCGTGCGACACTGCAAAGGGTGTCAGTATTTCGCAAGGCAAATACATGCACCTGCACAACAGCTGCAAACCATACCAGCGTCCTGGCCCTTCGCTTGTTGGTGCTTGGATATGATTGGTCCATTTAAGAAGGCTCCTGGTGGTTTTGACCATGTCCTTGTAGCTATTGACAAGTTTACCAAGTGGATAGAGGTGAAACCAGTCAGAAAGCACACGGCAGCCAAGACCATCGAGTTCTTCACCGACATCACCCACCGCTTCGGAGTCCCAAATCGTATCATCACAGATAATGGTACGAACTTCGTGGCGCAGGAGTTTAAAGACTGGTGCAGCGAGAGGAGCATCAAGCTATGCCCCGCATCCGTGGCACACCCAAGGGCCAATGGCCAAGTCGAAAGAGCCAATGGCGAAATAATCAAGGCGCTCAGGGCCCGGATATTCAAGCAGCTGAAGCAACATGACGGACGATGGATCAAGGACTTGCCGGCTGTAGTCTGGGGGCTGCGCACACAGCCGAGTCGTGCCACGAAGCAAACTCCGTTCTTTCTGGTTTACGGCTCGGAAGCTATCCTACCAACGGACCTCACATACGGCTCCCCCCGAGTGGAGTTCTATGATGAATACGACGCGCAAGTGGCGCGCATTGAAGACCTCGACAGCATCGAGGAAAAGAGATTGGCTGCCCAGATCCAAGCCGCGCGTTACGCTCAGGTCCTGCGACGCTATCACGATCGATCAGTTAAGCAGAGGTCCTTTGAAGCAGGCGATTTGGTTCTGAGAAGGAAGCAAGACACTAAGGGCGCGCACAAGCTTGCGTCCCCCTGGGAAGGTCCATATATCATCAAGTCAGTAAGTCGCCCAGGCTCATATCGACTCATGACGGAAGACGGCGTAGACATCCCAAATCCATGGAACATCGAGCACTTACAGCGTTTCTACGCCTAATCCAGTTATGTATTTATCTTTTTTATTTTTAGATTTATTTTTTCCGAGTGATTTTGGAGGGTAGTCACCCCCAGTTACGACTCGGCATGTTCACAATGAGTTATCAATAAAGTTGATTTCATCTTTCATCTATTTCTACTACTCGCATTTCCTCTTTCGCGTCACGCACATAAAGTATGAGTGGAACAAACCTTAAATCGAGAGGGAAAGTACTCGCCAAGTCAAAGCTCTAAACGTACGACAAAGACTCTGCGGCATGAGACTGAGACCAACGAGGCTAATCTACTCCGTAACAGGTCAACCACTCAGAAATTAAGGCTAGCGCAGAAAGAAAGGGAGTTGTAGACCAATAAAAACTTATATACAATAGTGACAATTCAAACATTGTTCAAACAAATACTGGTTCGACCAAATACTACAAATACTTTATTTACATTGCAGGGTCACCAGCACCAGACGGGGCCGCTTCATCCGAGTCATCAACAACATCCTTGGACAGGACATTGGCGATGGGCTCGACTTCATGGAGTAGTCTGCCCACGTCGTCTTCAGAGGTGCCGGCAGCATACCCGCGGCCGAGTGGCTCCAGGTCTGACGCCGGGAACAGCGATTTGAGCACCGCCAGGACATGGCCACAGCTAGCTTGGCTGATGGAGCAGAGCTGCCGCCGGAAGTAGCGTGGGAGCGCCCGAACGCGGTCGAGGATGGAAGCTGAAGACGATGACGCCTCCGGCTCGATCTCCTCCGCCACCACTCGGATAGCATCCTCCAGCGCTATCTTCTCAGTGCGCAGCGCCTCAGCCTCACCTTGCAGCCGGGCCACCTTGGCAGTGAGCTCTGCGAATTGGGACATAGTCCGATATCGATAATCTAAAGAAGGTTAGATCTGAATAATATTTTCACGTCTGACAGAAAAACAAATAAGGAAGAACATACCTCTGAGCTCGTGCACGGCCTGGGCCTCGTTGAGCTTAGCCTGCTCTACCTCCCCGCATAAATCGCGGGTGGTACGCTGGGCTTCCTCCAACTCAGCCTGGCGCTCGACCGCAGCAGCCTCGAGCTCAGCCACTCGGGCCACCAAAGAGTCGGCCTTAGCAACTGCAGAAGATAATTCTTGAATAACCGAGGCTTTGGCCTCGGCATCAGCAGCTAAGTTCTGCAAAAACAAGTCAGATGACAATATGAATCAATATACCACTCGGTATTCGATATCAACAAGATAAGTAGCTTGGGAAGTACCTTGGCTATGTGGCCCATGCGACGATGGAGTGACAGGAACTCCTCCAGAGGAGTCAGGGGAGCACCACCACTCATAACGCCGACCGCCGCAGAAGCAATCTCGACCGCCGCAGTCCTGGGGCTCCTCCACTGCTGCAGTCGGTTCAACCGCAGGAGCATGCTGGGGGCTGCCTTGAGGAACTGGCGGAGGGGTCGGCGACGCCGGTGCAGGACTCGGCGGTGGCGGGGTTGGCTCCCGCTGCGACTCTGATGGCGGACCCACAGGCTGATCGCTGAGAAGATCAGCCGAGTGGATCGGCACCTCTGGAGTTTGGATTGATGGGGCTTCGGTCTCAACCGCCGACTGAGGCGGAGGACCCGAGAAGGGACCTCAGACGGCGTGCTACAGGATAAAGCATATATGGATCACTAATAGAAGAACATAAAGGAAATCAAGAGATGATAAGGATACTTACAGAGTAGAAATGCGCATTCTCAGGCGCTTTCCTTTCCGAGTAGGGGAAGGGAGGTCCCTCGGACTTGCAGCACTCAGAGGCATTACTGCAAGGGGAGACTGCTCCGAGCTCGTGATTGGCGGGTGGAGTGACGACTCGGCGGCGCCAGCTTCATCTTTTTCCGAGTCAGACGACTCAGAGATAAGGAGTTGGCGGCGGCTTGGCGCATCCCTAAACACGATCCCAGTGGAGATCTTCCGCTTCTTCAGAGCAGGAGCAGCCTTCCCACCACTCGGAGATTGCACATCGGGAGAAGGAGAGGATGACAGAGTGATATCCGAGTCGCGCAGATCACTCTCACTTTCCCCGACTGCTTCTTCAGATCCAACGGCCCTGCGTCGAGCCGGTTGATCCACTCCCTTTGGCATCTCAGGCAAAGGAGGGAGGGATACAAAGGCAACTCGACCCTGCAAAAATTGGGTTCAGTTCTGAGATTACACCCAATGGGTGGAATTGAAATAAAAACAACAACAGATTGACTAAATACCTCAGGGCGTGGATTTCCCAAGTTGAACGCCGGAGGACAGTCAGTGGTCCTCAGGGAGGTTCCAGTCGCGAAGAATTTGCTAAGCCGAGCGGCGGCTTGGACTTTGTCGACGCGCTCGGGGGCTTCGCGCGTGTTGTCTCCCTCGGCGTAATACTCATACGCCGGGTGAGCCCGCTGCTTGAGTGGCTGGACCCGGCGCAGAACGAAGTTGGCTGCCACACCGACGGCAGTCAACCCATTGTCCTTCAACTGGGAAATAAGACCCAGGAGCTCCCGAACCTGGTCCATTTCACTCTCCTTGGGAAGAGCGGTCCAGGATTGGGAGGGAACAGGACGAGAGTCAATTTCTGGAGAGATGGCAGGCGAGTGGTTTCCTACGTAAAACCACTCGGACTGCCACCCTTTATTGGAGGTAAGGAAAGGGATATCAAAATACTCCCGAGTTCGACCCTCGCGGAGTTGGAGTCCGGCGCCCCCGACTACTTGTGGGCAGTCGGTTCGGGGATAAGGCTTAAGAAGAAAAAGATGAATAAAAGATTGAAGTGAGGCTCTATCCCAAGATAGGCCTCACAGAGGTTGATGAAAATGGCGATGTGAAGGATGGAGTTGGGATTCAGTGCGCAGAGGCAAATCCCATAGTAGTGCAGCAGCCCGCGGAGGAAAGAATGCGCGGGCACGCCAAAACCACGGAGAAAGAAAGATTCGAACACCACCAAATCAGAGGAGTTTGGGGTGGGGAAAGACTCACCGGCGGCGGCGCGCCACTCGGCGGTTTGCTGGTCAGGGAGGACGCCGTCGACGACGTGCTGCTCGAGGCGCTTGGTGGTGGTGATGGACTCCCTCCACTCGGCGGCGCGATCTACGGCGACCTCGGCGGTGGCCTTGGCCTTGGACGACCGGGCCCTGGCCGGCGACTTCTCCTTCCGCTTCGAGGCTTCCTTCCTCTTGGGCGCCATGGCAACGAGCGGTGCTGAAGAGCGAGGAAGAAAGCTGCGGGAGCAGATCTAGGGTTTGCTCTGGCGCAAAGAGAACTGGAGCGTCGGGGAAGGCAAATGGCAAGTAAAGGAAGAAGAATGCGGCGGGGATGGCTTATAAAGGAATAAACCGTTCCTCCCGCGCGCGGCGCGGCGCTTGTCTCGGGAACTCAACCGACGCAGGCACGTCCCGTCGCTTTGAATTCAAAGATGCGGTAGGGAGTCGCGATATCTCGCGATATCTCGCCTTCCGTAAAGCGACCGTTAGGGACGCAACGGACTTTGAGGAATAATGGGCCTAAATGGGCTGAAATATAGCACGACCTTTCGGTTCTGTTACGATAATAAATTTGTGGGTTCCTGAGCTAGGGTTCAGGGGCAGAAACCACTCGGTCGTGAGGCTAAAATTAGTCGACGGCCAGACTTGATTTTGCAATTAATATTGCATCCTTGCAGCTGATTTTTACGTAAGGCATGCGATACTATCGCTAAATTGACTCAGAAGTCTGGGTCAAATGCTGATAAGTATAAATCTTGTGAGAAGATGGCTTACCATATGGTCAAGCTGAGTCGTGGGACACGACTTGGAGGTCATGCCGAGTTCAAAGAACTTGAGGACAAAATCCTTATAAAGGGGAAATAAAAAAGCCCCTGAAGGAAAAATCCATGTCCAGAGGCATGGGGGCTGAAAAAATTAGTCGGAATTCATGGCTTTCAGAGTCTTGACACGATCATGCTGAGTCGTAACAAGACTCGGGGGCTACACCCAATGGGTGCACCTGGAGGTGCACACCATTGATGGATCAAGTTCAAAAAGAGATTCATGATATTTTGCTTTTTGACCCTCGACCAGAATATTCTATTCTGCTCAAGGCTCGGGGGCTACACCCAATGGGTGCACCTGGAGGTGCACACCATTGAAGATCAAGATACAGATGGATAAAAGTTGAAGACCTTTGGCCAATTTCATACTAAAATTGCCCAAAGCCCGGGGGCTAAGTGTATTCACTTCGCTGTTGCGTCGTGAAAAAGAGCACTCCTTCCCCTCATTTTGACTGTAATTGAAGAATTGTTTTCAGGAACGTCTGAGCAGGCACTCGGATCTTCCTTGAAACCACTCGGATCTTCCTCGAAACCACTCGGATCTTCTTCGAAACCACTCGGATGAGATCTTAGACAACTTGGAGCACTCGAATCATGCAAGAAAAGATGGAACAATTACAGCCAACGATCGGCCAAGAAGTGCTCGGGGGCTACTGTGGGGGATATAGTACCCGGGTGCCTCACGAGCAAGCCTGGCAGCCCACCAAAAGGGGGGCGGCCCAGCCCACCGTTCTGGACCTGAAGACGTGCGGGACAAGTCGGCGCACGTAGGAAGGATCTGGAAAGAGAAGTCCTAGTTGGAATAGGAATTATTGTAAAGAAGGAAAGGATTCTTAGAGATAGGATCGGATACAAACTGACTTGTAACCCTGCCCCCCGATATATAAGGCGGGCAGGGACCCCCTCCAAAACAACGGACCACAATCAGACAACAACTCAACACGCAATACAACACCCAAAACAGGACGTAGGGTATTACGTCGAGTCGACGGCCCGAACCTGTATAAACCCTTGTGTCTGTCCATCCTAACCATCTTGCTTCCGATCTTTGCGATCTTCCCTACATTACAAATCACTTCCGTGGGCTACCCCGTGGAAGACTGCCGGAGATAATATCACCGACACAAGGTGAAGGAGGGTCCCTTTTATAGTCTTCAGGGGCGGTTGCCTGCGTCAAGCTTAAGCTAAGCTTGTGGTTAACTGCCACGCGAAGGGGGACACATGTTGGCCTCATGGGGAGGCCGGCCGGCCTAGGCCAGGCCGATCGGCCTGGTCTAGCTGCCCCATGGCACCGCCTTCTTCAGGGACGCTCTGGATTGATCCCTGAGGTCGGTAACGGTTGCTTTGGATCAAAGCTGTCCGAGAATCCAAGGTTGGTGGGCCCTTCAATCCATGCAAACATAGCTTAGGCCTTTCGGATCCTTGGATCAAACCGACATTGATCACATGTCTCAGGATCATTGGTGTTGTGTTTGTGATCTCCTGGATCATTGACATGGCAAGGGGCCACAGAAGGGGGCCGATCGGCCTATGCTAGGCTGGCCGGCCTGGCCTTGTGCCCAAAGTGGCTCCTCTTTTGCTTGGTTGCTCCTGCACTCACAAATTATACAAAACTTGTGGAACTCATTAGAAATAAACAAATTTACTTTGTTGTGAGCAAGATGAGCATGAAATATGATGGAATGTTGGTGGTAAAATCGTATCGTAACGACCACCAACACGCCCCCCTACCTGAACTTTGCTAGTCCCTTAGCAAAGAATGAATTAAATCATCAGGACTTAGCAAGATCAGGGTCATGAACTCAAGGAATACACAAGTCATATCTCTGAGTTTTCTTTCATACCTTGTATTCCGGTGGCTAACACCCTCATCTTCATCAATTGAGCCTTAGAACAACTCATTGATTGGTCGAACACTTCTTCAAGGCATTTGGAGTTTTTGATAATTTTTTTTAAACAAAGCGAGGCATACCCTTGTTATTTCTCAACATCTCTCGATCACTCAAAGTGTTTGGATCCTCACCTTGGCTTAGAATCAAGCCTCTCCTATTTCTATATTATATAGTGGAGCTTTTGGGATCGGTGTTTGTTGGCACCGTTAAATGACACCATTTTACCTCTATTTAGCTTCGATAATTGCATGAATTTAATGTCTAAACTAATGATCATACTCAATAATCGGGCCATATTCGTATATGCATGTGTTTTTGGAGTATTTTGGTTTATGCAGGATAAATGATAAAATCAAGACGGATTTGGGCTAAAATTGGAGACAAGCGTAAAGCGAAGGTCGGAAGCCCAGAGAAGAAGGCCTAATAGGCCCAGGCGCCCAGGACATGGACTAGAAGCCCACTCATGCCCAGATCCAGCCCACCAAACTCCAAGATTGCTTAAGGACTAAGCAAATGAAGATAAGATCAAGTTGCTTCGAGATAAAGGAAAGTTCAAATGGAAAGTCGTCAAGAGATAATTTTATCCCGAAGTAAACGACGTCCAGGGCCCACATGCATAGAAAGGAACATTCCAGAACCAACAAGGAAGCTTGGGGAAAAAGATGAAGCCGAGGCGGCCCAAGAATGGGCCAGGCCGCGCGGCCCAGGCCCCCCCTGGCCGCGCCGCCCAGGCCATTCCTGTGGCCCCTCGACTTCCCGTTTGACCTAGGGTTTCCCAGGGCTATATATATCTCTCATTTCATTCGGGAGCCATCAATTCATTTTCATTCGACGCCGGAGGAGCAGAGAAGCTAGAGGGACACCTCTTGGAGAGCTGAGGGTCGTGCTAGTTGTCTAGGGTTTGCCCTAGCCGACAGTGGGAACCCTGCGAGGTAGACCACGTCGGAGTTCTGGAGCTAGTTCATCAAGATCTAGGTAGGATCCCGGTTGTGATCATGATGTACATTCAATCATTCATAGTGAAGTCTATTTGAGTTTCCGATTGTTCTTAGCGATCAAGTGCCTCTCTCTATGATTTTGCTCGTTCTTGGGTTTGCTTCTTCTAAGATCTATTATCGAGATAGATCGATCAGGATGTTCTTTTAGCCGTGGTGGCTAGGGGTTCATACTAGATCTACCAGGGATGTTCAACACATTCGTAGAACGTGCCCTTGTGATACATCTCATGATAGAGAGCGTCGTGACGGGGCGTTACTCGTGTATGGAGATGATCCTCGGGAGTTTGACTGGAGGCTATGATTTAAAGATGCTTTCAATGAGATTCTCATCTTGCTTGCTTCACTACCTTGCTCAGAACTACAGCGTTTGCATGATCTAGGCGATCTAGATTGGTTATTGTTGGCGCTGTTAAATGACACCATTTTAGTGTTGTTTATACATCATTTTCATGCTTATTCTAATGCTAACCCCGCCACTTGGCACTGAAATAACCCCGTTTCCACTTGTGTCTTGTATTTTGGAGTATATTGTGATTTTGTAGGAAACTCGACACATTTGGGCTAGTTCTGGTGATTTGACGATGGGCTTAAAGGATACATAGGCCGATGACGTGGAGAAGGATCAACACGCAAAAGATGAAGTGGATCAGGGCCAGGAAAGGCCCAGGCCACGCGGCCCAGGACCCCCCTGGCCGGCCAGCCCAGCCCATTCCTGGGCCCAAACGTGCTCCCATTTCTTCGAGGCTAAGCATTCATCAACCCTAGCGTATATATGAGCCGCCATTCGCTAGAGACGGACAGAGCCGCACCAGAGGAGACGAAGACATCAAGAAACCACCAGGGATTGATCAAGATCCAATCTAGAAGCCATCCACGTGGAGAAAGCGGAGCCGGGAACCCTAGCAGAGGCGGCGGCGACGTTGAACCCTAGAGGACAGCAAGGAGATCGTCTTCACAAGGAGTTTACCACCATGATTAGCGCTTCAACACTGATCTACATGGAGTAAATCCTTCGTATGTTCATGGGGTTGTATGGTGATCTTGAGATGTAATCGTTGAATCCTTGTTATGATTATTGATCTATCATATTCTTTTGGCTATGTTCTTCATCTATCTTATGCCCTTGCAAGGCCTTGATTTGGTTTGCACATATGCTCTGCTCACCTCAGATCGTTTAGCCATGAGTTTGATCCTCGTATCTCAGTAGCAGATTACCCCTGTTTGGTGATAGCTTGTGGGAGGGAAAACTGCTGAGTTTGGTTCATGTTCAACGTTGATAGATTAGATCAGTTCTTTCATGTTATACAATGCATCTACAAGTGACCGTAGACCCTGTGAACATCCGTTCCTCATATCTTGTGCTCATCATCAACTGTTCTTGCTAATCTAGACTAGATTGATCTTCTAACCTATTTAGATTAGATCCAATTCATATCTAAGTCTTTACCAACTCGATTAGTGCTTAGTTAAGCGTAATAACCCACTTGTTCCGTGGATTGATAACCTTGGGGGAGTACTCTCTTGAGGGAAGAGCTACAACTGATCCATGCGCTTGCGGTGGATCTTGGTGCGCGTTCGGCGTGCCAACAAGCTTTTCTGGCGCCGTTGCCGGGGAACAAGCTAGTTATTTACGTTTGACTTTGTATTAATTTTGTTGGTTACTAACACCTAACTTTTTCTGTAGAAATCTTTTTGTTTTTGTTTTATTTTTCGTTGTCTAGATGGGGTCTATCATCCAACTCGTTGGAGAACCGGAGAAATCATTGAGAGATTATGCAAGCCCGTGCATTGAGGATTTCAACATACACAAATCGGATTCGACGCTCGAAGCAACCAAATATGAGATAAGCACAGAGATCATCATGATGGCGGCTGCAAATCCATTCAGAGGGATGGAGATGGACAACCCATATGGACACGTTGCGCGTTTCACGATGCTATGCAATACAATACAACAAGAAGGTGTTCCATTAGCTTGGTTCAGGTGGAATCTTTTCCCTTATTCACTTCAAGATGAAGCAAAGAGATGGTATGCGCTCGCATCCTTCGAAGCAAGAGGAAATTTTGATCTATTAATGCAAAAATTATGCGGGAAGTTCTTTCCCATAAGCAAGGTGCAAGACTTGAGGAAGCAAGTGATTAATTTCAAGCAAGGAGAAGAAGAGGGAATTGATCAAGCCTAGGATTGTTTTAACGGATTAATTGAGCAAGGACCGAAGCTTGGATTCACCGGTGACATATTATTGCATACTTTTTATTTTTCCCTAACCCCCGAATGCATGCAATTTGTTCGTATGCGTTCAGGAGGAGATCTCATGGATAAAACACTCACGGAAGCTGCTCAAATCCTTCAAAGAATTAGTAAAGGGGCAGCGACACAAAGAGACTGGGAATCAAGGCTTTCGGGCAACGTAGAACAAGGAACTCGAGGTGGAGTACTTGCTGAAATTTTTAGAACTATAGCCCCGGAAGTGAAGAAAGCGGAACCAATCAAGGAATTAACATTGGAGAAGATGAAAGAACCCTTACATGATGAAAAAGAGTCGTTCTGAAGCGATAAAAATGACAAACCGGAAACATCGGAGGCCAGAAGTTTAGCAAATGCAAAATCATTGCGAGAGTTCAAGCAATTGGATTGGATTCCTATAGACTTTGGAGAAATATTCAACAAAAGAAGACTGTTTCCAAACGAAAAAGGTTCAGTGTGAGCTATAGAAGTGGATTTTCCGCCAGATAAACACACGGGATACGTCTTGGACAAGGAATCAGCAGGTGAAATCATTTAGAGATTATTCAAAGAAGAAGGAGATGTGGATCCTGACTATGTTGCAGAAGTGAAGAGGATAATGGGAGCAAAGCCGGAGTCTTCTCCATTCGCACGCTTGGCCAAGATTTATGCAATAGAAGAAGAACACACGGAGGGAAGACCACTACCTACGCCGCACATCAGCTGCATGATCAACAGAGAATTATTCTGCAATGCTTTATGCGACATCAGAGCACAAGTAAGTGTCATGTTTTCTAAAATTTACGATGAGCTTTACAACAAGACCTTAGACTTAGCTCCAACTACTACAAGATTGATTGTGGGGGATGGTAGAACTATTAAACCTTTGGGTATGCTTAAAGATTTAGATGTTGCTATCTCTGGTAAATCAATTCCAACCGACTTCTTCGTGATCGATGTTTATAACAAAGAACATGATGATATAATTCTTGGTAGACCTTTTCTAAAGTTGGTTGATGCTGTTCTTGATGCTGGGAAGGGTTAAGTAACCATTAATCTTGATGGAACTAAATACACATACAACTTTCTACCCGCTTCCCGTATTCCTTCACCTCTCCCTCTTGACAACGAAGAGATAGAGAGTATTTGCTTTGTTGAAAACCTTAGAGACCCACTTCAATGAGCGTTAGAGGGCGAGTCACTCGCCCGCGAGCAAGATGAAGAGTTAGAAGAGGCAAAGGAAGCATTGGAGCCACAAGATGGAAGTTGCGAGAATTCATTTGAGAAGATTGGAAACCTGTTTCAAGAACAAGAAGAGGTGCCTGATGTTGAGCTAAAGCCACTCCCTAAAGGATTGAAGTATGCGTTTCTAGGGAATGAGAAGACATATCCGGTGATTGTAAGCGAAGATTTGAGCTCAGAAGAAACAGAGAAGTTGCTGAATTTATTAAGAAAACACAAGAAAGTGATTGGTTATACCATCAAGGACTTGAAAGGCATTAGTCCAGCATTTTGCACACACCGTATACAATTGGAGGATGAATACAAGCCAGTGGTTGAGCATCAGAGAAGACTGAGCCATGATATGCGCGAGGTTGTAAAGAAAGAAGTGATTAAGCTGTTGAACGCTGGAATCATCTATCCAGTGCCTAATAGCGAGTGGGTGAGCCCTGTACATTGTGTACCGAAGAAAGGAGGACTAACAGTGGTGAAGAACGAGAAGAATGAATTAATTCCACAACGAACTGTAACGGGATGGCGTATGTGTGTCGACTACAGGAAGCTGAATAAAGCAACGAAGAAGGATCACTTCCCGTTGCCATTCATCGATGAGATGCTCGAAAGATTAGCTAAACACTCACATTTTTGCTATCTAGATGGGTTCTCTGGATTCTTTCAAATTCCTATACACCCAGATGATCAGCACAAGACCACATTTACATGCCCGTACGGTACCTTCGCCTATAGAAGAATGCCTTTTGGTTTATGCAATGCACCAGCTTCATTCCAGAGGTGCATGATGGCTATATTCTCAGATTTTATTGAAGAAATTATGGAGGTATTCATGGATGACTTCTCAGTGCATGGCACAAGCTTTGAAGATTGCTTAGAAAATTTGGACAAAGTTCTAAAAAGATGTGGAGAGGTTGATCTTGTTCTAATTGGGAGAAGTGCCACTTTATGGTGAGACAAGGAATAGTTTTGGGTCATGTGATTTCTGAGAGAGGGATAGAGGTGGACAAAGCAAAGATCGAGACAGTTGAAAGACTACCACCTCCAACTGATATTAAATCATTGAGAAGCTTTCTCGGACATGCCGGATTTTATAGAAGATTTATTAGAGACTTTTCTAAGATCACCAAGCCATTGACACAACTTCTGCAGAAGGACGTGACCTTTGATTTCAATGATGAATTCCTTAAAGCATTTAGAACTTTGAAAGAGTCGCTCATAAGTGCCCCCATCATCCAAACTCCAGATTGGAACCTCCCGTTCGAGATTATGTGTGATGCAAGTGACTATGCCGTTGGAGCTGTTCTTGGGCAGAGAAAAGAAGGGAAAGTGTACGCAATTTATTACGCGAGTAAGACACTCAATGAGGCTCAAGTTAATTATGCTACTACTGAAAAAGAATTGCTCGCTGTGGTATTTGCTTTCGAAAAATTCAGATCATACATTGTTAATTCGAAAGTGATTGTCTACACTGATCACGCTGCAATCAAGTACCTTCTGACAAAGAAAGATGCTAAACCAAGATTGATTCGCTGGATTCTCTTGCTACAAGAGTTTGATGTTGAGATCAGAGATAAGAAAGGCACGGAAAATGTTGTGGCCGACCATTTGTCAAGAATGAATCGAGATGATGACAAACTAGAACCTATTGAAGATAAATGAGAGATGATCATTTGTATCGAGTCTTTGATAGAAACAATTGGATGGGAGACATTATACGTGCATTAAAAGGAATTCCTTTGGATCATTTGGATAAAAACTCTAAAAGAAGAGTGTATGCGGAGAAGAAAAAGTACTATTGGGATGCACTGTACCTATACAGATATGGAGAGCTAAGGAGATGTGTACCAAAGGAAGAAAGAGAAGAAATATTAAGAAAATGTCACGCATCGGAGTATGGTGGACATTATGGGCACTTCAGAACATAGGCAAAGGTATGGCCTAGCGGATTTTATTGGCTAGAGATGCATGATGATGCGAAGAGGTATGTTGCAACTTGTCCTGAATGCCAGAGAACGGGAAATATATCACAAAGGAATGCAATGCCGCTGAATTATAATTTACAAATTGATTTATTCGACGTTTGGGGCATAGACTTCATGGGACCTTTCGTCAATTCACATGGATTCGAACACATCCTAGTGATGGTGGATTATGTGTCAAAGTGGCTGGAAGCACTCCCGTGTAGAAAAGCATCAACCGAAGAGTCAATTCATATGATAAAGACGGTTATATTCCCTCGATATGGGGTACCAAGGGTCTTGATAAGCGATGGAGGAACTCATTTCACTGGCAAGGACTTTGGCAAATGTTTAACGAAGATGGGGATTGAACATAGAGTTTCTACTGCATATCATCCTCAGACGAATGGCCAAGCAGAAACCTCGAATAAACAAATTAAAGACATTCTAAAGAAGACAGTGTTCAAAGGTGGAAAGGACTGGACGAAGAAGTTAGACGGAGCATTATGGGCATACAGAACAGCACATAAAACACCCATAGGTATGACCCCATATCAATTCGTCTATGGAAAAACATGTCATTTGCCCATTGAATTAGAACACAAGGCATATTGGGCTATAAAAGAGATGAATCTTGATATGGATGCTGCAAGAATAAAGAGAAGAATTCAAATAAGTGAGCTTGAAGAAACAAGATTGAAGGCTTATCATAGTGCAAGCATCTACAAAGAAAGAATGAAACGTTGGTACGATAAGCGTATACAAAGAAAAGAATTCAAAGAAGGAGACAAGGTCCTGCTTTTCAGCTCGAGATTTAAATTGTTCGGTAAAGGAAAATTACAAAGCAAATGGGATGGACCGTACGTCGTACATTCGGTGTCACCAACAGGAGCGGTAACGATTATGGATATTAAAGGAGATCAATATGTGGTGAATGGACAACGGTTGAAGGTTTATTTGGAGCCAGATATCGTCCCCCTTCATTACATTGACATCTATTCATTTGAAGATGACCCCGGACGTCAAGCCTAATGACGTTAAGCAAGGTACGTTTGTATATAGTTTGAGTTTTATTTTTGTTTTAGTCTCTGTTTTGTTTCTGCGTAAAACCGACGAACCATAGGCTCAAAACTAAACAAGGTGGACCCTGTAAAAATTTGGGCAGCTCTGGGCTCAAAAAGAGGCCAGGCCGTGCGGCCCAGGTCCTTCCTGGCCGCGCGGCAAGGGGGATTTTTGGCCCCGTTTGACCTCCGTCAGCCCTAGTTTTGTTCGTTGCAAACTCCAGAAACCGCTTCCCGGAGATTGGCAAGTTTAAACCAGGAAAGAATGGGCTTCACGTCCAAGTCTTTCAGCACATAAATAGTGCGGTTTCTCCCTCGAAAAACCATCTCATTCTATCCACGAAAACCCCCTTAAACGTGCATGCAAGCCATGACGAGTCGCAGGAGACCGAGCGCGAAGACCGGAAGCGAGCCGGCGCTAGAGAAGCCCTGGCCGCACGGCCAGAGCTCCCCAGGCGGCGCGGCACGCCCCCTTCCCTTCGCTGCCGTCGACCTCCTTCGACAGGAGGTACGCCGGTGTGATCTACAGCCTGTCTTCGCAAGGAGGCAGCATCTACAGCCTAGGATGAGCGTGGGAGGATTCCGTCCGACCAAGCCTCTCGCTCCTCGCTACCCCATCATCGAGATCATCGACGATGAACCTAAGGAGGTGCCTACAAACTCGGTCATCATCCCACCAAGGAGTTCCTTGCGCTTGCTCGGCAAGAGGAAGGTGACGGAGGTACATGCAAAAGAACCCCGACTTCAGACTACCCTAGGTCAGGGAGAAGAACTCCTTTGGCATGTGTTCCTAGCTTCGGTGTACAGAACCCCGACCGGACCCTTAAAAGGCCGGGTTGGGGGTTGGCTTGGCGGACAAGAAGGAGACTCCTAGGAGGATTCGGCCCCAAGGCAATATCATAAACAGATTCGGATCTAGATTTCTTTCTTGTGACCCAATGTAAAGATCTAGGTTTCCATGTAACCCTGCTCCCCCGGATATATAAGGGCGGGCAGGGACCCCCTCAAAAGGGATCATCTACGTCCAAATCAACGAGACATACTACACAGGACGTAGGGCTCCTCATCTTGGGATCCGAACCTGTCTACATCGTGTGCCTTGTTTGCCATCTCTTTCTAGAGCCTTGTCGATCGCTTCACAAACCCTCTGCTCGGGTACTCCCCAAGCAGGTCGTCGGCACAAAACACTGACATCTGGCGCCCACCGTGGGGCAAATCGCCAAGGCTCCTCTGTCGAATCCGATGGTGACCTTCAACAACGCCGTCGGCCCCGAGAAGTTCGTTGAGGATACGGCGTTCATCTTCGGCGACTGGGTCGCTGTCGCTGGCCAAGACGGCGAGCTCCGCTGGCACCTGGCCGGCGTCACCGCCTCGGAGATCGTTTCCACCGAACCGCCGACGGCGCCGGCGACACCTCCGCGTCAGGCCATCGCCCGGGCCACCCCGCGCGGTGGAAGGCATGACTCCGACACGATCCCAGGATCGTATCCTACTCGGAGGAGCACCTGGAACGTCAAGGTTCAGCCAAACCCTAGGCTGAACACCCAACCCGCCCACCCAGACGCTCGGCCCCGCAACGCGCCCGAGCGCAAGCATCGCGTATATCGTGAAGCCGCTCGCCACCAGGCGGCATCATTAAGCGGCGGCGTGCACCATCGCCAAGTCTCGGGTAGATCCAATCTATTCCGACTCCCCTTCGGATTCCGCAACGCCGCCGCAATAGCCCAGCGGGGATTGTCAAAATCAATTCCCGTTCGGACTCCATACCCTCCCCACACTTCCGCTCCATCGTCACCAGAGTCCACACTGTTACATGGAGCACAAGAAGGTCTCGTCCTGACAAGAACCCCTAACGGGGTCGTTGTTCATTGGCCTGACTCGGACCTCTTCGCTATCCTGGGGGAAGAGAAGTCCTCCGTGTCGTCATCCTCCGACTCGAAGGAGGCCCGCCAGCACCCCTTCCAACAAGGTCGTGCGCTAACTCCCTTGGTCTCCACACCTCCCCCCTACGGCGACCCCGGGAGACAGGTCTACGTCGGAACTCAGGGCCCCCCGCCCCGAGATCTCAGGGATTGTGCACGCAACCTCGAGGACGAGTTCCGCAACAACTGGTGGCATCTTCGACTCCCCCACTGCCAACATCCTCAACACGCATCACATCCTGAACACCCTTGCAGACACTCCTGAGTTGATCAAGGCCAGAGAAATCCTCGCCGCAGCAGCACTACAAGTGGACCGGCTTGCCCCCTTGTCATCAATGAACAGAGAGCAGAGTCGGGCCGCTCACTCCGGAAGAAGAGTCCCGGCCAGGAGCGCCTATGGCAGCTCCAACAACCACCTGCGCCCGGGACGATCGCGAGGCCAGTAGTCAGCCGCGTGCACCAGAACGAGACCTCCGAGACCGGCTTCCCCCAAGGGACGCCAGGACTCGGATCAACCTACTCCGAGAAGAGCGCGACATCGAGTACGATGGCATCGCGGCGTACTCTGACAACATTCGCCGCCACAAGTATCCCGCGTCGTTCAAACCCGCGGGTATCGACAAGTACGACGGCAAGGGTGACCCCAACCTGTGGCTCCGCCGGTACTCCGCCGCCATCGAAGCTGCAGGTGGCGACGATTACGCCAAGATCCTGTACTTCCCCGTCGCCATGGACGCCTCACCTCTAACCTGGCTAGAGGCAGAGCCGGATCGCTCCATCGACAGTTGGCACGCCCTCAAAAGGGCCTTCGTCAACAACTTCCAAGGCACCTCCAACCGCCTCGATAGCAAGTACGTGATGTCGAGCATCAAACAGAAGTCCGACGAGTCCCTTCGGTGGTACAACCGCCGCTTCTGGGAGAAGAAGTCCACCTGCGTCCAGCTCTCAGAGCGGGAGGTGATCGACATCTTCCACGAAGGCCTCCACGATCGTGACACATACCGCAAGTTCGCAGAGAATCGCCCGAAGAACTTTGGAAACATTCGCGATCTCGTCGCCAAGTGGGCCGACGCAGAAGACCAGGAGAGGGACCGCTTTGGTAGACGTCGGAGCGGCGCCAACAACAACTCCGATCGACGACCCACTGACGACAAGCAGGAGCACCGCGACGCCGTCAGTCGCCACCAGGGCAACCCTCGGAAGAGGCAGCCAAGCGACACCGTCGCCACCCTCCAAAAGGGCCCCAAGAAGAACTCCAAGAAAGAGGAGTTCGACAAGCTCCTTCACAAGAAATGTCCTCTCCACCCGAGGGCAAACACTCCATACACCAGTGTTTCTGGTTGAGGGACAGCCTGGGTGCACCTCAGCTGGACAAGACAAAGAAGCCCGACGAGAAGGACGACGACCCGAACGGGAAGAAGACCGCTGATGGTTTCCCCGACGTCGATAACCACGTCAACGTCCTCTTCGGCGGCTCCCACGGGATGGACTCCCGGCGCGGCCGCAAACTCGCGGAACGCGAGATCTGCTCCATCGAGCCCGCCGCCCCGACGCCTCTCCGATGGTCCGACACCCCGATCACATACACGAGGGCGGACCAGTGGCACAGCTACTCCAACCCCGGACGATACCCCCTCGTCATCGAGCCAATCATGGGAGGCTCGATCGTCTCCAGGACGCTGATCGACGGTGGCAGCGGCCTGAACGTTATCTTCGCCAAGACACTCAAGGCGATGGGGCTGGACTTGTCCACAGCCCTAACCCAGGGAGAAACTGCCTTCTACGGCATCGTTCCAGGGAACGCTACCATACCCCTCGGGCAAATTACTTTGCCCGTCACCTTCGGAACAAGGGAGAACTACCACACCGAATTCATAAAATTCGAGGTTGTGGACTTCTCCAGCTCCTACAACGCCATCCTAGGGCGCCCTGCCATGGCCAAGTTTATGGCCATACCCCACTATGTGTACCTGATGCTCAAAATGCCAGGTCCCAATGGGGTGATTGCCATAAAAGGGGACCTCAAGAAGTCCTACGACTGCGACAACGAGGCAGTCGACTACGCCATAAAAGCCGCAGCCGAAGCCGAGCAAAAAGTGCTCCTCGCCCACGCCGCCGTTCCACCTGCTGCTGAGCCCGAAATGCCATCAAAGAAGCCCAGCAAGGACAAGGCAAGACCGGCGGACGACGTAGCCACCAAGGAGATCGACCTCCTCACCGGCGACCCCAGCAAGACGGCGGTCATCGGAGCAAGCCTTCCTTCAAAATAGGAAGACGCGCTCGTCAGCTTCCTCCGCGCCAACTGGGACATCTTTGCATGGAAACCATCCGACATGCCTGGTGTCCCAAGGGAGCTGATCGAGCATGAACTCAACGTCGACCCCAACGCCAAACCCCGCAAGCAACGCCTACGCCGCTTCGCCCAGGATCGGAAGGAGGCCATCAAGAAGGAGCTCCAAAAGCTCTTAGCTGCAGGGTTTATCAAAGAGGTGTACTACCCCGAATGGCTGGCAAACCCAGTCCTTGTACCCAAAAAGAATAATAATGAATGGAGGATGTGCGTTGATTACACCGATCTCAACAAACACTGCAAGCAGGACCCCTTCGGGCTCCCGCGCATCGATGAAGTAGTCGACAGCACGGCTGGCTCCGCTCTCCTATGTTTTCTTGATTGCTATTCTGGTTACCACCAGATCTCTCTAAAAGAGAGCGATCAAATCAAAACAAGCTTCATAACTCCGTTCGGGGCATATTGCTACACTACAATGTCGTTCGGCCTCAAAAACGCCGGCGCGACGTATCAGAGGGCAATACAAAATTGCCTCTCTCCCTAACTTCACCGCAACGTCGAAGCTTACGTCGACGACGTGGTCGTCAACACCAGAAACGCCGACGACCTAATCGCTGACCTCACCGAAACCTTCGACAACCTCCGACGCTGGCAATGGAAGCTGAACCCCTCCAAATGTGTGTTTGGCATCCCCTCCGGCAAGCTACTTGGATTCATCGTCAGCCACCGCGGGATCGAAGCAAACCCTGAAAAGGTGGACGCGATCAGGAACATGCCGCCTCCTACCTCGATCAAGGATATCCAGAAGCTCACGGGGTGTATGGCAGCCTTAAACAGGTTCATCTCCAGGTTGGGCGAGCGAGGGTTGGAGTTCTTCAAACTCCTCAAGAAGGCGGATAAGTTCGCCTGGCCGGTACAAGCCCAGGCGGCCTTCCTCGATCTCCAGAAGTTCCTCACTACTCCGCCCATACTGACTCCGCCCCTCCCCTGGTGAAGATCTCCTTCTTTACATCGCCGCCTCTAATAACGTTGTCAGCTCGGCCATAGTGATCGAACGTAAAGAAGAAGGCCACCTCCAAACGGTGCAGCGACCAGTGTACTTCATCAGTGAAGTCCTCTCCGAGTCCAAAACACGTTACCCGCAGATTCAAAAAATCATTTACGCGGTACTCCTGACCTCACGAAAGCTACGCCATTACTTCCAGAACTTCTCCATAGTAGTGGTCTCGGGCTACCCCCTCTCTGATATACTCAGGAACCGGGACGCCACGGGATGCATCGCCAAGTGGGCCCTGGAGCTCGCCGCTTTCACCATTGAGTTCCGCCCTCGCCTCGCGATCAAGTCCCAGGCGTTGGCGGACTTCGTCTCCGAATGGTACGAACTCCGCCTCGAGCGGGACAACACCAGACCGGTCCACTGGACCATGTATTTTGACGGTTCCTTGAAGCTTGAAGGCGGCGGCGCTGGAGTTCTTCTGATCTCCCCCAGTGGGGAGCAACTCAAGTACATTCTCCAAATCAAGTTCGAAGTCTCCAACAACAAAGCAGAATATGAAGCCCTTCTCCATGGCTTACGCCTGGCAGTTTCCATGAGCATGAAGCACATCCTGGTGTACGGTGATTCCCTCCTGGTGATCCAACAGGTCAACAAGGAGTGGAACTGCAACAAGGAAACGATGGACGCCTACTGCGCTGAAGTCCGCAAACTGGAAAAGCACTTCCTCGGCATCGAGTATCATCATGTCGAGCGTGATCTCAACGTCGGGGCAGACGTCCTCTCCAAGCTTGGCTCCTCGAGAGCAGAAGTCCCCTGCGGTGTTTTCGTCAACGAGCTCTCCAAACCGTCCATCAAAGAGAACCTCGACCCCACAAGCCTTAACGCCGCACCCGGGGTCATGGTGATTGATGTAGATTGGATCCAGCCAATCCTCAACTACATAAAGGACGAGATCCTTCCAGAAGACACGCATGAAGCGGATCGCATCAAGCGCAGAAGCAAAGGCTACACCTTAATCGGCGATCACCTCTACAAACGAAGCGCGCACTCCGGCATCATGATGAAGTGCGTCCCACGCGCAACCGGCTTCATGATCCTTGAGGAAGTCCACTCAGGCGAATGCGGCAATCATGTCGCCTCCAGAACGCTCGTAGGCAAAACCTTTCGCGCAGGTTTCTATTGGCCAACTGCACTAGCCGATGCAGAAGACTTGGTACGATGATGCAAGGCGTGCCAATATTTCGCCCACCACTCCCACACGCCGGCGCACAAGATCAAATTCATCCCTCCGTCCTGGCCCTTTGCATGCTGGGGGCTGGACATGGTCGGACCACTCCCCGTGGCTCCAGGTGGTTTCGAATACCTTTTCGTTGCCATTGACAAATTCACCAAGTGGATCAAAGTTTTTCCTATGGTGAAGTACAGTGCAGCTAAGGCGGTTCAGTTCCTTCAAGACATAATATACCGTTTTGGTGTAATGAACAAGATTGTAACGGACCTGGGATCGACATTCACCGGTGACATCTTCTAGGATTTCTGCGAAAGCAAAGGCATCGAGGTCCGCTACGCCTCCGTGGCACACCCCAGGTCCAATGGTCAGGCTGAGTGAGCCAATGCGATGGTCCTCGATGGCCTCCGTGCCAGAGTTCAAGAACCCCTCTCCAAAAGAGAAGGCCGATGGATGAAAGAACTCCAACCTGTCGTTTGGGGGCTCCGGACTCAACCCAGCAAGGCAACGGGACAATCTCCATTCTTCATGGTGTACGGCTCCGAAGCGGTCCTCCCGGTAGACGTGATCTATGGGTCCCCGCGGGTTCAATACTACGACGAGGGAGAGATTGAACAACAGCGCATGGTTGACATCGACACGGCAGAGGAACATCGGCTCGCCGCTCTACTACACAACGCCGTCTACCTCCAGAGCGTGCGTCGTTTCCATGACAAGAGTGTGCAGGAGCGTTCATTCCAAGTCGGCGACCTAGTTCTCCGCCGGATTCAGAAACCAACTGGCCTCCGAAAACTAAAATCTCCATGGGAGGGCCCCTTTGAGGTCTCCCAAGTCGTCGGCCCTGGAACTTATCGCCTCAAAACGGACGATGGCCAGGATGTGCCGAACGCCTGGCACATAGAACACCTACGGAAATTCTATCCGTAGAAGGCTATCATAAATAGCTCGTTTTTTCTCCCTTGTTAGCTTTCTCAAAATGATTGCTGTAATTTTATTCTCATAATGAATAAATCAAGGCTATCACACTTAGCCGAATTATACTCCTATTTTCGTTCTATTTTATGCTTTCTCCAAATGATCGCTAAATAAAAGGCTATTAAACATAGCCAGGTTAAAAACCTATGAATTCTCCGCTCTTAAGCTCTCTCAAAATGATAGCTAATGGGTTTCTCATACCCAAACTGGGTAATAAACCCAACACCCGCAGGTACCCCATCAGGGTCGCGGCACTTTATTCGCATACCGAACAAGTTGGCTAGCAAAACTAGTACAACCAGGGTCTACAAGACCTCTGATCGCTTGTTCAAAAAACTCGCGCAAATCAACCATCCACGCCGAATTGCTCCACAAGGGTTAAGCCTACAGGGACTAAAGGGTTACGTTCTCAAGAAGAACTCCCCGCCACAAACGTTGCAAGACCTCCAACAAGTATCAAAAGTACCCTACTTATTACATGATTATTAAAATGTTCTCTCGACTCCACAAACGAGCCGCCAAGGACATCAGAAGTCCAACCTCTCCGTCACAGCATCAGCAGTGGGCTGGACCTGTTCTTCAGCGAGCGCAAGGTCGTCGTCACACCTGCGATGCGGCCGGTCGCAAAGGGTTCCATATCCTGGTCGGGCATCAGTGCCTTGACGACTCCGAGGATTGAAACCACGCAAGCACGCGCGGTATCCCGGATATAGCCCCGCAGTGCCCCAGATGCTTGATGAAGCCTCTCCTAGGAAAGGACGCCCGGCATTCTCACCCTCCGGAGGCACGAGCGAGTCCACAAAAGGAGTGGCTGCCTCAACAAGCTGCCGATTTTCCTCTCTTGCAGCTGCAAGTTCGGCCTCGGTCTTCTTGTGGACCTCCGTCAGGCGTGCGAGCTCGTCGAAGGCCTTCTTCTTCTCCTTCTCATGCTCGCTGTGACAGCATGCAGATGAATTCTCTGTCAACCATAGGGAGTGGAAACATACTTCATGTCAGTACAGGTGCAAACTACTTTACCTTTTCTGATTCTCCTAGGTCTTCTGCGCCTCGACGAGGTCCGCGTTCCGTGCTGCCAAGTCCAGGCGGCTCTTGCGTTCATGGTCGGCCTTCTTCGACCACTCCGCAACAAGTCGCTGGGACGCCTCAGCCTCGCCTTGCGCACGGCTCACCACATCCTTCAGGGCCAAAACCTCAGCTTGGGCACTCTCCAGCTGAGCAGATAACTCTGCGAGGCAGGACAACAAGAAACATCAGCGTGGCCTGTGTAAGCGTTTATTGAAGCATTATTACCTAATCGCTACCTACTTGTTTTTTCATCCCTGGTGGTGCGGAGATGCCCCTTCACGCGCGCCTCGGCCTTCTCCGCGGCCGCGAGTTTCTCAGCAAGGGAGGCCTTCTACTCGTCAAGCTGCGCCAGGTGTTGGGCGATGCGCTCCTGCTCTTTCGCCAGCTTCTCCTCTGCATGCACTGCACGCGAGTGATAGCTCGTCCACTGCTCCATCATGGCGGTCTTCTGGAGTGTGCGTTTCACAACACCCTGCACAGAGTACATGTTTGTCAAAATCAAACACGTAAAGCAGTCACAAATCACCAAAGGACACAAAAGCTTACCTGGAATGTCTCCGCGAATGCGGCCAGCTGCTCCTGCGCCTTCTGCACGGCCCCCTCATCCTCCTCGCTGCTGAAGAAGAACTCCAGTTGGTCTTGTCCCGGATGACAGCCGTAGGCGATGCGGAAAGTACTCTCCGGCAGCAAGGGACTGTTTCCTGCGCGGCGTGGGGACCGCAGGATCTCCTCTATTTCCTCCACAACGCCCGCCCTGTCGCCATCACCCCCTCCGGCTCCTCGGGACGGCCCAGGGACGAATGGGTCGACAATAGGTGCCGTCGACCCACCGGGAGCCCCAACATCGTCCTGGCGCGCACCGCTGCTAGGCGCAGTTGGGGATGCGGCGCTGAAACCCTCCCGTGCCGTCTCGCCCCTGGCTTGAGTTTTTTAGTTTCAGCCGAGGGCGGGGTTTCCCCCAACGGGGTAAGAGTGGAAGCGGCACAGGTTGTGGGAGTTCTCCTACAGATTCTTGTGATTAGCACAGTGTATCTGTGTAAAATGAGAAACCAGTCACACTCCAGCAGAAAACCTTACTTGGGTGCGGCTGCCCTCCGAAGGCAGGGTTTCTTCAGAAGCGGCACCCCGCCGCTGGGGGCTTCCGCTGGCCTTTTCACTCCGCCTGTCCTCGGACTTTACTGAAAGCTCGGGCCGGTGCAGTGGAGGCCGACGCCTCATCTTTCTGGACCGGCGCGGGTCGCTCTTTACGAGCAGTGCGCCAGATCAGGGGGACTTCATTTCCATCATCATCACTTACAACTTCAACCGCAGTCCCGGAGGACTGGCCACGCGGCTGCGTGGGCCTTGGTGGTGCGGTTTTCTTGACTGTCTGACTTCTTGTACGAGGGGTACGGCGAGGTGCGGCAGCCGTTCGAGGCTCTGCCGGCTGCTGACTCGCCGCGCTCGGACTTCCCTCGGAGGACTTCTTCACATTGGACTCCTGCTTAGAACCCTCAGAGCGCGATTCATCAGCAGCAAGCGGACCTGATTCAGAAGAAGATGGACCTGAACTATCCAACACGCGGTGCTGTTGGAAGGAGGTGCCAACCTTATCCGCATCATGAAGATAGGACCGGAGTTTCGGGTCATGCTTGTCCAGTGGTGCGGGGCTATAGAAAGTAGTAGTCCAGTCCTGTGAAACACAAGTCCGTAAGAATATGGCAAAGAACTCCTACCTAAGATAACGACTCGGGGAAGGTTATCAAAATTAACCTGTTCTGGTGGATTCGTGGCATCGTAACAGTGCACCTTCGGGGGAACTTGGTTCACCCCTTTGATATATTTTGCCACAATCCGGAGGGCTTCTTCTTCGTCCAGGTCCTCTTTCACCAGCCGACTGGGATCTTCATTCCCCAGGTACAGATAACTGGGATTGGGTTGAGCTTGCAGGGGCTGGATTCTCTTTTGCAAAAAGTCCATAAACACTCGAGCTCCTGTTAGCCCGGCCTCTCTCAGATCCGCCACTATTGTCTGCAGCACCTCCACTTCGTCTTCGCCCATCTCCGCTTTCCCCTGGCTCCAGCAATGGCTGGAGGCAGGGTACTCGGCCTTCCTTGGCGGCAGGGATGGCTCCGGATCCGCAACGGTGAACCACTCCCTCTCCCAGTTCTTGTAGGTGTCCTTCAGCTCATACGAGACATACAAATTTTGCATGCCCTGCTTGAATTGAAGTCCGGCCCCTCCAAGATACTTGGAATCTTTCCCCTTCAGGATGCTCTTCAGGCAAAAGAAGGCGAGGAACAGAGTGAAATGCGGCTCTATCCCAATGAAGGCTTCACAGAAATGGATAAAAATCGCAATGTGGAGATACGAATTCAGGCTCAAGTGATGAGCCTGAATCCCCCAGTACACCAGGAGGCCGCGGAAGAAGGGGTGCGCTGGTAACCCTAACCCTACTTCAAAGTAGCGGCGGAGGACGGTTACCTCATCCTTCTCTTCGGTGGGTGCTGACGTCCCCGGTTGGGGAACCATCCAACGGCTGACCTTTTTGGGTGGAAGGAGACCCGCCGTCATCAGCCCCTCCACCTGCTTGCTTCGTGGTGGCCGATGGGAGCCACATCTCCTCCATGGTTGGGACTGCCACCGTTTTCTCCTTGCCCTTGTCCTTCCGGCTCATGGTGCGGGAGGATTCTCCAGCCATTTTCCTCCGGTGCTCCTTGCTCGAAGAAATGGCGGTGGAGATTTGGTTGAACAAGGATGCGCTCGGGGGCTTGGGCAGATTCGAGATCTAGGGTTTCAAAGCTCTGGCGGCAAAGGCGAGAAGTGAACCGTTGCCCTCTGTTCTTACCCCCCTTTTTTATTCTCCAACGGCGCTTCACGGTGTAACAGGGGTCAGCGGTAATCACGGCGTCAGTTCCGACGATTTCGGCGTGCAGGGCGCCGGATTTTTGGAATTCTGAGTGGATAACTCCTTTTTATCTCTCCCCTGGATTTTTGGATCCTAAACGGTTTTTTGCAACCAAAATTCCAATCTAGGCTCGGGGGCTCCGTATGTGGTACGCTAAATTCAAAAAATTTCGGACCATAAAATGATTCTCAAAATGAATCTCGGGGGCTTCGCCTTGATTGGATAAAAGAAATCCGACTGAAGAACCCCGCCTCAAAATGGTTGGTGTTCTTCTCCATGAACTCCAATACTGAACCTCGAGTTCCTTTTGTTAAAAGCAATTCAAGGCTCGGGGGCTGCCCAATTGGGCGCACTTAATCAGTGCGCACCAATAGGATTTTCTTGAAGACTTCTTGAGCACATCAAGGCCGAGGCGCAACTGACTTCTGGGCTCAAAATGTCCAAGTTGGTACTTTGGTGGACTTCATCCATCAGGGGCTGCGCCTGGCAATGACGGGCTCGGGGGCTTGACAGAGGTACATGCAAAAGAACCCCGACTTCGGACTACCCTAGGTCAGGGAGAAGAACTCCTTTGGCATGTGTTCCTAGCTTCGGTGTACAGAACCCCCACCGGACCCTTAAAAGGCCGGGTTGGGGGTTGGCTTGGCGGATAAGAAGGAGCTCCTAGGAGGATTCGGCCCCAAGGCAATATCATAAACAGATTCGGATCTAGATTTCTTTCTTGTAACCCAATGTAAAGATCTAGGTTTCCATGTAACCCTGCTCCCCCGGATATATAAGGGCGGGCAGGGACCCCCTCAAAAGGGATCATCTACATCCAAATCAACGAGACATACTACACAGGACGTAGGGTTCCTCATCTTGGGATTCGAACCTGTCTACATGGTGTGCCTTGTTTGCCATCTCTTTCTAGAGCCTTGTCGATCGCTTCACAAACCCTCTGCTCGGGTACTCCCCAAGCAGATCGTCGGCACAAAACACCGACAGAAGGACTACTCCGAAGAACCGCAAGACTTCGCTGGCGACAGCGATTGGGAAGATGACCGTAGCCCTGGATCGTGGGGAGATGGGAAGGACGACGATGACAACTACGTTTGGGAGAACATAAGGGCTGCAGAAGAGACTAATTTTAATGATCAAGATGGGAATCAGGAGGAAGATGAAGGTAAAGCTGAGCCCGATCCATTCGCCCCGCATTTGAATTGTTGTCCCGGATGCATAAGAAACATTCAGGAGCTGTTTGATAAGCTTGATGACTACATTGCGTCAATCGAAGCCTTCTACCATAGACTGCAGGAGCTGGAGAAGCAGGTGGACGACGACTTCAGGTTCCTCAATCGGAACGTGAGGGCGTTGTTCGCTAGGGACGACAATAAGAAGAAGGGTGGCGGCAACATCAAGTGCAACTGCGGGCGTCATCTCTAGTGGTTCCACGAGCCTCGTGTTTCTCCTATTTTGTCTACGACGAGGATGTCGTAAAGTTAGAGCGTGGGGGAGAGCGAGCTTGTGTTGTGTCTTTTGTGAGAGTCAAGTTTCGTCGGTGTGTGAGAGTCGTGAGATTTATTTTTCTATCGGTGTGCTAGTCGTTTGAGAGTCTTGTTAAATTAGTGTGAGTCTTAAAAAAATTAAATAAATAGAGTCTTGAATAAATTGCTTGGATCGCGCGTTTTGCAAGTATTATTTTTGTTCTTATAAAGCGATTTATCATGAGCATTGTCTTGAAATTTAAATCATGGTTGTGGTGCTCATTAAAGAATTTATTCTCGCTATACCCATGCTTGATCTTTAGCGAGAACTTGGAACTTTGCTTAGCACATGCAAGTAATGCTTAAATTGGAGGAGATTTTGTTTAAGTAGATTCTAGAAAAACCTTGCATAAAGAATGACCATATGATTTTCCAAGTCGAGAGATTTCTACCTATCCAAAGCTTAAAATTCAATAATATTCGTTCCACCATAAGCCAAGATGAGGTGATGCATTAAGTTAGGATTTTTCTCTCTTGGGAGTTCTAATTTCGAGCAATGATCATGCCCTTGTTCTCAACTCTTCATGCTAGCCTCGACAATATTCGGTAATGAGAGTTCTTCATTAGAACGATCATATGATCTACCGGATTCCAAAACCCGAACCAAAATTCTTTATTTTATATCTATCCCTTGAACACAACCTAAATATACGAGATATATTCTGTTTCTGGGCAAGATTGAAGGAACACAGACTCTGGAGATTATTTGGAAGACGTGCGTAAAAGATGAGACGCAACCGGGCCAGAAAGAGGCCAGGCCGCGCCGCCCAGAGGGCCTCTGGCCGGCCGGCCAGGGGTGTTCCTGGGTCCCTTGGAGTGCAGAAAAATTGTGGAGTTATTATAAATATTTGTTATCTCCTATGCAAAAGATTGGGTTCAGAAGATGTTCGGAAAAGATTTGTAAATTCAGAGAAAGAAGAAAAAGAAAAAGAAAGAAAGAAAAATATGAAAGAAAATATAAGAAAAATAAAATAAATTAAGGAGGGATTGTTCTACATGTTGGAGTTCATTTGAAGTGCAAGAGAAGACCGATCTTTCATCAAAGATATATCCTCAATTCCAACCATGTGCAATCCGACGATGAGGACGGCATTAGTGCCTCAAAGTCATTTATTTTATTTGCCCTTGCACATGTCCACCATTCTATAACTTCTCATCCTTGAACCCCTCACACTATGGTTATACTCTCATGATCATTGGCTCGGAAGGTGAACACCATTAGAGGATTTTCTTAGCTTGATAATATTTGCATTAACTTGGCTAGCCTTTCCTAAAGCTCCACCATATTGAGAGAGAATTTTGAGAGGAAAGGATTTGAAAAACAAGATAGGATAGCCACTTTATAAATGAGAGACTTGTGAGGATTTGGAACAGAATATTGGTCTAACTCTTGTTGCAGGATGATTTGTTTTTGATTAAAGAGAAGAAAAACCCTCCAAGGAAAAGTGAGAAAGCGATGTGCTGGTGAGTTTCGAGTTCTTTAGCGAAAGGAAAAAGCTGTGGAGATGATTTGGCTTGAGTAAATGATTGAACGTCCATGCTTTGATTATTCTTGCTGCTCCGCTGATAGTTTGCTTAAAGGACTTGAATGATTTCACTTGCATCATGTGTAAAGATTAAACTCAAGATCGTTTGCAACCCGTTGGAGTTTGACTTGCTCGAGGACGAGCAAGAGCTAAGCGTGGGGGAATTGTTGGCGCTGTTAAATGACACCATTTTAGTGTTGTTTATACATCATTTTCATGCTTATTCTAATGCTAACCCCGCCACTTGACACTGAAATAACCCCGTTTCCACTTGTGTCTTGTATTTTGGAGTATATTGTGATTTTGTAGGAAACTCGACACATTTGGGCTAGTTCTGGTGATTTGACGATGGGCTTAAAGCATACATAGGCCGATGACATGGAGAAGGATCAACACGCAAAAGATGAAGTGGACCAGGGCCAGGAAAGGCCCAGGCCGCGCGGCCTAGGACCCCCCTGGCCGGCCGGCCCAGCCCATTCATGGGCCCAAACGTGCTCCCATTTCTTCGAGGCTAAGCATTCGTCAACCCTAGCGTATATATGAGCCGTCATTCACCAGAGACGGAGAGAGCCGCACCAGAGGAGACGAAGACATAAAGCAACCACCAGGGATTGATCAAGATCCAATCTAGAAGCCATCCACGTGGAGGAAGCGGAGCCGGGAACCCTAGCGGAGGCGCCGGCGACGTTGAACCCTAGAGGACAGCAAGGAGATCATCTTCACAAGGAGTTTACCACCATGATTAGCGCTTCAACACCGATCTACATGGGGTAAATCCTTCGTATGTTCATGGGGTTGTATGGTGATCTTGAGATGTAATCGTTGAATCGTTGTTATGATTATTGATCTATCATATTCTTTTGGCTATGTTCTTCATCTATCTTATGTCCTTGCAAGGCCTTGATTTGGTTTGCACATATGCTCTGCTCACCTCAGATCGTTTAGCCATGAGTTTGATCCTCGTATCTCAGTAGCAGATTACCACTGTTTGGTGACAGCTTGTGGGAGGGAAAACTGCTGAGTTTGGATTCATGTTCATCGTTGATAGATTAGATCAGTTCTTTCATGTTATACGATGCATCTACAAGTGACCCTAGACCCTGTGAACATCCGTTCCTCATATCTTGTGCTCATCATCAACTGTTCTTGCTAATCTAGACTAGATTGATCTTCTAACCTATTTAGATTAGATCCAATTCATATCTAAGTCTTTACCAACTCGATTAGTGCTTAGTTAAGCGTAATAACCCACTTGTTCCTTGGATTGATAACCTTGGGGGAGTACTCTCTTGAGGGAAGAGCTACAACTGATCCATGCGCTTGCGGTGGATCTTGGTGCGCGTTCAGCGCACCAACAAGCTTTTCTGGCGCCGTTGCCGGGGAACTAATGATCATGTTCTAATTTAGCGATGCAATCGTAAATAATTTCTGACTTTTTCTTTAGATTAGATCTGTTTTCAGACTTGTTTTTGATTTTTCGATTTTCTTAGATTAGATCTGTTCCAACTCTTTCTCAAAAATTCATCCACAGATTCATCTGACTTAGTTTGCTAGAAACTTTAATTTTAGATCATGTATATACTTTTTCTTTTCACTAACCGCTAACAGGAGATGGACGGCTACCTCTCCAACAAACCAAAAAATTTTGTGGATGATCCAGAAAAACTTTACAGGCAAAGAAGACGCAAAGCACGACTGAAGAAACTGGAGTTGGGAGATCCAAGCAAGAAAGAGGAATCATCCTCAGGAGAAACTCCACCGACAACACCGAAGGGAGAAGAATCGAAGGGCAAGATGGGAGACGGACCGCAACCAGAGCGTACTATTGGGGAGCTGTTCATCCTGAGCATCGCCGATCTGCCCCTCATGAACCTCAACAACATCGCAAGACCATTCGAGATCAAGATCCCGAAGCTGAGGATGGTGCAGAACTCGCCATTCACCGGTAAAGAAGATGCAAATCTTCATATTCAAGCTTTCATGCAGCTATGCCTCACTTTCGACATGGAGGGGGTGACTCAAGATCAGATAAGAGCAAGGCTTTTCCCGTTCTCTTTGGAGGGGAAAGCTCTACAGTGGTTCTACTCGCTATCGCCAGACACGGTGCAGAACTGGGATCATCTGATGGGAGCCTTCTTGAGGAAGTACTACTCGCCGGGTAAGACTCAGAATTTGCGCAATAAGATTCTCAATTTCGCGCAGTACCCGACGGAGACGATCGCCGAAGCCTATGAGCGCTTCAACGACTACGTCCGAGCCGTACCTCATCACAAGCTCCAGAGAGAAGACCTCGTTCAGAAGTTCTATGATGGACTGCAGCCTTCGTCAAGAATCATCATCGACGCATCCGCCGGAGGTTCGATGATCGATCTCACCCCTACTCAAGCATTCAAGTTATTCAAGAAGGTGGCAGACAACGATGCATGGGCATCATCTGGGCGCCTAGTGCCAGCCCCGCAGTCTGGGAACGCGAGAAGTGTGTTGCAAGTGGATCGTGAACAGTTGCTCGAAGGAAAGATCGATTCTCTCACGAGGAAGTTCGAGAAGATGGAGATGGAGAAGAAAGAAGCTCAAGATTTGAAGGCAGCCGATGCCAGGTCGACATGTGAAGAGTGTGGCAAGTACGGCCATGTCCAGAAGAATTGTCCAGAGGAAGCTAAAGTGCTTGACTACATCAAGAAAGGAGATTGGTACCCCCAGTCCAACTTCCGCTTCGGACAAGGTAGGCCTCAATTCAATGCAAGCTCTTCCATTCAGAATGCAGTGCCTCTACGTATACAGTTGAAGGAGTTCGTGGAAGAGCAAGGCAAGGTGAATCTGGCTACCGCAAACAAATTCAAGGCTATGGACAAGGCACTAGAGAGCATCGATGCAAAAGTTGCAGAGGTCGAAAGCTCGAACCACCAAGTGATCAACATGATGAAGATGATAGAGACACAGATGGCCCAGCTTGCCGGACGTCTACCAAGCAATGAAGGAAGATTGCCAGGTCAGCCCATACTTCCAGAGACAGCCAAAGCTATTCAGACTCGCTTGGGAAAGGAGATAGAAGATCCAGAGTTTCCAGCTGTAGCAAGGAAGCCTAAGCCAACCGCTGAGGCGGAGATGACCACGAAGGAGAAAGAAAAGGCACCAGTTCCAGCACCGGAGATTGAGACACTCGAGCCAGAATTTGAGATGGTTGGGAGCGACACGAGGGTTCTAGCAAAGAAGCCACACTTCCACAAAGGTAAAATCGATGAAAACTTTGAGAAGTTTGTTGAAGTAGTGCGCAGGTTGACCATCAATATGCCACTCTTGGATGCTCTACAAGTTCCCACCTACTCTCGCTACTTCAAAGACATACTTGCTCGCAAGTATGAGGTGACATCGACAGCTTTAGACTACATCAAGTTGACAGAGGAGTGCAGCGCAGCTAATGTTGAGAAGACTCCTGAGAAGAAGAGGGATCCGGGATGTCCAACCATCCCGTGTACCATCGGTGCACTTGTATTTGAGAGAGCACTCTATGATCTTGGCGCAAGCGTAAGCGTCATGCCGAAGGCCGTGTTCGAGAAGCTATGCCTACCAGAGCCGGAACCGACAGCCATGTGTCTCGAGCTTGCAGACAACTCAGTTCGCTACCCCGAAGGGATCGCTGAAGACGTGCCCGTGATGATTGGGAATCACTTCATTCCTGTGGACTTTGTGATACTCGACATGGGAGAAGGAGCCAAGGCGCCACTCATCCTTGGGAGGCCGTTCTTGAAGACCGCGGGAGCAAACATCGACGTCGGCAAAGGAGAGATCATGTTCGACATCAATGGCGTAAAGAGCGCGTACAAATTTCGTCCACGAGTTGAGGTATGTAACATGATTAATGTCAAATATGTTCCGCCTCATCGCCGCACCGTCAAGGAAGAGCCGAAGAAGGAAGTGAAGGAGATGAAAGAAGTCGTTGTAGCAGTCAAGACCAAGGAAGAACGCCAGCCTGTGAAGACCAAAAAGATGACCAAGCCGAAGAATAAGCCTGTACCACCGAAGATCGTGCAGAAGTGGGCACCCAAGGCTGCAGCACCATCACCGAGTGCTGGCCAGAAGTGAAGAGAAGATGAAGAGTCTAGCTATAGACTATAAACGAAGCGCTTTGCGGGAGGACAACCCTGAAGAATAAGCTACTGGGAGGACAACCCTGAATAAAAGTAAGTTAGTCGCATAATTTTCGCTACGCAAGACATTGAACATTTGAACAAATTCCAGTTGAACATTCGAGATTTATTTGCTTAAACCAATGATCTAAGCCTTCCCATGATTTATTTGCTTCTTTTTGGAGAAACCAGAACCAAAATCCTGAAAACCCATCGTAAATTCATCCTTTCCATGATGAACTTTACGTAAAATTTTCTTGTTCTAATTGAAACCATACGACTAGAGCCACGTGTTCATCCTAATTGATTTATTTCATCGTCCGCATGTAGGCTCTAACGTAAACTTTAAGGTGAAAAATTCAGATTTTTGGTCGCGTTGACATGAAAAATTTACCAGGTTTCTCTAGAATTAGAATTTTTCTGAGCCCAATTTTATTTTGTTCATTCAAAATCCTCTCTCTTATTTATCCAAAATTAGAACCTAAACCCATGACCACACGGTTGAAATCGAAACCGTTCTCTTTCAATTCATGAAAAAGAGCGATACCGATCCAACCAAAATCAATGTAGTCGGAAACCTTTTCGACTTACAAATGTTTTGATGCTTCAAAATTCTTCCAAATATTTATTTGAACTCATTGCTAGCTCTGAGTTGATTTTAAATTTTCGAAATTTGGAGGAAGGTTAAGCATCTAAGCATGATTTGAAGGGTTTATGATTTGATTAACATCTAATGGCTTGATTTGAGTTCACCGGAAAGATTTTCCACTTCCACCTACCACCACATGCAAGATCAAATAAAAGAGGGAACACCCATGCATGCAAAGCACCAAGATATGGCAGAATTGGTGGCTTCATGTGGTGTATAATTGATGCCAAGACATGGAGGTGACTCAAAGGAGTAAATCATGAGCAAGTTGACAACATCTTCAATCAAAAGGAGTGGTTCACAAGCAATGGATGGTGCAATCAGTGGGAACACAAGGACATGGGCCAATGATCAAGACAAGAACATGTGATAAAAGATTGGAGAGGAGTGGAGGCAGCAGCACGCTCGGCCGGCCGGCCAGAGGGCCCCCTGGCCGCGCGGCCTCGCCCCTACAAGACCCCCCTCAGGCTCCCCTTTCACAGGTAAGTCTTCCACCTTGTTCTTGTTATACATTCTTGAGTTCATGCTTGTTCAACACCAGAAACTTCCTAGAAAAATTTGAGATCAAGAAGTTGTTTGAAAAACCACCAAAAATCCTAGTTTTCTCCACTCTTCCTTTGTGTGCTTCCACCGGACAGCAACCCCGGTGTTGTAGAGATTATAGTTGAGTGCAGCCATGTGGAAGAAGGTGCTCCCTTTCCCCAAGAGGAAGACAAGGTCGTCGACATCCGACACGCCGTCGGGGAGCTCATCGAGAAGGCACTCGGTTTCCGGGATGCCTCAACCTATGGAGGAGGACATCGTCGAGCCAAGAAGGGACACGTTGCTGCTCGGTGGCATGCGTGACCCGGGGAGCGCCTATATGCGCTTCACGGGGCTTTTCCGCAAGCCGAAGCACCGCCACCACTTCCACCTCGATGCATCACGCGCTCAACCATTCCACCGCCGTACGAGCCGAAGATGACACCCTATGGGTTCACCATTCTTAGTCAAGCGGAGGAGTTGAAGCTCGACAACTTGAAGGAGAGGCTCATGGAAAATTCGACTTTCCATGACGACACGCTAATGAGGCTCGGGTTCTACTCCGACATCCACAAGTTGCTGCAAAACATTGGTTGGACAAGGTTCGCAATGGGAGATTCGGTGGATCATCGGATTGATATTGCATTGGAGATGCTAGTCACCATTAAGTCTGAGAAGAGGACAATAAATAATGAAGGAGAAGAAGCCATGTTTCTCTCATTCCGCATCAGGGATGAGAGAAGATATATTTCATATGCCAGCATGACTGGGTTGCTGGGATTTGATATAAATGCTCCAGAGACAGTGGAAGTTGCGGAAGACGAGTTAGATAATTTTTGGAGGAAGATCGCCGTGGGAGAAAAGCATACAAGACAAGGAATTTGCAATATTGTGTTGCAAATATTCCACACATGGATGAGCAAGAGAGTGCTTGGGCGAATGAAGGAAGGCAAAGTGACGGAACTAGAGCTGAACTGGATGTATGCTGCTCTAGTGAAGAAGCAACACATTGATCCCTCCTATATCATGATGAAAAGATGGGTCGATGAAGCATCATCAGGCTCCGGAAAAATTGGCATGACATGTTATTTGACAAAAATTGCCTTTGCCTTGGTCCCTAACATCGAGCCAATTGAAAGATTTTTCGTGAAAGGCACGGAGATGGACGGGAAATTTCTGGTGCAAGGGAAATATATCAGTGGTAATGAGAGCAAGGGATATAAAATATTGGGAACTGATATATCTTTGCCTGACAACAGACTTAGATTGTTTACAAGAAGCAAGAAAGATTGGTGCGACACTTCTATCATGGTACAGATGAGAAGTGCTAAAAGAAAAACTGAGAAGGGATCAACGTCGAAAGCAGCAGAAGAGGGAGAAGAAGAAGAAGAAGAAGAAGAAGCAGGAGGAGCGCAGCAACAACAGACTCCGCCAGATGAAGGGCCACGGGGCCAAGCACAAAGTACACCTGCAGAACAAGTTTGGGTAGAGGCACCAGCTGAAGCATGGGGGAGAGGACATTTTGTTCCACCTCCTCAGCAGCCTGCTTATGCTATGCCTCAGCCAGGCTATGTGCCACAGTATGCGCAGCAGCCATATCTTCCTGACCCATATCAAGGAAGAGCTCCAGATGGATCAATCAGGGCGCAGTACGCACATTTGCCTCAGCCACAGCGCAGTGTACAAGCCTTCAGTGCTTATGCTAATAGGAATCTGGAGGATAATGAGGAGATTCAGAGACGCACGCAAAGGATCGCAGATGGGATATTTGGAATGACTTATCATTTTGGCCAGCTCGGGATTGTGCCTCCAGAAGAATTTCCAGGAGAAGCGGTACAACCGTACTATGAACGAGGATATTATGACAACCATGGAGGACCGAGCGGAGGCTACAGTGGACAGTGATCAGCGGGGCGTCTGAATAAAACTTGCACTCTTGGTTTGCGCTTTCCAACTTTTCTTTTATTTCTTTCTTCAGTGTGCGTGCAAGTCTTCGTGTGTGCGTAGCGTATTTTTCTGTTTTCTTTATTTAAATTTCAGCATGTGTGAGAGTAGTGTATGAATGAATAATTGTGATCACCCTTTGCTTAAATGATATGATTAATGGTGAAGACAACTTAATTTATGCAATATTGAAATATGATGATCGTTGCCGCTTTGTTCTTTCTTTTGCAATAATCACATGCTTGTTTGAACTAACGCTCTCCCTAAATACGAATTGAAACTGATATAAACACCGGCTCAATCTTTTGTGATGGTTATGATTTATAAAAGACCCATATTCTTTTATCTTGCTCTCTTGTTTAAATTTGTCAAAGGTAGTTTTATTAAAAATTCCTTGTGCTGACCTTGTCAATAATACCTTTGCAAATTGCTCTACCCATCCAAAGCCTATAAATTATTTATCATAATGAACCTTAGAATAAGATTTATCTTCAAGTGCATTGATTCAAGATTTGTTTTCTTCGGTACGAGACTAAGAAGCTGGCCATTCCGTTTTTGCGTATCTTCTTATTGCTAGCCTCTCTATCCATGCATTGCTAATTTTCACAATGAAAATTTGGCAAACCTCGCTGGATATGCACCCCAAAACCAAAAATTCTTTTCGTGATTACCTCCTTGACCACAACCTATTCATATTGAGTATGGAGATTTATTTTTCGACGAAGTTCCTGACAAGACAGAGCCTTCACGTGAAGAATATACATTTGGGAAGACCTCAAGAGCATACCGGAGAAAAATCAGAAGAAACAGAGACGAAAAAGGGATGGGCGGCGAGGCCAGGACCCCCCTGGGCCGCGCGGCCAGAGGCATTTTTGCCTCTAGTTGCCTCGATATTTTTTGTGCAAGTCCTTCCTGGAGATCTAAGTCGTTCTTTGCAAGATTGGAAGATTTCATATTTTTCTCAGCGTTGATTTAATTTCCCTCTCATTTGCTCGAGGACGAGCAATCGTTTAAGCATGGGGGGAGAGTCATCGCATTATCTCTGACCATCGCTGAGTAGAATTAATGTTGATAAGAGTTCTTTGGAGCATATAAAAAAAATATATTGAAGAAAGAAAATAGAAAGAAAAGAAAGAAAGAAAAAAAATTATATAAAAGAAAGAAAGAAATATGCTCCTTAGATCTTTTACATCATTGATTTCTTGATGTTTAGAAAAGTTCACTCCATACTCAATTATTCCAACCATGTGCAATCCGACATAGAGGACTTCATTTGTGCCTCATTGTCATCACTGGCCATTTGCACATGTCCACCATCTAAAAGTGTGTGTCCATCCTCTCCCTCTCCACAAAGACATTATGTTCTCATGGCCTTTTTGACGAGTCTCGGTAAATCCGTAAGAAGCTTTTCTTGTTTTGATAATATCTTGATTATAATATCTTTACTAGGACTAACCTTTCCAAGCTCCAGATAAAGCCTACACTTTTATACTTGAGAGAAAGAAAGGATTGAGTGTCTAGCAGGTTTGAGAGGCAAGATGAGTTGAGAGTTTTTTCATGAGCAACTTTGCAAGGTTTAAATTACTGATCTTGGTTCAGTTTTGTTTTAAAATCAAAATTCTTTATGCCTGAGGCTTATTTAAATTTGAGAGCTTGTGATTTAAATTATTTGTGGGTTGCACTTCATTCATATCTACCCTTCATACTAGAAAGAGCTGGTTACAACTTGAACTTAAAATTAAAAAATCCTTGGGAGTGTTTCGTTCTTTCTTGTATGTGATCAAGTGCAGGGATTGGACATCGGAGGGCAACGCTGATTTCTATCGAAGACTTACTCGAGGACGAGCAAGGTTTAAGCATCGGGGGATTGTTGGCGCTGTTAAATAACACCATTTTACCCCTGTTTAGCTTCGATAATTGCATGAATTTAATGTCTAAACTAATGATCATACTCAATAATCGGGCCATATTCGTATATGCATGTGTTTTTGGAGTATTTTGGTTTATGCAGGATAAATGATAAAATCAAGACGGATTTGGGCTAAAATTGGAGACAAGCATAAAGCGAAGGCCGGAAGCCCAGAGAAGAAGGCCTAATAGGCCCAGGCGCCCAGGACATGGACTAGAAGCCCACTCATGCCCAGATCCAGCCCACCAAACTCCAAGATTGCTTAAGTACTAAGCAAATGAAGATAAGATCAAGTTGCTTCGAGATAAAGGAAAGTTCAAATGGAAAGTCATCAAGAGATAATTTTATCCCGAAGTAAACGACATCCAGGGCCCACATGCATAGAAAGGAACATTCCAGAACCAACAAGGAAGCTTGGGGAAAAAGATGAAGCCGAGGCAGCCCAAGAATGGGCCAGGCCGCGCGGCCCAGGCCCCCCTGGCCGCGCCGCCCAGGCCATTCCTGTGGCCCCTCAACTTCCCCTTTGACCTAGGGTTTCCCAGGGCTATATATATCTCTCATTTCATTCGGGAGCGATCAATTCATTTTCATTCGACGCCGGAGGAGCAGAGAAGCTAGAGGGACACCTCTCGGAGAGCTGAGGGTCGTGCTAGTTGTCTAGGGTTTGCCCTAGCCGACGTGGGAACCCTGCGAGGTAGACCACGTTGGAGTTCTGGAGCTAGTTCATCAAGATCGAGGTAGGGTCCCGGTTGTGATCATGATGTACATTCAATCATTCATAGTGAAGTCTATTTGAGTTTCTGATTGTTCTTAGCGATCAAGTGCCTTTCTCTATGATTTTGCTCGTTCTTGGGTTTGCTTCTTCTAAGATCTATTATCGAGATAGATCGATCAGGATGTTCTTTTAGCCATGGTGGCTAGGGGTTCATACCGGATCTACCAGGGATGTTCAACACGTTCGTAGAACGTGCCCTTGTGATTCATCTCATGATAGAGAGCGTCGTGACGGGGCGTTACTCGTGTATGGAGATGATCCTCGGGAGTTTGACCGGAGGCTATGATTTAAAGATGATTTCAATGAGATTCTCATATTGCTTGCTTCACTACCTTGCTCAGAACTACAGCGTTTGCATGATCTAGGCGATCTAGATTGGTTATCTCTATGCTTTCTCTTGCTACCTCTGACGTTCTTCAGATTGATCTTTAGTAGATTAGATCGAATCAAAGTCACACGTGTTTCTTTGCTAGTTGGATTGGATCTTGAGTACTTAGTTCCACGGATTGATAAACCTTGGGGGAATACTCTCTTGAGGGAAGAGCTACAATGATCCGTGCGCTTGCGGTGGATCTTGTTGCGCGTTCGGCGCGCCAACAGTGTTGCTCACTCTTCTTCATTTATTTTGCACGATCGAATAGCTTGTCTTATTCATTCATACCACTCATAAATGTTAGCCAAGTGCATGTGTACTTCGATGTTGGAGTCCTTGTTCAAGCATCTTTCATCTTTCCCCTTTCTCTTTCTCTTCTCTTTTTTTTCTTTTTACTGAAGATAAGGAGTGTATCATTCCCTTCTTCATTTCTTTTTTTTCCAGGGGGATGAAGAGCTTCAATACTCGGACTTTTGTTGATGCTCGTGTACGTGAATGGCCATGATAAACAAGATAGCATAAATGTAAAGGCAAACGATTCAAGCGAGCTCAAAATTGAGAAGGTGGCTATGTGGAAACTTCAACTTGAACTTATTGTATGGCTTTGGATAGGACATATCAAGCTGATGATAACAAGGGTTGCCTTTAAGTTTTATTTTCAAAAACAATCTCCAAAACCTCGAGTCGGAAGGTTCAATTTCTCAAATCATCATATCTTAAGGATCAATTAACAAGAATCAGGTACTCCTATTAAAAGTTCCAAGGCAATGAAATACTTGCTCAAGAAATATCACAGGTATATCCAAGATATCATGCGAAGGGGTTCTCTTTCATGAATTTTGATCAAGTTTTGAAATTGTTTAGCCGGGAATTTTATTTGGATCAAAATCATGCAAGGATCAAAGTTAGGGGTTGCAAACCGTGTCCTGGTGACTGGAGGTACATGCAAAAGAACCCCGACTTCGGACTACCTTAGGTCAGGGAGAAGAACTTCTTTGGCATGTGTTCCTAGCTTCGGCGTAAAGAACTCCGACCCGACCCTTAGAAGGCCGGGTTGGGGGTTGGCTTGGCGGACAAGAAGAAGACTCCTAGGAGGATTCGGCCCCAAGGCAAAATCTTAGATTGATTCGGATCTAGATTTCTTTCTTGTAACCCAATATAAAGATCTAGGTTTCCATGTAACCCTGCTCCCCCGGATATATAAGGGCAGGGCAGGGACCCCTCAAAACAGATTCACATACATCCAATCCAACGAGACTTATTATACAGGACGTAGGGTTCCTCATCCTGGAATCCGAACCTGTCTAAATCTTGTCTTGTTCGCCATCTAGTTCTTGAGTCTTGACGAACACCTCACAGATCCTTTACTTAGGTACCCCCCTAAGTAAGATCGCCGGCATAAAATGCCGACATCTGGCGCCCACCGTGGGGCTTCTCGCCAAGGCTCCCCTGTTGAACCTGATGGTGTTGATTCGCAACGCCGCCGGCATGAAGAAGTTCGACGAGGGCACCACGTTCACCTTCGGCTCCTGGGTTGGCATCGCTGACTGGGACGGCGAACTCCACTGGTACCTCGCCGAAGACGTCGCTCCGGAGTTGTCCCCCGCTGAATCTCCAGGTGGCACCTGTGGCACTTCCATACCAACCACCGTCCGGGCCACCCTGCGCGGTGGAAGGCGCGACTCCGACACGATTTCAGGGTCGTATCCTACTCGGAGAAGCACGTGGAACTCCAAAAACCAGCCAACTCCGAGGCTGACTACCACACCCGCCCACCCAACGGCTCGGCTTCTTCGCAAGCCCGAGCGCAAGCATCGCGTGTATCGCGAATTCGCCCGTCATCAGGCGACATCTGCAAGCGGCGACGGACACCGCCAAAATCCGGGTAGATCTAATCTACCCCGATTCCCATCCGGACTCCACAACGCCGCCAAGACGTTCCAGCGCGAGTTGTCAAAATCAACTCCCGTTTGGATTCCGCACCGCCGCCATGCATCCACTCCACCTCCGACAAGCTCCATCGCGCTGCATGGAGCCCAAGAAGGCCTTGTTTTGACAAGAACTGCCTACCGGAACGGTTGTCCACTGGCCGGACACGGACCTCTCCGCTGTCCTCGAGGAAGAGACGCCTTCCCGCATGGTAAACGTCATCCTCAAGGAGATACAACAGCACCCCTTCCAGGAAGGCCGCGTACTGTCCTCCCTTGACACCCAGCTTGTCAGCAACATCGACTCCGACAGTAACGACCCCGGAAGACAACTCTACGCCGGATCCGGAGGTGGCCGTCTTCACCGAACACCGGCTAACCTCGATGGCACCGCTCGAAACCTCGAGGCTGAATTTCAGGAGAACGGCGGCATCTTCGATTCTCCCACCGCCAATATCATCACCGCCCGCAGTATACTCGATACCCTCGGGTCTTCTCCCGCGGTAATCAAGGCCAAAGAAATACTCGCTGCTGCTGCAGTTCAAGTGGACCGTCTCGCACCCTTGCCTTCAATGGATGGGGAGCCGAGCCGGTCCGGTAACTCCAACAGAAGATTGGCGCGTAGGAGCGCCTACGGCAGCTCCAACTATCGCGACCAAGAGGATCATGAAGCCAGCAGCCATCCTCGCGTGCAAGATGGCGATCTCCGGCACCGACTCCCCCCAAGGGACGCCAGGGCTCGGATCAATGTACTCCGGGAAGAACGTGACGCCGAGTACGATGGCATCGTCGCATACTCCGACAACATTCGCCGCCACACGTACCCTGCGTCGTTCAAGCCCGCGGGGATCGACAAGTACGACGGCAAGGTCGACCCCAACCTATGGCTCCGCCGATACTCCGCTGCCATCGAAGCTGCAGGTGGCGACGAGTACGCCAAGATCTTATATTTCCCCGTCGCCATGGAAGCCTCACCTCTGACCTGGCTAGAGGCTGAACCGGATCGCTCCATCGACAGTTGGCATGCCCTTAAAAGGGCATTCGTCAATAACTTCCAGGGAACCTCCAACCGCCTCCACAGCAAATACGTGCTGTCAAGCACTAAGCAGAGGTCTGACGAGTCCCTGCGGGAGTACAATCGCCGTTTCTGGGAGAAGAAGTCCACCTGCGTCCAAATGTCTGAGCGGGAAGTCATCGACATCTTCCAGGAAGGCCTTCATGATCGCGACACCTACCGCAAGTTCACGGAACATCGCCCGAGGGACTTCGGGGAACTCCGTGACCTCGTCACGAAGTGGGCCGACGCAGAAGATCAGGAAAGGGATCGCTTTGGCAAACGCCGAAGCGGCGGCAACAACAACTCCGACCGCCGGCCTACGATGACAAGCAACAACACCGCGACTCCTACAGTCGCAACCAGGGCAATTCTCGCAAGAGACAGCCCGACGACACCGTCGCCGCTCTCCAAAAGGGCCCCAAGAAGACCAACAAGAGGGAGGCATTCGACAAACTTCTCCACAAGAAGTGCCCCCTCCACCCCGATGGCAAACACACCATACACCAGTGTTACTGGTTAAGGGAAAGCTTAGGCGCTCCTCCTCCGGAAAAGCCAAAGAAGCCCGACGACAAGGAAGATGACCCCAACGGAAAGAAGCTCGCTGAGGGTTTCCCCGATGTCAACAACCAAGTCGCCGTTCTCTTCGGTGGCTACCACGGCACGGACTCCAGGCGCGGCTGCAAGCTCGCGGAGCGCGAGATTTGCTCCATTGAACCTGCTGTCCCGACGCCTCTCCGATGGTCCGATACTCCGATCACCTACACACGGGCGGACCAGTGGCACAACTACTCCAACCCCGGGCGATACCCTCTCGTCCTTGAGCCTATCATCTCAGGCTCCATCGTCTCCAGGACGCTGATCGACGGCGGCAGTGGCCTAAACGTCATATTCGCCAAGACACTCCAAATGATGGGGCTGGATCTGTCCACAGCCCTAACCCCGGGGGAGACGGCCTTCTACGGCATCGTCCCAGGAAACGCCGCCATACCCCTTGGGCAGATTACCTTGCCGGTCACTTTCGGGATAAGGGAGAACTACCGCACCGAATTCATAAAATTCGAGGTGGCGGACTTCTCCAGCTCCTACAATGCTATCTTGGGACGCCCGGCTATGGCCAAGTTCATGGCCATACCCCACTATGTGTACCTTATGCTCAAAATGCCTGGTCCTAGTGGGGTGATCGCCATCCAGGGGAACCTCAAGAAATCCTACGACTGCGACAACGAGGCGGTCGACTACGCCATGAAGGCCGCAGCCGAAGCCGAGCAGAAAGTACTCCTCGCCCATGCTGCTCCACCGCCCGCCGATGAACCAGACATGCCCTTGAAGAAGTCCAACAAGGACAAAGCAAGACCGGTGGAAACGGTGGCCACCAAGACCATCGATCTCCTTACCGGCGACTCCAGCAAGACGGCGATCATGGGGGCAGATCTTCCTTCCAAATAGGAAGACGCGCTCGTCAGCTTCCTCCGTGCCAATTGGGATATCTTCGCATGGAAACCTTCTGACATGCCGGGTGTCCCAAGGGAGCTGATCGAGCACGAACTCAATGTCGACCCCAACGCCAAGCCCCGCAAACAACGCCTACGCCGTTTCGCCCAAGACCGGAAAGAAGCCATCAAGAAAGAACTCCAAAAGCTCTTAGCTGCAGGATTTATAAAAGAAGTGTACTACCCCGAGTGGCTGGCAAATCCAGTCCTTGTACCAAAAAAGAATTCTAATGAATGGAGAATGTGCGTTGATTACACCGATCTCAACAAACACTGCAAGCAGGATCCCTTCGGGCTCCCACGCATCGATGAGGTAGTCGACAGCACGGCCGGCTGCACTCTCCTATGCTTCCTTGATTGCTACTCTGGTTACCACCAGATCTCTCTAAAAGAGAGCGATCAAATCAAAACAAGCTTCATAACTCCGTTCGGGGCTTACTGCTACACCACCATGTCCTTCGGCCTCAAAAATGCCGGCGCGACATACCAGAGGGCAATCCAAAATTGCCTCTCTTCTCAACTCCACCGCAACGTGGAGGCGTACGTTGACGACGTGGTCATCAACACCAGGGACGTCGACGACCTCATCGCCGATCTCACCGAAACTTTTGATAATCTCCGACGCTGGCGCTGGAAGCTGAACCCCTCCAAATGCGTGTTCGGTGTTCCTTCAGGCAAGTTACTAGGATTCATCGTCAGCCATCGCGGAATTGAAGCAAACCCCGAAAAGGTGGACGCAATCAGGAACATGCTTCCGCCTACATCGATCAAGGACGTCCAGAAACTCACAGGCTGCATGGCGGCCTTGAATAGGTTTATCTCCAGACTAGGCGAGCGAGGATTGGAGTTCTTCAAACTCCTCAAAAAACAAGACAAGTTCGCCTGGACAGAACAAGCCCAGGCGGCCTTCCTTGATCTCCAACAGTTCCTAACAACTCCGCCTGTGCTCGCATCGCCCTTGACTGGTGAAGAACTCCTTCTTTACGTCTCCGCTACTACCAATGTCGTTAGCACGGCCATAGTAGTCGAGCGAAAAGAAGGAGACCACCTCCAAATGGTGCAGCGACCTGTGTACTTCATCAGTGAAGTCCTCTCCGAGTCGAAAATTCGTTACCCACAGATTCAAAAAATCTTATATGCGGTACTCCTTACTTCGCGAAAGCTCCGCCACTATTTTCAGAACTTCACCATATTGGTAGTCTCGGACTACCCTCTCTCTGACATACTCAGAAACCGGGACGCCACTGGACGCATCGCCAAGTGGGCCCTGGAGCTGGCAGCTTTCACCATTGAGTTTCGCCCTCGCCTGGCAATCAAGTCCCAGGCGCTGGCGGATTTCGTCTCCGAGTGGTATGAACTCCAAATCAAGCAGGACAACTCCAGGCCGGTTCACTGGATCATGTACTTTGACGGCTCCCTAAAGCTTGAAGGTGGCGGCGCTGGAGTACTCCTTATCTCGCCAAGTGGAGAGCACATTAAGTATGTTCTCCAGATCAAGTTCGAAGTCTCCAACAATGAAGCTGAATACGAAGCCCTTCTTCATGGGCTACGTATTGCAGTCTCCTTGAGCATCAAGCATATCCTGGTGTACGGCGATTCTCTCCTGGTGATCCAACAAGTCAACAAGGAGTGGAACCGCAACAAGGAAACAATGGACGCCTATTGTGCCGAAGTTCGCAAGCTAGAAAAACACTTCCTCGGCATCGAGTATCACCATGTGGAGCGAGATCTCAACGTCGGGGCGGACATACTCTCCAAACTCGGCTCCTCAAGAGCAGAAGTCCCCTGCGGCGTTTTCGTCAACGAGCTCATCAAACCCTCCATCAAGGAGAACTCTGAACCCGTGAGCATCAACGCCATACTTTCGGTCATGGTCATCGACGTCGACTGGGTGCAGCCCATCATCCGCTACATCAAGGATGAAATACTCCCAGAAGATACGCATGAAGCAGATCGCATTATGCGTAGGAGCAAGGGCTACGCCCTCATCGGTGACTACCTGTACAAACGGAGCGCACACTCTGGCATCATGATGAAATGTGTCCCACGGGCCACGGGCATCAGGATCCTGGAAGAAGTCCACGCCGGCGAATGTGGCAACCACGCCGCCTCCAGGACACTCGTCGGCAAGACCTTTCGAGCAGGCTTTTACTGGCCAACTGCCCTAAAAGATGCAGAGGATCTAGTACGAAAGTGCAAGGCGTGCCAGTACTTCGCCCATCATTCTCACACACCGGCACACAAGATCAAGTTCATCCCCCCATCATGGCCCTTCGCTTGTTGGGGGCTAGACATGGTCGGACCTCTTCCAGTGGCTCCAGGTGGTTTCGAATACCTCTTCGTCGCCATCGACAAGTTCACCAAGTGGATTGAAGTCTTTCCCATGGTGAAGTTTAGCGCGGCCAAAGCAGTTCAATTCCTCAAGGACATCATATATCGCTTTGGTGTCATGAACAAGATCATCACGGACCTAGGGACAACCTTCACGGGCGACGTTTTCTGGGACTTCTGTGAAAGCAAAGGCATCGAAGTATGTTACGCCTCTGTAGCGCACCCCAGGTCTAATGGGCAAGCAGAGAAGGCCAACGCGATGGTCCTTGACGGACTTCGCGCTCGTGTGGAAGAACCCCTCTCCAAAAAAGAAGGCCGATGGCTGAAAGAACTCCAACCCGTCGTCTGGGGGCTCCGCACACAACCAAGTAAGGCGACTGGCCAATCTCCGTTCTTCATGGTGTATGGCTCCGAAGCCGTTCTCCCAGTAGATATGCTCTACGGGTCACCACGCGTTCAGTTCTATGATGAAGGAGAGATCGAGCAACAGCGCATGGTGGATATCGACACGGCGGAAGAACACCGCCTCGCTGCCCTACTGCACAACGCTGTCTATCTCCAAAGTCTGCGTCGTTTCCACGACAAAAGCGTGCAGGAGCGTTCCTTCCAAGTCGGCGATCTAGTCTTGCGCCGGATCCAGAAGCCGACCGGTCTACGAAAGCTGAAGTCTCCATGGGAAGGTCCCTTCGAAGTTTCGCAAGTTGTGGGTGAGGGAACGTATCGCCTCCAAACAGAAGATGGCCAAGACGTCCCAAACGCCTGGCACATAGAGCACCTACGGAAATTTTATCCGTAGAAGAGCTATCATACTTAGCTTGTTTTCCGCCTTCATAGCTTTCTCAAAATGATTGCTGTACTATTTATTCTTATAATGAATAAAAAGGCTATCAAAATTAGCCGGGTCAAAATCCCATATTTACCACTTTGTAGCTTTCTCAAAATGATCGCTGTATTCTTATTCTTACAATGAATAAAAGGCTATCAAAATTAGCCGGGTCAAAATCCCATCCTTGTTTCGTTTTTAGCTCTCTCAAAAAGATTGCTATATAACGAATTAAACGCGGCTATCATACTTAGTCTGGTCCAAAACCTTGGCGTATATTTTCGCTCCTAAGCTGTCGCAAAACGATAGCTCTATCTACCCTCATAATGGGCAAAGGGTTTCTCATACCCAAACTGGGTCAAAAACCCGTCAAGTGGCTAGCAAAACTAGTTCAATCAAGGATCTACAAGTCCTACATATTGCTTGTTTAAAAAACACGCATAACTCCATAACGAAAACCCTCGAAAAGGGATTAACGATAAAGTCTGCCAAGATCGGTGTTCTCAAAAAGAACTCCGACCCTTCAAAGTAGCAACCAACACGGACTTAAAAGTACTCCTACTTATTACAAGACCAAATGTTCCTGGCTCCATATAGGCCATCATGGATTTAAAAGTCCAACCTCTCTATCATAGCATCGGCAACAGGCTGAACTTCTTCTTCATAGCGTGCAAGGTCTTCATCAGAGACTCCCGCGACGTGGCCGGTTGCAAAGGGCTCCATATCCTGGTGAGGCATTACTGCCTTGACTACTCCAAGAATCGTCACAGCGCAGGCATGAGTGGCATCACGAATGTAGCCGTGCAGTGCTCCGGTCATTTGATGAAGTCTGTCCAGGAGAGGACGCCCTGCATCTTCGCTTGTCAGAGGCACCAGCGAGTCGACAACGGGTGTAACTGCCTCAACAAGACGCCGGTTTTCTTCCCTCGCAGCTGCAAGTTCAGTTTCGGCCTTCTTGTTGGCCTCTGACAAGCAAGCGAGCTCGTTGCAGGCCTTCTTCTTGTCATTCTCCAGCTCGCTGCGAAATTGAAAAAAAAAGAACTCCGTTCACTAACAGAAAGTAAAAAGTACTCCATCAATGGTATAAATGCAAAACATTTTTTACCATTTCTACTTTTGCAAGGTTTCCTGCGCATCGAGGAGGTCCCTGGCTTGAGTTGCTAGAGTCAGCCGTTGCTTACGCTCCTGATCGGCCTTTTTCGACCAATCTGCGATAAGCTGCTGGCTTGATTCAGCCTCTCCTGGGCAAGCTTGAGAGCGTCCTTCAAAGCCAGAAGCTCGGCGTCGGCATTCTCCAGTTGATTAGTCAATTCTGCGTTCCAGAATATCAAAGATTATCAACATAACAAGTGTCAGGTTCGATATTAATATATTGTTCAATTGATACTCACTTGTTTTTTCTTCCCTGGCGGCCCGGAGATGCCCCTTCACGCGAGCTTCGGCCTTCTCGGCAGCCGCTGAGCTGCTCGGTGATGGAGGCTTTGTATTTCTCCATCTTCGCCAGATACTGCTCCATGCGCTCCTGTTCTTTCTTCAATTTCTCCTCCGCCTGCAACGCCCGCGAGTGGTAGTTTGTCCATTGCTCCATCATCGCGGACTTCTGGAGCGAGCGTTTGACAACTCCCTACAAGCAGCATGTTTGTTAAAATCAAATGTGTACAAAATGCATACTCACAACAAGAGGAAAGCCTTACATCGAACGTCTCCGTGAGGGCAGCAAGCTGCTCCTTGGCCTTCTGTGCAGCCTGTTCATCTTCTTCACTGTTGAAGATGAACTCCGGCTCGGACTCCCCTGGCTGGCAGCCGTAGGCGATGCGGAAGACTGTCTTCGGGAGAGGAGCATCATCTCCAACTCGGCGCGGCAGTCGCGGGATTTCTTCTATTGCTTCGGCAGCCGCGGTAGCGCTCCTGTCGCCTCCCTGGGCATCTCGAGAGGTGCTAGGGGTGGACGCATTGGCAGTGGGTGGCGCTGGTTCGCTGGAAGCTCCTGCACTGTCAGGAGCAGTGTCTTACTCGGCGCGGTTGTTTCAGCGGCACCACGTCCCTCCTGTGTAGTCCCCTCCCCAGCTGGAGTCGGGGGCTGCATGTTCCCTGATGGGCTGGGGAAGGAGGCGCCATGTGGAGCAGGAGGTTTTCCACAAAAACTCCAGCAATCGGCAACAAGATACTCAAAAGTGATTGCAGTAAAGAACGCCATCAAGATAAAGTTACTTACGCTGGTGCGGCGGCCTTTCGGAAACGGGGTTTCTTCAAAGGAACTCCGCCTCCGGGAGCTTCGGCTGGCCTTTTCACTCCAGCACTATCCTCAGACTTCACAGAAGTCTGGGATGGTGCAACAGAGGCAGATGCTTCACTCTTCTCACCTGGCGCTGGTTGCTGCTTGCGAACTTTGCGCCGACTCAGGGGAACATTATCATCATCTTCATCATCGTCAATTTCAACAACAGTCCCGGAGGACTGGCCACGCGGTGCGTGGGCTTTGGTGGTACGCTTCTCTGGGCTGTGCGACTTCTGGTGCGGGGGACCCGGCGTGATGTAGCAGCGGCTTGAGAGGTGGTGGTTGTTGGACTGGTCCTTGGGGCGATCGGACTACCCTTGGGCGCGCTGGCTACTGGTCTTGTTTGCTGGGAACCCCGGGCGGATGGACTCCCTCCGACGGACTTCTCCGCATCAGACTTCTTTCATCAGATCTCTGCCCAGAATCCCCAGAGGGAGACTCATCAGAAAGGAGGTCCGATTCGGAAGAAGACCGACGCGGTTTTTCAACCACCCGGTGATGCATATGTTGATTGCCCACCTTGAGGGTATGCTGCAGAAAATCCTGATGTCCCTTGTCGCGTTTGTCCAACGGCGCAGGGCTGTAGAAGGAGTTCGTCCAGTTCTGCAAGTACTCAAGGAAATAAGACAATGTCAATAAAGAACTCCAATTGACATACTACTCCAAATATTTGTTGCAAGGGTTATCAAAATTAACCTCTTCCGGCAGATTTGAAGCCTGGTAACAAATTGCTTCGGCAGGGACTTGGTGTACTCCCTTCATGTATTTCTTCACGATGCGCAGGGCTTCTTCATCGCTCAGGTCCTCCTTCACCAGCCTGCTAGGATCTTCTTTCCCCAAGAACTTGTAGCCCGGGTTGCTGCGGAGCTGCAAGGGCTGGATTCTCCTTTGCAAAAAATCCATGAAAACTCGAGCCCCCGATACCCCGGCATCTCTCAGGCCTGTCACTATTGTCTGGAGCACCGCCACATCATCTTCGCCCATCTCTGCTTTTCCATTATGCCAACAATCGCGGGAAATGGGGAGCTCAGCTTGTCTTGGTGGCAAAGATGGATCTAAGTCAGCAACCACAAACCACTCCTTCTCCCAGTTCTTGGGGGCGTCTTTTAGTTCATATGGGACATATTCTTTGGACATGCCCTGTTTGAATTGCAGACCAGCACCACCAAGGAACTTGGTTTCTCCGTCCTTCACAATGCTCTTAGACGAAAGAAAGAGAAAAACAGAGCAAGATGTGGCTCTATCCCTATGAATGCTTCGCAGAGATGGATGAAGATAGCTATGTGCAGATATGAATTCAAGCTCAAGTGGTGAGCTTGAATCCCCCAATATCCCAGAAGACCGCGGAAGAATGGGTGCGTAGGTAACCCTAACCCTGTTTCAAGTATCGACGGAGAACGGTTACCTCGCCCTCATCTTCAAAAAATGACGAACCCCCTGCCCCGGGACCTCTCCATTGCTAATTTCCTGCGGGGGGAGGAGGCCCGCTGCTATCAGATCCTTGATCTGCTGCTCCGTCATAGTCGATGGGGGCCACATCCCCGCCATTACTGATTTCGCCGGCGCGTTCTCCACCGCCTCCTCCGCCGCCGCCTTTGTCTTTTCCCTTTTTCTCGCGACCCAAGGTATGGGAAGTTTCTCCGGCCATCTCTCTACTCTGGATCAGTGATTGATGAGAAATGCTGGGGATTCTTAATTGGATTGTAGCTGCGCTCGGGAGCTCAAGATTTGGGGATTAGGGTTTGAAGGTTGTGATGTGAAGAGGAAAGGTAAAGCGTCACCTCTTCTGTCAAATCTTTTTAATCCTCCCCCGGCGTCCCACGTTACCACAGTAATCGGTGGGAGTTACGGTGTTAAGTCCGGCGTTATCGGCAAACAGTGCACCGGACGTTTGGGAATTCAGGTGTTTTTTCTCCGATTTTCTCTCCATTAGATCCTACACGGATTTGATTCTCCAAAGTCCGATCTAGGCTCGGGGGCTCCGTACGTGGTACGCTAAATTCAAAAAATTTCGGACCACAAAATGATTCTCAAAATGAATCTCGGGGGCTTCGCCTTGAGTGGATAAAAGAACTCCGACTGAAGAACCCCGCCTCAAAATGGTTGGCGTTCTTCCCAAAGAACTCCGACTGAAGAACCCCGCCTCAAAATGGTTGGCGTTCTTCCCAAAGAACTCCGACTGAAGAACTTCGCCTCACAATGGTGGTGTTTTCTCCATGAACTCCAATGCTGAACCTCGAGTTCCTTTTGTTAAAAGCAATTCAAGGCTCGGGGGCTGCCCAATTGGGCGCACTTGATCAGTGCGCACCAATAGGATTTTCTTGAAGACTTCTATGAGCACATCAAGCCAAGGCGCAACTGACTTCTGGACTCAAAATGTCCAAGTTGGTACTTTGGTGGACTTCATCCATCAGGAGCTGCGCTTGGCAATGACGGGCTCGGGGGCTTGACGGAGGTACATGCAAAAGAACCCCGACTTCGGACTACCTAGGTACAGGGAGAAGAACTTCTTTGGCATGTGTTCCTAGCTTCAGGCGTAAAGAACCCCGACCGACCTAGAGAAGGCCGGGTTGGGGGTTGGCTTGGCGGACAAGAAGAAGACTCCTAGGAGGATTCGGCCCCAAGGCAATATCCTAGATAGATTCGGATCTAGGTTTCTTTCTTGTAACCCAATGTAAAGATCTAGGTTTCCATGTAACCCTGCTCCCCCGGATATATAAGGGCGGGCAGGGACCCCCTCAAAACAGATTCACATACATCCAATCCAACGATACTTATTATACAGGACGTAGGGTTATTCATCCTGGAATCCGAACCTGTCTAAATCTTGTCTTGTTCGCCATCTAGTTCTTAAGTCTTGACGAACACCTCACAGATCCTTTACTTAGGTACCCCCCTAAGTAAGATCGCCGGCATAAAACGCCGACACCTGGAGTCGAGCCGGCGGAGTTGGCCACAAGCCCAGGCCGATCAGCCCAGTGTAGGCCGGCCGGCCTGGCCTTGTTGCCAGGCGCCCCGGTTCAGGTTCCGCGCGTTTGTGATTCACGGGATTACGCAGCGGGCACGGGATCTCCTCGAGATGCAGCAGCAGGGGGCCGGTCGGCCTGGCATTGTGCCAGGTCGCGTCCCGCTTTGTCCAGTGACCAGTAAACCTCCTATGCATCTTAGTTTCTGCGTGCTTCACCAGAAATTTAGTCCGAGGGTTTGGTTGGCACACAAGTGTGCACCAACCATTTATTTTTTTATTTATGAGTCACTTCTTTCAAATAAATTTATTTTATTCAATTCTAAGGAAACAAATATGGGGGTGCTGCATACAAGGGAAATTTAGAAAGAAATAAATCAAAGCAAAATCAAACTAAGAACCCAAAAATCTAAACTAATCCTAGCCAATCTATTCATCCTTCGGGCGGTAGAGGTGTTCATTGCCGGTCGCCTTTGCGAGTCGCTTGACCTTAGAGGCCATCGCCTTGCGAAGGATCTCGATCTTGTCGTCGGCCTCCATCTGCCCGATCACTGCCTCCGCCACGCGCTCGTCCATGTTATTGACCTTAAGCTGGAGCGCGGCAAGCTTCCTCCTCAACTCCTCCACGTCCTCCTCATCCTCCTCATCGGACCACTCCATCTGCCCGGGTGGTCCTTGGATCGGAGGGGGCACCATGAAGCGCTTCCTCCCTTCGTCGGGCTTCATAGGGGCTGAGAAGAGCCCCTTCCCAATCCCCGGGCCACTCCGGTGTGGAGGGCTAGGACTCCTCGGAGTGTACTGCGGTGAGTACTCCGGTGAGGTGGAGATGAACAGCGGCACGATCTCCTTCTTGGACGGGGAGGCGATGAGGCGCTTCCCGATGGCCTTCTTTGGGGACAAAAGTCCCGTAGTTGGCCTTCGGGGCGTCTTTGGCTGCGAGCTCCCATTGCCCTCCTCCTTGGGATTCAGGAGGGAGGCTCTGCCCGAAGGGGAGCCAAAACGGCGGCGAGGGGACCAGTCGGCCCTCCACAGGCCGATCGGCCTGGGCAGGGGGCCGTCGTGCCTCCGGCTTCGCGACCACGGCTTCGAGGAACGCTGCCCTCTCGATGATCCTGACGCTGCTGGCATTAGAGGAGCTCGGCATCCCCTTGGAGGATTTGGATGGAGATAGGCTACTCCGGGAGACCGAGTTTGAATCGCGGTGGCTGGATTGAGAGGCCATGAGTGGAAATCTCGAAGGTGAAGTGTTTCTGGAGAAGGGAGGCTCGAGAACTCTGAGGGAGAAGAAGAGTGGGGAGCCTTTCATTTTAAAACGACGCTCGTCACCCAAAACCCTATGGATTTTCGGAAGGGATAACGGGGAGAACCTTTCAAACGAGGAGCGTCCCGGGATGAGCCCGGGTTGGGCCGATCGGCCTGAGGGAGGCCGGCCGGCCTGGCCCTGTCCCGGGTGCTTCTGAAATTTTTCATGCTTGCTCCCCTCTCTCTTCTTCCAGAAATTTCTTTGGATTTGGCTAGAAAGAGTTTAAAGAAAAGGAAAATAAAATAGAAAAGGAAATCTATCCTAGATAAGGGTCATTTTTAGGTCCCGCCCGGACCTGGGCTGGGTAACTCGGTGAGCTCATAGACGTCCATCTCTTTGAGCTCCGGCATTTCGAATTCAAGAAATATTTTCAATCTTTGGCCATTGGCCTTGAAAGTATTTCCGTCATTATCCTGGAGGGTTATCGCGCCATGATCGGCCGCGTCCAAAACTTTGAAAGGACCTTCCCACTTACTTCTAAGCTTACCATGACCAAACAAACGAATGTGGGAATTAAAGAGCAATACCTGATCTCCCGCTTTGAATTGCTTGATCTTGATGCGCTTGTCATGCCATTGCTTTGTTCTTTCCTTGTAGAGCTTGGCGCTGTGGTAGGCTTTCTCCCTCCATTCATTCAGTTCAGCCATTTGCATTCTTCTTTTGAGTCCGGCTGTCTGGAGATCCATATTCCACCTCTTGATCACCCAATGGGATTTAAATTCGAGCTCAACTGGTAAATGACATGTTTTGCCATACACCAGTTGGTAGGGAGTCATCCCTATCGGTGTCTTGTATGCGGTTCTGTAAGCCCATAGTGCTTCAGGTAGCTTTCGCTTCCACCCTGTTCCCATTGCATTGACCGTCTTCTACAGAATATTCTTGATTTGTTTATTCGATGTTTCTGCTTGACCGCTGGTCTGAGGGTGATAAGGGGTAGCCACTCGATGATTTACTCCTAAGTCGCTCAAGCACTTCCGGAACGTCTTGTCGATGAAGTGAGATCCTCCATCACTGATCACGACTCGAGGTACTCCGAAACGGGGAAAGATGACTTCTTCGAACATCTTTCTTTAATTTTTCGAGTCGGCGGCTGTGCAAGGAAGTGCTTCCACCCATTTGGAAACATAGTCGACTGCCACCAGGATATATTCACACTGCTCGGATGCGGGGAAGGGACCCATGAAGTCTATCCCCCACACGTCGAAGATCTCTAACTGAAGATTGTTTTGCAGTGGCATAGCATCACGGGCGTTGATATTCCCGTGTTTCTGGCATCTGGCACATCTCCGTACGAATTCCTTGGCATCTCCATACATATTTGGCCAAAAGAATCCACTTTGCCAAACTTTTGCATGGGTTCGGAAAGTTCCGTAATGCCCTCCGTACGGTGATGGGTGGCAGCGATCAAGAACCTTGTGTGTTTCCTCGTGAGGGATGTATCTTTGGAATAATCCATCAGCACATACTTTGAACAGGTAAGGGTCATCCCATAGGTGAAATCTGCTGAGGTAGATTAACTTCTTCTTGTCTTCTCCCGGAGGCACATATCCAGTCACCATGAAATTCACTAAGTTTGCATACCATGGATTGGATGTAGTGACCTTGAGGAGAGTATCATCTCTGAGGTAACCATTGATCGGGAGATCCGACCCTTGTATTTGCATTCTTGAGAGATGATCTGCCACACAGTTATCTGTCCCCTTCTTGTCTCTTATTTCTAAATCAAACTCTTGAAGGAGCAGAATCCAACGGATGAGTCGTGGCTTAGCGTCTTTCTTGGTCAAGAGGTACTTTAGTGCAACATGGTCTGTGTATACTATCACCTTAGCACCAACCAAGCAAGACCTGAACTTGTCCATGGCAAACACCACTGCCAGAAGTTCCTTCTCCGTTGTTGCATAGTTTAACTGGGCTCCGGTCAATGTTTTGCTTGCATAAGATATGGCGTAATGCTGTTTATCCTTGCATTGACCGAGCACTGCCCCGACTGCGTAGTTGCTAGCGTCGCACATTATCTCGAATGAGAGATTCCAGTCGGGAGGTTGTATGATGGGAGCTGAGAGAAGTGCCTTCTTGAGGGTATAGAAGGCGAGAAGGCAATCGTCGTCGAAATTGAAGGGGGCTTCTTTAGCCAATAGGCTTGTAAGAGGTCTGGCTACCCGAGAGAAATCTTTGATGAATCTTCAATAGAACCCAGCATGACCCAGAAAACTTCGCACACCCTTGACACTCGTCGGGGGTGGTAGTTGTTCGATAACTTCTATTTTTGCCTTGTCGACTTCTATCCCTCTTTTCTGACACTTTGTGCCCCAGCACAATTCCTTCTCTGACCATGAAGTGGCACTTCTCCCAATTTAGGATGAGGTGATGCTCTTTGCACCTCTCGAGAACCTTTTCCAGATTCCCGAGACATTGGTCGAAGGTCTTGCCATAGACGGTGAAGTCGTCCATGAATACTTCCATGATTTTCTCAATCAGGTCAGAGAATATCGCCATCATACACTGCTGGAATGAAGCAGGTGCGTTGCATAGGCCGAAAGACATTCGCCGATAAGCGAATGTTCCGTAAGGGCAGGTGAAGGTAGTCTTACTCTGGTCATTGGGGTGAATTAGAATTCAATGATAACCAGAGTATCCGTCAAGGAAGCAGAAAAATGAGTGGTTTGCCAACCACTCAAGCATCTCGTCAATGAAGGGGAGAGGGGAGTGATCTTTACGGGTTGCCTTGTTGAGCTTCCTGTAATCAATGCACATCCTCCATCCAGTAACGGTCCTTTGAGGAATACGCTCGTTCTTCTCATTCTGGATAACTGTCATTCCGCCCTTCTTTGGCACAACTTGAACTGGGCTGACCCACTCACTGTCTTGCACGGGATAGATTATACCCGCGTGCAGAAGCTTCAACACTTCTTTCTTGACTACCTCCCTCATCGCATCATTCAGCCGTCGTTGATGTTCTCTAGACGGCATATGGTCTGGCTCCATAGGTATGCGATGGGTGCATAAACTGGGGTTGATCCCCTTCAAGTCCTATAGAGAATACCCAAGACCAGACCGGTACTTCTCTAGGACTGCAATAAGCTGCCGAGTCTCATTCTCTGTCAGTTTATCACTGATGACGACTGGCGAGCATCGGTCATTGTGGAGGAAAGCATATCTGAGTCTAGGAGGCAGCGGCTTCAGCTTAGGACGGGGGTGTTTCGGTCTTTCTTCCTCATTGAGCTTGATATAGCCGTCCGTTTCTGCTTCCTGGATGAAACGGTTAGCCTCTTCAGTCTGGGATGACTGAGCTTGCTCCTCTTGAGCCGAGCTAACTGCTTCTTCCACTGGGTCTGTCTCGGATCGGGCCTCTGCGATGGTGTTAACCGAGCGCACGAGGCTGACCGGAATAATCTCTTTACCAACTCTGAACTGTATCATCGCGCGATCATGGTTCGGGTTGGCAAGGTGCTCTATTGGCTGTCCAATCAGGAAGAAGTTTTCACCTCTAGGGATATCGAAAATGTGGAAGTCTAGGAAAAGCCGGTTGCATCCCATTTGCACAGGCACAACACGTAGAATTCCTTCACATTCCATCATTTGGCCGTCGATCCACTTGAGGTACTTACGGGAGAAAGATCGGGGTTCGTCTGGTTGCACTCGTGCTGCGAGTGCACTTGATATGATGTTACTCCCTACTTTCGGATCGTAGGCAACTTCCTGAGTGTCAGTTCCCTCAATAGCGCAATGGAGTACTCTGAAGTTGTGGGTGGTTCGGATGATATCTTCACAACTTTCAATTTCCTCCGTCCATTCCTTGCTCATGATCGCAGATAAACCCTCAATCTGCGGTACGACTTCTGGAATGAACGCCTTAGACCTTGAACTTGCGCACACTTGTTCCATGGGCATACGTGATGTATTACCGATCTCCAAGTACTCTTCTTCTGTAAAGAGCTCGGGAATGAAGTGCGGCAGATCGTCAAGAATAGTTTCTGGGTCTGAGGACTTGTGGTGTTCGAACACTTCCTCTATGATCGGAGGAGGAGGATCAAATGTAACGGCAAGGATTGGCTGCTTGTCTGTGGGAGGTGTTGGAGGGTCATCAAATACTCCGGTGTACTCGGTAGAGCTGAGAACCTTTTCCAAGATTTCTCGTACCTCGTCCACTGTCTTGTATAATACTGACCCTATGGAAGTGATGTTCAAGAACTGTGTACTTTCCGACTTTAATCCACCAACAAAATGCTGCATAAGCATTTCCTCGGGAATGTTATGCGGTGGCCCTGAGTTGGCCAACTGAATGAATCGCTCTCTGAATTTCTGATGAAATCCTGGGCAGCATGTTTGTGTTGACGAAGCTGCATAGAACCTGAATGTTACAATTGATCTTAGGCCATGGACACGAAAAAACTCATCTCTCATCTTATGAAACTCTATCATTTAATAACCTTGTCACGTTAACAATTTTATGATGTGGCATAGAAATTAATAACCATGAAACCCCATTGACACTGGCCTTATACTACCAGAGGGTTGTGCGCTGAGTTATTGTGTGTGTGATTAACTGACCTTCAATTGTGATGTTCCTTGTGGCATGCAGATGAAATTCTTGAAGAGCAGGGTCTGATTTCAAAAGTTGCCACATTTTTCTAATATAAACGATGTAACCATTTCTTTGCATCAATTGCATAGTGGTATGGGGATTCTTTTTCTAAAAGAAAACACATACTCCCTCCGTATAGAAAATAGATGACGTTTTGGACAACGACACGATCTACAAAACGTAACTTTGACTTCTTATTTTTACAAAATATTTATTAAAAATAATATATATATACTTTTCTAAAAAATACTTCTCGAGACAAATGTTTGACTAAAATCTTGTCCAAAACATCATCTATTTCCTATACGGAGGGAATATATCCTTTCATTTTGATCTTGGGTACAAGTGCAGTCAAATCAGTTTTAAAAAAATCTTAGATAAATTGGAGTGAAAGGCACGTATCATCTATTTATATTCCCATCAGTTTCTAATCTATAGTTGTACGCATGGCCAAAACGGAATTGCCCTTTTTTTAACTTCAAAAACTTAAACTACACAGATGACAGATGTAATATATACTTTAAATTGTGGGCATCCACAACATTACAATGGATAAATTGGAGTGAAAGGCACGTATTTACTTATGTGCAACTTAAGTTTTACGGTTGATCTACTCTGAATATGGATTCTACACTTAGGCTCCACAATTTTATGATACCTCAAAATCTTCATTTGTACTGCAAACAACTTTTCTCTTAAATGTGATATCTCAATACGCCAATTATATACTACTAACAAAGCAATCTTCTCTAACTGACGAAACCTTCGGACAGGATCTGGCCTTCTATTAGGACTAGAAAGCAGACGCGGCTTTGCCGCGTGACAATCAGTGTGTACCAGTCCATGGGTACTCTTTTGCTTGTGAAATGGTGCAATAACAAAAAATTGCTACAACTGCTGAACTTACTTTTGATTGCAGCATCTTCTTTGATGCTCTAAACAGTCTCTCTGGTGCAACAGTGAGCACTCTAAGAAAATAGTTGTTCTGAATTGGCACCGATATGATTTGGATGCTTAGGAAGGATGTTAATTTGGAAAAGAAAGGATATTACCTACTTTGACTTTTTTGAAGATAATGTTAGAAAGCGATGGCATAAACATCGGTTCTCAAAGATTTTCAATAAAAATGTTAGAACACGTAAAACAAATGGAGAGAGGATTAAAGTTGCACACTGCAAAAGTTATGAAGGGAAAGTTCCGTACATAATGTTTGTAATGCAAGTGGTCAGTAAAGGTGAAGCACAAAAAAAAGGGCTAGAGTTATGCTGAATGTACTTGTTCCCCAATGCTTTTGTACGCCCTCAACAGCAGCGGTAATTGATTTTCCTTTCTCCGTAGACCTTGCATCCGTGCAACAGTTTATGGATTTGGTAGTGTTGAACAGTGCAAAGACTTGTCATTCTACACATTAGGCAGATATCTGAACTTACGTGGATCCAAATGACAATTTCAGGGCAATATTAAGATAACTGCAGGTAAGGTGCACAAAAATTGTCAGAACATCTACATAACTTGCACCATCTTCTGCAATGTCCCGACTCAGTATATAGGAATCTCTAAGGTAGCAGACACGAAAAGTGAAAAAGGCACATATTCCTCACCTTGCCAGTGAAAATAGGACCTAAATATTGACGAGTAAAGAAGCAATTACCCCATAATGGATGACTCATAACCGGATTATCGTCATCATAATTTGTAATCGGTGCTGCAGGTAGTGCCATCAAAATCCCGTTTGACATGGTAATCTTAGCATTCACGTATCGTACGAGTACGAGGCATTGTACTAGTCAGCTCAAGCAGTGTGTACCTTGTGAGTGAGAACAAATAATGAGGTTATGGAGTGTGTGTGTGTGTGGGGGGGGGGGGGGGGGGGGACAAAAATGTACTCTTTTTTCAGAAGTAAGCCATATGTAGCACGGGTAATAAAAGCAGTAGAATCCAGCTCAATGCTAGTTTTTGTGGGAAAAGATATATCAGTCAGGTACAAACATAATCTTACAGAATATCCAGCTGATAAGCCATTAGCAGTAGGTTCAGTATCTTGAGCTACTTGTGCTAAATCTCGAGGTGTTAGTTCGAATAACATGACTAGCAATGAAATTAACAAACCTTGGTAAGAAAAGTATCACTTTGAGCATAGTTTCTTGAGAAGATTATACGGATATGGAAGGAAAAATGGAGGAGGATATAACCAAGAGAAATGTCTATGGTTGTTGTTCATTACATAGACTGAAAGCTTGCAGTGCGCAGACGGCAAGGCATCAGCAAGTTTTTCATGTACGAACTTCCAAGATATTGCACTGAAATTTTAGTTAAGCACTACAGTGCAGAAGCATTGAGCTTGTGATGAGTTCCCGTATAAGCTCTGTCAAGTAAGTTAATCTTTAGAATAGCTTTGCAGGGATGACATTCCAATTTAAAAAGGTGTCCCTACTCTAATTCTATAAACAATAACAAAGTTTTTGTTCAAACAAGTAAACATCATGTTCCAAATTAGATGTATTGGTCAGACAAATCATAGCTGTAGGGCACGCTAAAAATTGGATAAGCATTTTTCACGGGAATTTCCACAAACACCTCTGGTGCATACTTGCTGAACGCTCAACGTGAATTGCAGAAGGCCAATTTTTTGGGGGTCATCCAGCTCTAAAATGAAGAGAAGAAAGATACTCTCAAGCCTAAGACTACCTTCGCTTCCTGCCCACTTTGGTGGTAAAAAGCAATTATATATTACCTGTAGTCGCTGGTGGCAAGGGCTAGGGATGGCAATGGGGAATTCTCCGTCGAGGATTGGCTCCCCATCCCCATCCCTGTTTGATGATCCCACCCCCCCCCCCCCCCACACCCCCCCCCACACACACACGGGGATCCGTGTTTATGCTTGCGGGGAGGATTTTCTCCCCACCCCCATTCCCCATGGGGATAAATCCCTATCGGGGATCCCCGTCCCCGTTTAATATTGTTAATCTATATTTAATATATAGTATGTAGGTGATATAATATCACATTATATGATTTTAATTATCACCATACATATATAATATGATATTATGTTCATATATTTACTATATTCATATATCATGTTGCATCATCCTTCACATGTATGTATATAAATATATCGGATTAAATAGCATATATACTAGTTTAACGGGTCCCCGCGGGGAACGGAGACGGGGAATGCTCCTCCATCCCCATCCCCGTTCTCTAATAGGGGAATTCTCCACAGGGAATCGGGGTTCGGGTCCCCATAGCGGTAGCCGCCGAATCGGCGACGGCCCTGGACAGCAGCGGTAGCCGCCGAATCTGCTCCTGCAGCTGCTCTTTCCTCTGCTATTCGCCATCCTCTGCCTCAGCTCGTCCAGCGCCTCTGCCTGACGTAGTGGTGACGAGGTAGAAGAAAAGCGGCTGCAGAGGAACGCCGCGGGGGCAAGGTGGGCGGATGTCACGAAGGCCAACAGGCGGCGCGGCAGGCGGAGATGCGAGGACGCCTGAGATGGGGGGACGAGGTTTCGGGTTCGCGATGATTCTCGAGCGTCGGGTTCGTAGACTAACGGGTTACATAATCCACAATCCAATGGTCAGAGTTGCTTGTTTGCCGGATCGGACGGCTCGCGTCCTATAGGGCGATGTGGACCCGCCACCCGGTTAGAGAATAACCCAGCTTTCGATATATGGAGATATGAGACGGTGTAACATCGGTCGGTTGAACAGGCTGGTTTTCGTGAGCATGGAGCACGCGAGCCTCTCAAATCGTTACCTATCGCGGCGCCAGATGTAGAATGGAGCACAGCACGCTCCGTCAAGCCGAGGCACAAGCGGAGAAAGCGTTTCGGGCTCATGCCATCACCTTCGCTGGTGCTTGCCCGACCTTGTGCTGGTACGATGAAATGCACAGCATGAATCAAGAAGATGCAACTCATTTGTAAATTTGTAGTTACTTTTTCTTCCAGATAATTAATCCAAGTTCAAGGACTATGGAAATGAAACTTATCAGCCAGGTCAGTGATTAGCATTATAACCTAAGTAGTCATGAGTCATGCTGTAGATAGAAAAGAAAAAAAATAATATACTGAAGTTGTAAAAAGATAAGAACTATATTATAAACTAAAAAATTATAACAAATAACTAAGAAGTCATGAGTCATTTTGTAGATAAATAAAAGGAAACTAAGATACTGAAGTTGTCAAAAGAAAAGACTTATATTATACACTAAAAAAGGTTAGCGCCAACATTTCAACTTCTACAATCGAACTACATCAAATGAGTTGAGTTTTCTACTTATCATTGATATTGCTTCCTTTCCTTAACCCTCATCATGCTTTATAGATGTGACGATAAAATATTGCAAAATAAATAATTAAGATGGCTCTATGCAAGATAAAACATGATAGTGTGACGGGAAATGAGCAAGATATCTGTAATTCTAGTAATATACTAGATGATCAATAAATTATCCTCTAGCATTGTGCTAATGCAAGTTCGATTTACTCTAGAATATTAAATGCAACACAACCAGAAAACCAGAGTTCCATAACAAAATATGCTGGTGCAAACATGTGTTTGCATGCACAAGGGGTAGATATAAACCAGATCTGCTTTCCTCGCAATAAGCCAGTTAGCATGGATTTTAAATGACCACTGCAAGTGCTCTGCAATTTAAATTCATCCATAAAATTAAAAAACAACAGACTGCACAAATGACAAACCTGGCAGCCAAAGTGTCCATCACAGCAAAATATTATCACACTTTTTTTTTTTTGAGATGCTAAACAAAGCCAACAGAAATGCATAACCATGACCTGCTGAAAAGCCTGATAATATGATAGTAAAACAGGAAAGGCAAAATATCATGAACTGCTGAGAAGCCTGAGAATATAGTAGTAAAACAGGAATGCATGCACTACAGTTTGAAGTACATAATAAACCCCAACTTGAACAGGTAATCTGTCCAAAGCCCACATTCCTGTTGCCTTTTGTTCTTCCCATAAGATTGCACATGTAGTGTACCACTCATTCAGTTCTCACACGAATCTCTAATATAGATTAGATCAGGAGGAAACCTCAGATTTCCAACTAACCCCAAAATATCATTGGATTCCCATTTGATAAGATACTCGGAAGGTTCCCTTCTCACGATACTTCCTCAGACGAGCGTCGACGCCGATTACTCAGAGCGTCGGCGACGCCTACTGCTCGACGGTGCAGTCGGCGGGGCAGTCGGAGGCGCGGCAGTCGGCGGGGCAGTCGGAGGCGCAGTCGATGACGATTCCCCCGGTTGCTGCGTGGTCCCCGAGGTGGAGGCGGCACGGGTCCTCAAGAACTCGAGGGTGCGCTGGAGATACTCCTTGTAGTACGCTTGAAAGACTTCGAACTGCTCCCGGACGGAGGCCAGGGTCGCGTTGCCGGGGTACTCGACGGCGGCGGCGAAGGCCGCGGCCTCGATGGAGGCGGCGGCGAGCTTGGCTTCGGGCTCCGGGACGGCACCGTAGCGCTGGGTGTGCGGACCGGGCCCAACCAGCATCCGCTCGATTCGGAGCACAGCTTTGTCGCGCGTGCTCTGCGGCGGTGGCCAGATCTCCGAAGGAAGCACCGATAGCGCGAAGGAAGGCAGCGGGGTGTTGACGGCTTCCGCGAAGGGCGTGAGAGATCCGCGGCGGGCCTCGTCGGCAATGCGGCGGGCATAGCTAACCATAGATCTGCGGCGCTCCGACATGGCTCGCGGCTGAGGTGTGAACCCTAGATTGAGATGAGGGAGACCTCGGAAGGGGACACTCAGGGAATAAATAAAAATAACAAGGCCACAAGGGCAAACCGCACGGGCGCACAGCATGCTTTATTCATGGGCCTTTATTCATGGGCCGGCCCACGTCGCCGCGAGTATATGCGCATGCTGAAGCGCGTTCTCGGGCGGGCCCACTAATTGGGCCGATATCGTCAGCTGTTGCTTATGTTGCATGCCCGTTAGGTAATTTTATTTATCTTCCTCTTAGTTCTGAAAAAATTATCTTCCTCTTAGTTTTTGTTTTTAATTTCTTTGCATTTTTTATTATTTTATTTCATATTTCCATACTCCTTTATCATATTTTATTTATCACTAGGTAATAGCCCGTGCTTTGCAACGGGCAAAGACAATTTAAATAAAATATTATTATTCTTAAAAAACCTATCATGGAAACAACTAATGAATAATTCATGGTGAATACAATATAAATACAAAACAAATGCAAAGCATAAACCTAAATCTATGCCATGCAAAAACATCCACAAACATTTGTCACTATGCCCCCCAATTTATTCCCAGCCCTATATGCAACTAAAGAGTTATTGTGACGTGAGTTTGGAATCAAAATTAAAGAGAAATTTACGCACTATTGTTTAGCATTCGGTGTTTTGGAAATGCTCAAGTTAGGTTCAGTTAGCTTAAAAAAACCGAAGTCCTAAAGGATGACGCCCATCCTGTGTACTAAAAATTGCGAGAGTTCCAGAAACAAGCACTTGCCCCCGAGCATCAAGCATACTCCCTCCATCCCAAAATATAAGTCATTCCAACTTTTTTGGAGAGTCGAACTATTTTATGTTTGACCAAAAGTTTAAAGAGAATTATAAAGGTTTATGACACCAAATAGATATACTATGAAATTGTATTTAATGGAGAATCTAATGGTACATACTCCCTCCATCTTAAAATACAAGGCACTCTAAAATTTTTAGGACAGATTAAGGAGGTGGATAAATGTCTCATATACCCTTGGCTAATGGTAATACAAGACAAATTTTTCAGTTAACTAGTAGGAAGGCACGTGCCACAGGCACGTGATAAAAAAAGAAAATAGAATAAAAAAAATCTGATTTAAAACGAAACAAATTTGAAACCATTACATTCAGTTTAAATTCTCACAAATAATATTGCACATAAAATTATTTAATAGCATTACACATTAAAAATATATATATTCATACATCAAAAGTTTTGGGCCTCCGGCGAAAAAAGAAAGAAATTTGTAGAATCAATCTTAAACAATCAGCAATATATACAGAAGAAAATATCCACGATACAAATATTCGTGAGCACCTCAACATCGCAGCCAGCTTCTTGATGATGAGGAGGCCGAGAAGGTTGCTCTCCTCGTCATCAGCGGCGTGGAGCAATGACGCCATGCACTCTATGACGTCGGGAACCACCACAACACGAAAGCATGTTATGCTTCTACCCGTCGAGCTTGGACACGACGAGTGCCATGACCACCCTTGCGCCGCGCTCGGTGCCAGTGCCTTCACAAAGAAATATGAACTCTAAACAGACGATGGAAATGAAGTGAGAGATGGTGTGTGTTGATGAGAAAGAGGGGGCGCCTTATATAGGGGGAAGGAGGGCTAAGGAGATGAACCTGGACGCCCACGACTATGCTAAGTAATCAATTCCTTGATTGACTCTCACAGCTATGGTAAGCAATCAATTCCTTAATTGACGGTCACTCCTGTGGTAGGCAATTAAGTTTTAAAAGGAAGGAGACATCCGATTGCGTAGATGTCATTCCTTTTTCTGAAATGAAACATTAACCCTTGATTGCCGGACTTTATGGTAAGCAATCAAATTTTAAAAAGAAGATATCCGATTGCATAGATGTCATTCCTTTTTTCTGAAAGGAAACCTTGACCCTTGATTGGCGGACTTTATGGTAAGCAATCAAGTTTTAAAAAGAAGAAATGATGGGAGGTATCCACCACTTTATATGGACGCAGGGCACATATAAAAGGAAGAAAATATATAGGAAACAATAGATGGCCGGCCATGTATATATAAGGAAGATAATAGAGAATATTCCTGGACATGATTTGGTCATGCCATCAAAAAGGAATGAGCTGCTAGAATTAAGCAATGTACCATCAATTGTTTCCACAGGAATGATTTAAGAAAGTTTGTTGGCCGATGTACTACCATCAATTGTTTCCATAGGAATGAAACCGTGTTGGCCGTGTGCATGAACTCCTATGCCATGTAGGACCAGCGGGTACAACAACAAAATAAATCCTCAAGGTGACAAAAAACACCCCGCGGGAGTAGAGGTCGCCCAAAACAATGTGGTTGGACGACCACTGATTCTTCCCTCCAGTCGTCCTCAGTTTCCAAATTTAGTACTGATTTGTCGGTCCTTTGTGAGGGGTACATGAGGTGGATTGTTAGGTGAGAAACAATTTTAATTTGCTCATCCTTTATAGTATAGACAAGAAAAATATTTAGCAAATTTTTAATTGAGTTGATTGAGTACTGTTGGTGGTTACAAAAGCCCAAACAGTAGTATCGGACCCTTAGGCTGCAGAAGCCTAGGAGGGTTTCTAGGGGACTGAGTGGCTAGAAGTCTGAATGGTTTTTCGATGATCTGATGAATGCCTAGGGCTTCCCCTTTTATAGGCGCCGAAGGGCATAGTGTCTTTCGTAAAGACCCTTATGCCCTGGGTACGGGACACCCTCGAGACGTCCGTGCAAAACCCTAAGGGCAACCCCATAATCTCCTCCTAGAGTGGTTGGTGGGGCTTTCCGAAATGTCTGGTTTGCCCCCAGTACGGAGCCCCTTGCATTCGGGGGAATGCCCCCTTCCCCGAAGGGCCCATCCTCTCTTGGCTAGGCTGACGGTAGCCGAGGGACCAGCGGGGCCAGCGAGGTCCTAGAGATGCTTCCAAGTTCCGGATCAGAAGTCCCATCCAATCCAGAACGACAACGGGGGCGGCTCACCTTTATGACTTTCGGGGTCGGAGGTTCCCTCTCCCTTCTGACTCCGTAAGCGCTGGCATGTCCTATTAACCATGTAGTGGGACTTGCTTGCGGATGTGGCCCAGGGAGGTGGGTCCTCATTAGGGCCACGGGGACATTTCCCCAACAGTAGCCCTTTCTCAGGGAGGGGTTTTGTCTTTAGAGGCGACACGACTTCCCCGAGATCCTTCATCAGCTAGGTCCTTCCGATGCGGCCACGGAAATGACCCATCTTGTTAGGTCGACAATTTCGGTCTTTGGGCCCGGGTGTCGGCCGGCTCGCGGGCCTCATGTCAGCCCAACAGGGGAGGGGAAGAGCCAGGGGTCGTCCGCCGCCCTAGGACATACGTGTCCTCACGTGATTCGTCCTCCTGAAGTGGCGGCCTCTAGGGGCGGAGTCGGGATAGGCGGGGGAGGGTGGACTGCCCCCTCTTCCTTTATTTAAAGCCCCCACCCCCTCCTTCATCCCTTCATCCTTCATCTTTGCTGCTAGGGTTCGCTTGCGCTGCGTCTTGAACTCTCGGCGCCTTCCGCCAATCTCGCCGAGTTCTCCTCGCCCAACTCGCGCTCGCACTCTTCTGACCCTTCGCCCTTTGTGTAGCCATGATGAAGCGCAACGCCCCTCTAGCGACGGAGCCCTCCGACGTGAAGAAGGCCCGGAGCGATCCGGCGAAGACCCGGAGGCTCCCCCAGAGCTCGGTGGACAAGGAGTTCCTGGATGTCCTCCATGAGCATCGCCTGATCGCGGATCGGCCGTCTGCTCGACCCTTGGGAACGACGAGATTATGCGCCCGCGTCCCGGGGATGTGATTGTCTTCGTGGAGCAGTTGGAGTGTGGGATCCGGTTCCCCTGCTCTGACTTCCTGATCAACACCCTTGCCCATTTCAGCCTGGAGATCCGACATGTCTCCCCTAACTCCTTCATCCGACTCAGCGTCTTTGAGTGGGCCTTCCGAGCGGAGGGGACGATCCCCTCCTCTCGTACTTTCGCCCACATCCATACCGCCGCGATTCGGAAGAAGTACCGCGGGGCTGGGACTTCTTGGTGGAGCGGTCTTCCCGAGACGGGGTGGTGGTCCGCCGGACTAAGAGCAGGGAGACCTTCTTCCGCAACACCCTTAAGTGGGACCTCCCGGGTAAGTTAGGCCGGCGGGGGTCTCATGAGTTGTTGTGTCTCTCCGCTAACCCCCCTTTGTGGATTCCGGCAGATTTCGAGCTAGCAGAGATCGAGGCGCGGGCCATCATCCTGCTGGGGCCATACCAGATGACGAAACATCGCTCCCGCATCGCCATCGGTATCCAAGTCCGGGTGAACCGGATCCTTACGCTCCACGGAGTAGCTACTCCGAAGCGCCCGGTCCCGGCCGAGAAACCACCGAAGGGCCACCGTCGCCGTGAGACTTCTACTCCGATGGATCGGAGCGTGGCTTCCCCGTCGACGCAGGCCTCGACGGCGAGGATGAGACAGAGAGGATGACTCTGACTCAGGCGAGGAGATGCATCAGGCCCTGGAGCGAGTCCCGGCGCGTCCCGCCGCCCTGTCTTCGGCCTTGGCGAGGGAGGATTCCCCGCCCCGCCACACACCTCCAACCAGCGACCGGCCGAGCTCCTCTTGGGTGGTTCCCATGGCTCACGCAGGGTGTGAGTTGCCGGCCTTCCGGTGTCCCAGTATGTTGTCAGAGTCCGACAGCGACGAGAAGGAGTAGGACCCGGATCCGTCCCCTCCACCTTCTTTCCTTTTTGGCTGGGTCTTTCGTTTGTGCTGATGGCCTTGTTTGTAGGTTGCCCTCCTGGCCCAACATCTTCCGGGAGAAGGTTCCGGGACCGACGGGTCCGCCTTGGAGTCCCGGGTGGAGGACCTGGCAGCTGCCCTCGCTTTGTCGAAGCGCGACCAGAAGACCGCCGCCCGAGAGCTTCAGGCTTTGGAGTGCCATCGGGAGGAGGCGACCCATGAGGTGGAGGAGGAGAAGAAGAAGAGTGCCGCGCTGGAGACCCTCCCGGCGCAGCTCGAGGAGAGGGAGCAGGCCCTGTCTGGCGCCGGGTGGGATACTATTTGCTCCTTAGCGGATACTCTGGCCGGTGTCGGCGTGGCTGTGGCCCCTCCTGCCCATGTTCCGGAGGACCTCCAGGGTAGCCTCAACTGGCTCCGGAGGGGAGTCCAGTGCATTGGCCCTGCCGCTAAGGCGCAGGACACCGGGTATATATAGGCCAACCCTCCTAAAGTAGCCGTTATATTCAAACAGCCCGAAACGCTCTATTTTGGTGGACTGTCCGCCCTGCAAGGCCGGACGGTCCGCCCTTTGAACCCAATGGCTATATTCTCAATAAATGCCTCTCTGAGTCGATCGTTACGCATAAGGCGGACTGTCCGCCTTATAAAAGTGCCCTGGAACCTTCAGAACACGTTTCTGCATAAAGGGTCTGCCGTTAGGTCCGCTGGACATGTCAAACAACTGCGGACGGTCCGCCAGGAATTGGCGGATGGTCTGCCTAGTGGCGGACGGTCCGCAGTTCATTTTTTCAGCATGACCGAGGCTCAGTAAAAAGGTCATAACTCTTAGCTTCGATGTCCAAATTAGGTGATCTTGGACTCTATGAAAAGCTTGTTCAGAGGACTACACATCCCAACTGAATGCTTTGACCCAAAACACATTGGATCAAAGCAGAAATGCAATCCAAGATCCACCACACACCATCAACATCAATCGTATTCTAAGCGTCTTTACAAACTACCGGTTCCTTGCCAAGGTTAGTATGCATATGCAAGATTGAACTTTTCAACACCTAGTAAAGACTCAAGCATCATCAAGACCCCTCTTAATAGTGTGACATTCTATCGTATCAATCAGGTCTTTTCTCCACTAATCACCGAGACCGGCAAAATGAAATGCCCTACATTTCATACCTTTGCCTTGAGCAAATTCATTTGGTCTTCTTTGATGCCCATATGCATATTGTTCATCACCTTAATTTCTTCAAGGCTCTTTATGTTCATCAACATATAGACCGTGTCCACTTTATCTCTTCAATATACATGATGTCAGTCAACATATGATTTCATCTTCTTGCATTCTTCATATGATTGATGTGGATCACTCATAGCTTCATATAACATTTCATGGTCCATCAGCCCAAGCCTTTACTCACACTTCACCACTGCCTTGGTCCCTCGGCGCCAAGCCTCTTGCTTGCCCTTCACCCTTGCATGGTCCATCACAACCGAGTCTTGCTTGTCCTTTACCGTCTTGTCATACAAAACGACTTTGTATACCACATCTTCAATGTATTCACTTCCTTATTATGATGACCATATGAAATTCCAATCCAACAACATTTCCTTGGTGATCACTAACTTATCACGCTCATCCTTTTGATCTTTATCAATTAAGATGCTCATATTTCTTCACACTTTCATCACAACTAGTTGAGCCTTGCAATGAATTCAAGCCACTTTACCACCATGGCTCAAGTTGCTCACACTAGTGCATCTATGGAGCTAATCACCTGTGTATCTCAATATAAACACATATTAGTCCACCTAGGTTGTCACTCAATTACCAAAACCAAACAAGGACCTTTCACAGGGTTCCTTTCTTCAGGAATGGGCGGATTGGTTGGAGTGTAACGCCCCACACCTGGGACCCCCTCGCCATCCGGAAGAGGAGTTCTCGTCCTTTATTCGACAGTGTCGCCGTCTTTCCGACAGTGTCGCCGTGTTTTCTTTTGTTTCAGGTGTCGGGGCCAGAAAATCATCGACGTTTTTCCGCCGTCGAAAAAGGGAAAAACTAGGTGTCCTCGGAGGGGTCAACCGCGTCTTCTTCGAGCTTCAAGTGGACACCCTATGGTGATGAGGCAGACTCGGCCGCTATCAGCGATGTGGAGCATCTTCGGTCTGTCGATGACCCTCGGGTGGAGGCAGACGCGGTGTACGCCCGCCAGCTAGCCGAGGAGGAGCAGGCGTGAAACCCCTATATTGGGCCCAGGGGAGATCCATTGCGGTGCAGGAGGCTATCTGGGACGGGTGGCACACAAATGTTTGTCCCCGTTTCGGGTTCCTCTGTGGCTTCCAGCTCGGCACCTCGCTCGCCTTCGGGCGGTAGAGCGCCCCGGTCCCGCTCCCGTTCCAGTACCCGTGGCAAGCCTCTGTAGGGGTAGTTTTCTTGATTATCTCTTCCGTCGTACCTCCGTGTAAAGTAGTCCCTCATCGAATAAAGAAATTTGTTTTGATTCCGGATATTGTGTTTTTTCCATGCTACCCGCTACATTCGAGCAGTGCTTTTAGCCACTTTCGTGCAGCTCTTCGGAATCTTTCCCTTTTGGAGTGGAGCGGGCATGCGATGCTATGCCGGTGCTCAAGGGCGGAGCCCTTAGCCACTTTTGTGCAGCTCTTCGGAAGTTCTCCCCTTCCGGAGCGGAACGGGCATGCGATGCTACGCTGGCGCTCAGTAGCTACGTGATCTTGGACAAGATCGTGTTGTGTGGATTTGGAGTTGAGTTGGGACGAAAGCCAGATCGGATCGCTTGAGAAGAATTTTTAATCGGCTCTCATTCACTCCCCCCCTCTCTGGTCGCCTAATCTGTCCTTCACGGTGGCTGCTGTTGAGCTTCCTGTTGTACATCTTGCTGTTGCGGGTTCTCTGCCCCTTCAACATCTTGTTGTTGTTCTTCACCCTGTTGCTCCAGGTGAACCTCAACCTGAGGTTGTAACATCCCGCAAATTTGCAGTCTGTTACTTGTATGAAAAATCAGAATTTAAAAATTTTTGTGTGAATTGTTGTGAGCCATGAATTAATTTACAACTGAAGTTAATTGCTGTCTTTAAATTCCTAGTAATTAAATTATGCATAAAATATTTTTCATGATCATGCATGTGTGATTTGGATTTTATCCGGAATTGTTGAATTCCATTTGGATTTGTTTGAATTTATTGAGTGTAGTTTATATTTGAAATTCCATTTCAAATATAAACTAAATGCTAACTAATCCCCTAACACTAACTTGGGCCAGCCGAACCAAACCTAAGTCTAAGCCTGCCCCCAAAACTCCTAGCGCAGCCTGGCCCGATCCCTTCGCTCGGCCTGCGAACCACTCCCACCGGCCCGCTTGTCCACGCGTCCGCTCGGCCCAGGCCGCCTTCTCTTCTCCCTACGCGAAGTCCACATAACCTCCCTCAACTCTCCTCCGCGCGTGAAGCCCATTAAACCGGCCTGCTCCCACCTACCGCTGGCCCTCTCTCTCACCGCCGCGCGGGACCCACCAGTCAGCGCCGTCCCACTGCTCTTCTTCCCCCTTTCCACCTCTGGCCGCCTTGCTCTGCTTTTTCTCCGCGCCAGAGCAATGCGTCGCGCCCGCCTGTCGCCGTCCCCACGTCGCGACAAGGAGGCGAAAGCACCCCGCCTTGACCAGCCGCGCACCTCCGCCAACCAAACCCTAGCGGCTGCCCTTCTAGAAGCTCCCCGCGGGGAAAATTCCTGAGCTGCCCCTCGGCGTCCGCGCTGGCACGCACGCCGAGCCGCGCCGCGCCTCCCAACCCTAGCACCGTGCCCGCGATCGTGCTGCCGCGTGTCCCCGCGTAGCCACCCGCGCATCCTAGCCGCCCGCTCGCGCTACCCTTTGCTCTGCCCTTGCGCCGCCCCTACAAAAGCCAGGGCGCCGCCACCCCCTCTGAACCAGGCCACCACCCCTTTGGGGTTTTCCTCCACCAGCGCCGCCACCAGAGGGAGAAGGGGAGGGGAGAATCAGAGAAGAAGCGGAGGAAGGGCAGGAACAGAGGAAGCAGAGGAGGAGCGCCGCCCGTCGGGAGCCGCCGTCGCCGCCGCAAGACCAAGGACGCCGTCCCGGTTCTTCCTCCCTGTCGCCGCTCTCCCTCGACTGCGCCAAGCCGCCGCTCTTCCCCAGGTCCTACGACGACTCCACCGCCGCCCCGCTGTGAGCCTCGCGACCATCTCTTCCCTGTCCCCTCTTTGCTGTCTGGCCGGCTCCGCCGCCGATGAACCCTCCGTGTGTGCGTGCCGCCGCCACCTATCCTTCCTCTGTGAGCGAGCCTTCGAGCCGCTGACTTCTTGCAGGAGCCCTTCGCGCCGCCGTCCCCGCTCCGTTGCTCCGCCGCTCTGCACCGCTCTGCTCCGCCTTGTGCGCCACCACCACTCGCTGCTCTGCCGCCTTCCGCGCAGCTCTGTTCTCCACCACCTGGCGCCGTCGTGCCGCACGCTCGCGCGTGTCCGACGCCGCCGACCGCTGCTCCGTTATCGCGCTCTGCTCCGCGCCATGCTCCGCCGTGGCCTTGGCCGCTGTTCCGCCGTCTCTCGCGCGCCTAGGATCGGAAGGCTGCCCCTTTAGCCACCCAGATCTCTGCCTAACCTCGCCTGAGCCTCGCCTTCGACGACCGCCAGAGTTCACCGCCTGCTCCGTCGCCTCCCAGCCGCCGGCCGTCGCGGGAGTCACCGACGCCAAATCGTCGAACACCTCATGCGCGTTCTTCCCCGGCAGCCACACGATCTGGCCACACGCGCGCCGGCCACAGCAGATCCCGGCCACAGCAGATCCCGACCCCCCCTTCCTCCTTTTCCTGGGTGGCCACAATTGGATCCCGTGGGCCTGGTCCACGGTGGACTGCTGGCTCGGTCCGCGGTGGACTGAGTCCACCCGGCCGGACGCCACGCGTCGCCGCGCTGCGCAGGCCGCACGGCTGGCCACACCGCGCCCGGCTGCACCGCGATCCTTTGCGGCCGCTGACGCAGGCGCTGACGAAAGCCGGCCGCCGGCCTCTTTTGAATCAGCCCCTTGCACTTTTGCAGAAACACCCCTGGACTTTCTTATAATTGCAGATCGGCCCTTCTGTCCTGGTTCTTTTATGGAAAACTCCCTGGCCAGTTCTTTTACAACTTAGCCCCTGTAATTTCACAGTTAGCCCCCTGGGTTTTCCCTTAATCGCGTAAAGGCCCTTCGGCTGACTCGCGGGACCCACCGAGGTTGACTGTCGACCTGGTCAACGTTGACCGGTCAACGCTGACGTCATCCGGGCCCATGATGACGTCAGCACAGGTCGGCCCCACTGCACTTTTGCAGTTAGGCCCTAAACTTTTCTAAAATTACATATAGGTCCCTGGAAATTTACAAACAGGTCCCTATACTTTTACAAAGGTCCTTCCACTTCTGCATATTTGAAATAGGCCCCTAACCTTTTTCCAGTTTCGCAACCAGGCCCTTCCACCTTGGCAATCTTGCAAGGAACCCCCTGTAGTTTTAAGGAAAGAGTTTATTCTTTAATAAATTCTTTTTCTTAATATCTATAAAGGGTTAAACCTTGGAAAATCCATATCTTTTCCGTCCTATCTCCGAACGACGCAAGACCAGTTGCGTTAGGTTCCTAAAATCGAGCCCGTCCTCCCAGACCTAGCCAAGTGGCGCCCGCGTCTTAATCACGCGACCGCCACATGGACAACTTGTTAGTGACCCGTTAGACAGTGGCTCCACTTGTGGGACCCACTGACTGATAGCCCGGACCCACCTGACCGATGGGGCCCGCGTGTTGACACGTGGGATCCGATAGCCATTAACTCGTCAGTCTTGCCCCGTTGACCCTAGTTTGACCCGTTGACCAAGGTCGTGACCCTCTGACCGTTGACTTAGTCAACTTTGACCAAGTCAACGACGACATCACCAGAGCCCGTGATGATGTCATCAACCCCAGACCGGTGCCCTTGCCTGCTCGACTCACGGTTTAACTCCGAGCCGATGACTGACACCTCCTAGCTGCTAACTTGTGTCTAATTTTTATTCCTTTTTCTGGAATGATTTATAAATCCCGAAAATGGATTTAAACTTCAGAAAATCATAATAAATCAACCTTAGCTTAGAAAAATATGAAACCAGTTTAGTATTTTTCTAAAATCATGACGAACACGATAGAATAGTGTTTGCCATTATTTGGATCTCTATTGATTCTCATTTGGAGTTCATTTGCTAGTAGTGGTCGTTATTTATTTATGTATCCGTATAATAGGATCCCCGGAGGACCCGGACTACTTCGACTACTTCAACTACTTCGACTACTTCGACGACGTCGACTACGCTGAAGTGAAGAGATAAAGGACCATGCTCCAGGTTCACGCCCATCTTGATTCTTTGCCCTATTAGGCATTGCTGAGCAGAATGCTAGCGCTTTGCTTATTACATGATGATGATGATTGAGCCATGCATAGCCTATTTATATATCCTGATTCCTTGCTTGCCTACTCCTATATCTATGATTGCTATGCTGCTGCTTGCATGTGTATGGGATATTGTGGATTAGGATTCTTGGCGTGTGTGGGGATAAAACCGGCAGGAGAAGGTGTTTTTGGGAAACTTGGCGGGGGTGAGCATTTTATAACAACTCGGTCTTTGACCGAGGTGCCGGGAGACCCCTGCTCTCGAGGGGGTCCCACACCGTACTTGTGGCGGGTACATGGATTGATAGGAGCATAGGAGTTGGCGGTGGTACCTATAGTGGGTACTGCGACTTGCGTTCTTCTTCGGAGGATACGCCTTTGGGACGATGACGCTCACCCCGGTCTGAAACCGAGTGGGGTAACCACTCTTTGGGCCGCACGTACTTATCGCTTACCCATATGAACGGGTTCCAGCCTTCCTATCTAGCGCGATGCCTGTACTGTGAGAAGATCAGGTGGATGGTGTACGGGAACGGGAGAGACCGTTTCCCCGAAGGACTATGGCCCCGTCTGGCCCTACGAGGGAGAGTTCGACACAGCTTCCGAAGCATTGGATTGCGAGCCGATGGATCGAGACAGGAAGGGCAGGCGGGCATCGTTGCGGTTAGGGTCTGTGCTGTGGGTTGTGTCTCAAGGCGGTTGATCACCGTCTGCAGCCCGAGTGGGTCCAGTTGTACAAGCTCTGCAGAGTCTAGAATCTATACGTATAGCCGCGTCCTCGGTATGGACATTGCCCATTGCACTGTTACCTCTCATATTTGGGATCTTCTACCTCCCCCTTTATTAGCCAGTTTGAGAGTGACTAAGGTTCGCAGCTACGGACGGGGAGAACGGAAGTTTGCTCCCTTTCCTTTCAGGATCCAGTCGTAGTTGGTGAGGTGCGAGGGGAGGGAGCTCTCGCATCGACTTAGACGAGTGTGGAGAAGGTGATGTGATGTGAGGTGGGATTTGGGATGGTTTATGGAGATGATACCTTGATTATTATTGCTGCTATTGCATAGGAAACCCTAGCCTTTCCTTGAATTACTTTTATACCTTTAAAATATAGGCCACTTAAAGCTTGCATACAGATGGTGACGTGAACCTATCCCATTCCTTGGGGATAGTTTGTGAGCATGCAGGTTAGAACTGGATTTCAAGTCCGATGCTTGAAGAAGGGTCGTGTGCTTCGCTCGAGTTGCCTGTGGTGTTGATCGAAGATGAAGACTTGAAGCTAGCTACCGCTACGTAGGATTTCCGCTTGTCGCTTAGCCCGACAGGCTTGCACTTTACTCGTATTTCCATGATGGTATGGATGTAAATCTCTTCTATGTAATCTAAATTCATTGTATGGATATGATATTATGCTGAGATGAGTTCTGTACGTGATAGCTACTGATCCAGGGACTATCACAATGGTACAGGGAGTCGGATTTTCGATTATGAAAATCCGGTTCGTCACAGCTGGTATCAGGAGCCATACTTGACCATAGCACGCTACCCTAGACTGGTCGTTAGCTTTAGAACATTCTAAACGCTCTATTTTGTATATACCCCCTTGATCTACTTTGAATCTACCTCTCTTCCTTTGAAAAACTTCTATCTTACCTACGTCGCTGCAAATTCTCTCGTGGACCAATCGAGATGAGACAGAAGTTGCCAAGGATGTGGACAAGAAGATCATGACCCCTCAAAGTAGAGTCCACCCTATCTGGAAATGCCACGAAGTAGATTTATCGGCTAGTTTTCTTATTGCTTGAGTGTATGGCTCTTATTGAATTTCTTGACTCTTATGCTTCTTCACCATGAGTGTAGGATTAGATTTAGTAGTTGTTTTCATGCTTGCCTTAGACTCCACCTTTAGATTGTGTGCCATCCCACTTAGATGAGACCTCCACTACGCCTTACATAGCAGATATGAGTGCTCAAGCCAGTCAACCATCCTTGACTCAAGTGATCAACAAGGTGATGTACTTCATATACAGTTGGCATTGAAGATCAAGATTTGGAATGAGTTACCACATGAGTAGTGGGATAAGTTCTCTGACACAGAGATGAGTGCCAAGACGTTGGATTCTTTCATGACCCCAGTTGCAAGTGTCACGTGGTGGAAGCATAGAATTGGTTAAGAACAGCTGAGTACTCCGGACCATTTCAAGTGAAGAAGATCAGAGTAATTTGGAAGTCAATACTCAACTTTATGGATGAAGAAAAAGTACTTCCGTTGGATCAGTAATCCCTTAAGATTTCAACTGAGTACTACGACTTCCACACTACACCCTAGCAATAAATGACCATAGAGCCACCCGCTTCAAGATGAAGATATGGACTCAAAAGTCTCCGACAAGCATACCATGAGTTGACCACAGAAGTGATACAAGAACCACACCTCAACCATTAGAACATGGAACAGAGTTGCATACAAGGACTTCAAGTTGATTGAAGGATGCGAGAAGACTAATTAGAAATGATCTCTCCATGGATTACGTCGTAAAATGTGGAAGACCATACTTTAGAATCGACACTACCTCAACCTGTAGGTATTGTTAAATTGTCTTGGATATGGATTGGATATCTAGACTCGATGGATACAAGATGAGGAACATGAGTTGTCATCCAAGAGATAAGGTAGTTTCCACACGCAGTCATAGTATGCTGGAAGTATAAGCAACATAAGCAAGACCTACTATAAGAGATCGTCCAAATGGATATTCAGAGAATTATTAGGTCCACAATGGAGTTAAGATATGGAGTTCTGTCGGCGTTTTATGCCGGCGATCTTACTTAGGGGGGTACCTAAGTAAAGGATCTGTGAGGTGTTCGTCAAGACTCAAGAACTAGATGGCGAACGAGACAAGATTTAGACAGGTTCGGATCCCAGGATGAGGAACCCTACGTCCTGTATAATAAGTCTCGTTGGATTGGATGTATGTGTATCTGTTTTGAGGGGGTCCCTGCCCGCCCTTATATATCCGGGGGAGCAGGGTTACATGGAAACCTAGATCTTTACATTGGGTTACAAGAAAGAAATCTAGATCCGAATCAATCTAAGATATTGCCTTGGGGCCGAATCCTCCTAGGAGTCTCCTTCTTGTCCGCCAAGCCAACCCCCAACCCAGCCTTCTACGGGTCCGGTCGGGGTTCTTTACGCCGAAGCTAGGAACACATGCCAAAGAAGTTCTTCTCCCTGACCTAGGGTAGTCCGAAGTCGGGGTTCTTTTGCATGTACCTCCGTCAAGCCCCCGAGCCCGTCATTGCCAGGCGCAGCTCCTGACGGATGAAGTCCACCAAAGTACCAACTTGGACATTTTGAGTCCAGAAGTCAGTTGCGCCTTGGCCTTGATGTGCTCAAGAAGTCTTCAAGAAAATCCTATTGGTGCGCACTGATTAAGTGCGCCCAATTGGGCAGCCCCCGAGCCTTGAATTGCTTTTAACAAAAGGAACTCGAGGTTCAGCATCGGAGTTCATGGAGAAGAACACCAACCATTTTGAGGTGGGGTTCTTCAGTCATAGTTCTTTGGGAAGAACGCCAACCATTTTGAGGCGGGGTTCTTCAGTCGGAGTTCTTTTATCCAATCAAGGCGAAGCCCCGAGATTCATTTTGAGAATCATTTTGTGGTCCGAAATTTTTTGAATTTAGCGTACCACGTATAGAGCCCCCGAGACTTGATTGAATTTTGATCAAAAAGTCAATGAAGGATCCGGAGTAATGGTTTGGAGAAAATCGAAGGAGTTCACGAAAAGAACGTTGCAGAGCATCGGACTTGTTCCGGACGGAGTTGTCGGTTGGAGTTTGTCTCGGTTGGAGTTGTCCCAGTCGGAGTTCTTCGGTTGGAGTTCTTCACTGTCGGAGTTCTTCGGTTGGAGACCAATCTAAAAAAGATAATATTATGTAGTACATAATATAAAATATTTAAATGCACCGAATAAATAAATTCAGTGAAGATAATAGAGCCAGCAAGAGCGCGGATAGCGCAAAAGGCATTCGACGAGGGTAGTTGAACCCATCGGCGAACATATAAAGTTGCATCAATCTCTTGCTTAGGCCATATAATTTCCCCTAGCAGTCCGTGCATGCGGTACATGCACCTGACCTCTATTTTAGTCGTGACTCATTTGTAATGAGAATTGTCTTTTAGAGACGCTGGGCGTTACTAGAGGAGGTTTGGGGTAAATTAGCAACCATTAAGAGAAGACAACGAAATCGGTGAAGACGCAGCTTGCGCGAATGAAGAAACCGGCGATGGTATGAATCGTTCGGTGTAGTCGGTGAAGTAGTCCGTTTGTGGACTAGCCCCCGAGCAGCAGCTCGTGGCTTGACTTCCGGAGAAGCCGACACGTACCCAAATATGTAGAAACGAAATAAGAGAAAATAAGAAAAATAATTAAACCAAGTAACTTAGCTTAATTCATGGGCGATTGTTGCCGAAGCCGTGGCGGTCATCGAAGAAACCCGACCAGTCGCGCTGGACCGTCGCGGCGACGTTGCGAAGTCCGAAGGGAAACTCGGGGTAGATTGGATCTACCCAAGACTTGGGGAAACATCCGTCCGGCTTGTTGATTTGGCGTGGAGGTGTGGCCGGCGTCGTTGGTGGTTCGGCGGGGGCGGTCTTCGGGACGTTGTCATTGGCCAGGTGCCATTGAAGTACGTCGTCCTGGTCAGCAATAGCGACCCAGTCGCCGAAGTAGAGCGTCGTGCCCTCGACGAACCTCTTCCGGCCGGCGGCGTCTCTCTTTTGGAGGGTTTCCTGTATGGAGTGGGTTTGCTAATACGCGAGTTTTTTGAACAAGCGATCGTAGGACTTGCAAGTCCCTGGTTGGACTAGTTTTGCTAGCCGCTTAGTAGGTTTTTGACCCAAGTCGGGTATGAAGAACCCTTTGCCCATTTTGAGGGTGAGTAGAGCTATCGTTTTGCGAAAGCTTTTTTGGAAAAGTACGCAAAGGATTTTGACCAGGCTAAGTGTGATAGCCGCGTTTTATTCGTTATGAGAGTAAGCAATCGTTTTGCGAAAGCTAGAGACGAAGTAAATATGGGATTTTGACCCGGCTAATTTTGATAGCCTTTTATTCAATATAAGAATAAGAGTACAGCGATCATTTTGAGAAAGATATGAAGGAGGAAGACTTTCATTATGCGGTGGAGCAGCATGGGCGAGGAGTACTTTCTGCTCGGCTTCGGCTGCAGCCTTCATGGCGTAGTCGACCACGTCGTTGTCGTAGTCGTAGGACTTCTTGAGGTTCCCCTGGATGGCGATCACCCCACTAGGACCAGGCATTTTGAGCATAAGGTACACATAGTGGGGTATGGCCATGAACTTGGCCATGGCCGGGCATCCCAAGATAGCATTGTAGGAGCTGGAGAAGTCCGCCACCTCGAATTTTATGAATTCGGTGCGGTAGTTCTCCCTTGTCCCGAAGGTGACCGGCAAAGTAATCTGCCCAAGGGGTATGGCGGCGTTCCCTGGGATGATGCCGTAGAAGGCCGTCTCTCCCGTGGTTAGGGTTGTGGACAGATCCAGCCCCATCATTTGGAGTGTCTTGGCGAATATGACGTTCAGGCCACTGCCGCCGTCGATCAGCGTCCTGGAGACGATGGAGCCTGAGATGATAGGCTCAAGGACGAGAGGGTATCGCCCGGGGTTGGAGTAGTTGTGCCACTGGTCCGCCCGTGTGTAGGTGATCGGAGTATCGGACCATCGGAGAGGCGTCGGGACAGCAGGTTCAATGGAGCAAATCTCGCGCTCCGCGAGCTTGCGGCCGCGCCTGGAGTCCGTGCCGTGGTAGCCACCGAAGAGAACGGTGACTTGGTTGTTGACATCGGGGAAACCCTCAGCGAGCTTCTTTCCGTTGGGGTCATCTTCCTTGTCGTCGGGCTTCTTTGGCTTTTCCGGAGGAGGAGCGCCTAAGCTTTCCCTTAACCAGTAACACTGGTGTATGGTGTGTTTGCCATCGGGGTGGAGGGGGCACTTCTTGTGGAGAAGTTTGTCGAATGCCTCCCTCTTGTTGGTCTTCTTAGGGGCCCTTTTGGAGAGCGGCGACGGTGTCGTCGGGCTGTCTCTTGCGAGAATTGCCCTGGTTGCGACTGTAGGAGTCGCGGTGTTGTTGCTTAGTCATCAGTAGGCCGGCGGTCAGAGTTGTTGTTGCCGCCGCTTCGGCGTTTGCCAAAGCGATCCCTTTCCTGATCTTCTGCATCGGCCCACTTCGTGACGAGGTCACGGAGTTCCCCGAAGTCCCTCGGGCGATGTTCCGCGAACTTGCGATAGGTGTCGCGATCATGAAGGCCTTCCTGGAAGATGTCGATGACTTCCCGCTCAGACATTTGGACGCAGGTGGACTTCTTCTCCCAGAAACGGCGATTGTACTCCCGCAGGGACTCGTCAGACCTCTGCTTAGTGCTTGACAGCACGTATTTGCTGTCGAGGCGGTTGGAGGTTCCCTGGAAGTTGTTGACGAATGCCCTTTTAAGGGCATGCCAACTGTCGATGGAGCGATCCGGTTCAGCCTCTAGCCAGGTCAGAGGTGAGGCTTCCATGGCGACGGGGAAATATAAGATCTTGGCGTACTCGTCGCCACCTGCAGCTTCGATGGCAGCGGAGTATCGGCGGAGCCATAGGTTGGGGTCGACCTTGCCGTCATACTTGTCGATCCCCGCGGGCTTGAACGACGCAGGGTACGTGTGGCGGCGAATGTTGTCGGAGTATGCGACGATGCCATCGTACTCGGCGTCACGTTCTTCCCGGAGTACATTGATCCGAGCCCTGGCGTCCCTTGGGGGGAGTCGGTGTCGGAGATCGCCATCTTGCACACGAGGATGGCTGCTGGCTTCATGATCCTCTTGGTCGTGATAGTTGGAGCTGCCGTAGGCGCTCCTACGTGCCAATCTTCTGTTGGAGTTACCGGACCGGCTCGGCTCCCCATCCATTGAAGGCAAGGGTGCGAGACGGTCCACTTGAACTGCAGCAGCAGGCGAGTATTTCTTTGGCCTTGATTACCGCGGGAGAAGACCCGAGGGTATCGAGTATATTGCGGGCGGTGATGATATTGGCGGTGGGAGAATCGAAGATGCCGCCGTTCTCCTGAAATTCAGCCTCGAGGTTTCGAGCGGTGCCATCGAGGTTAGCCGGTGTTCGGTGAAGACGGCCACCTCCGGATCCGGCGTAGAGTTGTCTTCCGGGGTCGCTACTGTCGGAGTCGATGTTGCTGATGAGCTGGGTGTCAAGGGAGGACAGTACGCGGCCTTCTTGGAAGGGGTGCTGTTGTATCTCCTCGAGGATGACGTTTACCATGCGGGAAGGCGTCTCTTCCTCGAGGACGGCGGAGAGGTCCGTGTCCGGCCAGTGGACAACCGTTCCGGTAGGAGTTCTTGTCAAAACAAGGCCTTCTTGGGCTCCTATGCAGCGCGATGGAGCTTGTCGGAGGTGGAGTGGATGCATGGCGGCAGGTGCGGAATCCAAACGGGAGTTGATTTTGACAACTCGCGCTGGAACGTCTTGGCGGCGTTGTGGAGTCCGGATGGGAATCGGGGTAGATTAGATCTACCCGGATTTTGGCGGTGTCCGTCGCCGCTTGCATATGTCGCCTGATGACAGGCGAATTCGCGATACACGCGATGCTTGCGCTCGAGCTTGCGAAGAAGCCGAGCCGTTGGGTGGGCGGGTGTGGTAGTCAGCCTCGGAGTTGGCTGGTTTTTGGCGTTCCACGTGCTTCTCCGAGTAGGATACGACCCTGAGATCGTGTCGGAGTCGTGCCTTCCACCGCGCAGGGTGACCCGAGCGGTGGCTTGGTATGGAAGTGCCACAGGTGCCACCGGAGATTCAGCGGGGGACAGCTCCGGAGCGACGTCCTCGGCGAGGTACCAGTGGAGTTCGCCGTCCCAGTCAGCGATGCCAACCCAGGAGCCGAAGGTGAACGTGGTGCCCTCGTCGAACTTCTTCATGCCGGCGGCGTTGCGAATCAACACCATCAGGTTCAACAGGGGAGCCTTGGCGAGATGCCCCACGGTGGGCGCCAGATGTCGGCGTTTTATGCCGGCGATCTTACTTAGGGGGGTACCTAAGTAAAGGATCTGTGAGGTGTTCGTCAAGACTCAAGAACTAGATGGCGAACGAGACAAGATTTAGACAGGTTCGGATCCCAGGATGAGGAACCCTACGTCCTGTATAATAAGTCTCGTTGGATTGGATGTATGTGTATCTGTTTTGAGGGGGTCCCTGCCCGCCCTTATATATCCGGGGGAGCAGGGTTACATGGAAACCTAGATCTTTACATTGGGTTACAAGAAAGAAATCTAGATCCGAATCAATCTAAGATATTGCCTTGGGGCCGAATCCTCCTAGGAGTCTCCTTCTTGTCCGCCAAGCCAACCCCCAACCCGGCCTTCTAAGGGTCCGGTCGGGGTTCTTTACGCCGAAGCTAGGAACACATGCCAAAGAAGTTCTTCTCCCTGACCTAGGGTAGTCCGAAGTCGGGGTTCTTTTGCATGTACCTCCGTCAAGTTCCCTAACAACACAACATTGGAATAAATCCAATAGTAAAGACAGTTCTACCGGACATATTCTATTGACTAAGCTAAAAAGGCAACTCCAGAAACTACTGGACGAGAGATATCATGCCTAGTCACTGGAACCTTCCTAGCCTATGGAAAAAGAAAGTGAGCAAAGAGTATGAAGACTACTAAGGATTTTCGCTCACCTAAACAAGAATTGACCAAGATCAAGCATTGCTACCTATCGAAGAGTTGCTGGACTGCCGCAGAAGCCACCTTTCCAGGATAGTTACTAGACTTGAATACCATCAATAGGAACAAGGTAATGGCATTTGCCAAGGATTATGATCGACACCAGGGACCGACAAATGCCCAGTTATCTGTGAACAAGTGAGATAGACACCCTACGGGACTTGGTTAAGATGTGATGGTATTCACAAGTATGAACACCACCTATCCTGAGTCTGCTTAAGGATATGAGCAAGATGGAAGATGACCCCTCTAAAGATTAGATCAACACAAAATTGGAAGGAATCGTTTAGTGCATTTGAAATCATAAGCTAAATGGGTACATTGGAGAATACAAGCACACCGATGATAGGCCCTCTCTAATGTGCTAAACCAATGAATGGACAATTTAAGCACGCATGAAGTTGGTATGGAATTATGGACTCGCGAATAAGGATCTATGTAAGGGAACTAGCCCCATAGAACTGGTGTAACCTTGACGAAGCTTTGAGGCCCTACAAGAAGATAATGAACACCCGAAGTACCAAACCAAGACACGAAGATGTGTACCCTACCTTGAGACTATTAGGAGGAAATAAAGAGAACCTACCTAACCCTCGAGATGGAGTTATCCAGAGCATGCCATGAAGATGTGGAAAAACTACCTCGTTGGAAATCTCTAAGGCTGCGTTTGGAAGTTTGTATTCAGGCTAAGGAATTGTATTGGAGTATGAATGCCAAAGCTAGGGGAAATGGAAATGGAGTACGATATCAATGCTGCTGTTTGGATGGTCATGTAATTGGTAGCTAGAATCAAGAGCAAGAGCCAATTCCAATTTTAGTTTGGATGCACAAACTGTAGAATTGTATTGTAAATCTTGAGTTTGAACATTATACCTTGTTGGATAGGTATTAAATTGCAGTTTTCATTACTTCTACATATATTCGAATGTGTCAAAAACAAATTAAAAAAATTAATATATCATGTATATTCTGAAAAATGGAAAAAAATGGCAGGAAAATCATGAAAATATGACAAATATTCAGAGCAATAATATGACAGCCATTATACAGATAATAACATGACATCAATAATAGCTTGCAAGTCTGTTACAAGTACCACAACATTTGACAACACACAATATTTTTGTCCATTACAACACACAAGCAACTATAAAATAAGCATACATAACCATCTTCAAGCATACTGAAGCACCCTCAGGCTTACAGGACCACCTTCAAGCATACAAAATCCCCCTCAAGCATACAAAAACCCCCTCAAGCGTTCTGCATCCACCTTCAAGCATGCAGCCACCCTTAATTATCATTCAACAGCAGGATCCATTCCTTTCTCATGTCCATGGGAAGTTCCATAAGTGCTTGGAATAAGCGTTCATTAAGGATCAACTTTCCATAAGATTTGAGCATGTCACAACGGTTCAAATCAGGAATCACTTGAAGCACTGCAAGGATTTCAGCAGGAGGCGTAACCTGGGGAAGCGGTAGTGGTTCAGTGGACTTCAAGACATCACTGAATGATGTCTTCATATCTCCAAGCATGGTTAGAATGGCTTCACCTGTTCGCTGCCTCTTTTGGGGCAACTCTGGTGATGCATCATCAACTTGTTCAGGTGGAACTTGAGCACTCTCAACACCAGTTTGTGCACCATCACCAGTAGCATGATCTTTTGAATAAACTGGTGGTGATTGCATCCCAATTCTTCACTACTTTGGTCTTGTAGCAAGCTGCTGCCTTGTTAGCCTACACAATAAGCACAAATACATATCAGTTTGCTACATTTTTAATACAAAGAAAAAAATGATTCAGAAAATATTCATGTCATACCTCCACATATCTATTCCAAACATCATCACTATCAATTAAAAGCTTATCATTTTCCCAGTCCCAACCAAAGCCACTCTGAGAAAGAATCTTGCTAATGATCTCATAGTGCTTGTCAAAAGTTTTACACCTTGATGCTATGTTGTCCTTGGTGATCTCCACACTACACTTCTCACGCACATTCCTTATGGCAGCATTGTAAACATGTGGCTTCCATCCATTTTGGGCATGATCACCATTGTTGTGATGCTCCACAAGGACAGCCAACAATGCAGTGTCCATCTCATCAGTCCAAGTGAGGTAAACCCTCTTTCCTTTTGCTGCAGCCATGGTGCTATCCACAAAATAAATCAAAAGGTCACAAAAGGCACCACCAGCTAGCATATAATAGCATATAATACTAATTTCTTTGGCAAGATGATGCATATATACAAAAGACCACGAAAGGCATCACCAACTAGCCACAAAATCCCACAAAACCACCACAGACTATTGCAGCTCATGTTCGCCAAGCCTCACAAGGTACTCGGCAAACATGTCATCAGCTAGCTGGTCCCTATAGGCATTCCATTCAGGTGTGACTTGAACACTCCTAATTAAGTTAGCATCATCTATAGGCTCATTTGGCATAGCTGCTAGTTCTGCATCCACCTCCTGCAGCAATAAATCATCCATCTGATGTTGTCTATCCCTTGAATAGTTGTGTAAAATACAGCAAGCAATAATAATTCGAATCTGCAATAATAGTAGTTAGGGGTCAGCAACTACCACTCTTGATTGATTTTATTCAAGACCACACAAACATTTGTTACCTGATCACGTATTCCAAAGAAATTCTGAGTGCGTAGAATAGCCCATTTTTTCTTAACCAAACCAAAAGTTCTCTCTACAACATTTCTAGCACGAGAATGACGCAAGTTATACAACTCTTTGGGAGTGGTGGGTTGTTGTTGGCTTGAAACCCACTCTTTTAAGTGATACCGAGTGGATCTGAATGGAGCTAGAAATCCAGGTCCATTGGTGTAACTAGCATCAACTAAATAATATTTTCCTATAGTCAAGTAGCTGAGTTAGTTAACAGCCAACTAAAAGAAAAGAAAATGCCAAGATAAAGAGTCATACCGTTAGGTACAACAAATGCATCTTGATGACTCATTGCATCACGCAAAACTCTGGAATCAGAGGCTGAACCCTCCCAGCCAGGTAAAACATACAGAAATTTCATGTTCCAATCAACCACACCAAGCATGTTAGTGGTGATTTGTTGCTTTCTATTCCTGTATCTCCCTTGGTCAGCCATAGCAACACACACATCGAAATGGCAACCATCTAGTGCTCCAAGTGCATTGTCAAACCACTTCCATTTGTAATCATCAGGTGGTTGAACAGAAGGATCAGGAAGCTTAATGAACTCGAGACTTAGAGATAGAATGGCTGTCAACCACATCAGAAAAGTTCCTACTGATAGTCTCTAAAGAACGCTTGTAATCGCCACGCAACAACCTCATTTTTAATCCATGGCCAAGTACTAGTAAGAACATAGCAACCTTTTCTTCCACATTAACATATACACTGTCACGGAGACCACACCTCTCACGCAACATAATGCATAGGTCATGGAAGTTTCTTTTAGTCAAACGCAGCTTATCATAGCATGTAAGTTCAGATCCATCATACATGTCTTTCAGCAAATTCTTTCTATGGTTGTGCCTGCTCTCATCGTCACTAAAGCATCCTAAATTTCTTGGTGGCCTTTGTGAACTAAGGTATGCTAGACCAGGCGCAATTGACTCAAAATATAGTTCTGCCAAGACAACCCTTCTCTTCTTTCTTCTTTCATTTTCCTCAGTTATATAAGAAACCAACTCAACATCTGACATGATGTAGCTACAAAGCACAGGCATGATTTTTTTTAAAAAAAAATAACATATCATGGCATCCAAGAATACTCCAGTTAAGCATAGCATACCTTCAGTTGGTCTCAACAGCACGAGCACAGAACAAGCAACCTGAAAAATGCGTACAGGTGAGAGGGTTAGGGTTTCGATTTGTGTTGACATCTAGCAGTATAGATGAATGAGAGGTTGTAGGGGGGCACATGGAGGAGGGGGAACAGCGGGAGGAGGCTGCACAGAGTGGAGGAAGGGGAACGACTCATCTTGAGGTGGGCTGGTAGGGAGGAAGGGTCCAGCGGGCAGCATGGGGCCGGCGAGGAGAAGGGGGCCGGCGGGAAAGAAGGGGAACGCCAGAGACAAGGAGGACCGGCGGGGAAGAAGGGCACCGGCGGGATCTAGATGGGTCGGCGGAGAGGAGGTGGACCGGCGGGGAGAAAAGGGGACCAGCGAGAGGAACAAGACCGGCGAGAGGAGGGGGAACGGCGGGGAGGAGGTGGACCTTACCTGCAGCGGTGGAGGCGTCGCCGGCGGCCTTCCCTCCGTGTCGCCCTCTCGTCGCCTCTCTCCTTCAGCGGCGGAGGCGCGGGGACTTCTGTTTTTCGGGAGGCGTCGAAGCGGTATGCTGCGGGAGAAAGAGCGGGGGAGGGGGGAAGCGCCAATGCCAGGGAAAACCGAGCGGGAGGGCTGCGAATTGTTGGCGGGCTCGCGCAGGCACGGCAAATGTCGCGCGGCATTAGAGTTCGATTCCGCCCGCGAATGTCTTAGACCGCCAAACAGCCGAATTTGAGCCCCTTCAATTCCAATGCCAATATCATGGCCGGAATACATACATCCAAACCGGGCCTAAGGGATATAAATGGATTATGAGAATAGTATGGATCTTCAACATGTCCAAGATAGACGTGGAATCAAGAAGATTGTTTTGGATCGTAACAAAGAAACCTTAAAAAGGTGAAGGGAAGAGCCGAAGGAAATATGGAGTCAAAGACAATCCATGAAGCCTAGGATTAGAGACTCAGACACTACATGGAACATGGATTGCATAAGATATGCCAACCAAACTGGAATAAAGGTACAATCCGAAAAAAGACCCGACATTCACCCATGTGTCACCGAGAGGATTGAGAATAAGTGGATAAAGTTTTGGTGATTCATTAGAAAATGTTAAAGAGCCCATATACTGCTTAAATGGAAGCAGGTTATGAGATAAGGCAAGATTTCTGGTAGACTATGATACCCGGTAACTACCCATGGAACCTTTGGAACCACTCTCAACCCAAGACGGGCTACCAACATTGGACGAGGAAATAAGTTGTAAAAGGAGTTGTAAAAGGATTCAAGAGATACCATTGGATCGGACGAATGGGAATATTTTGAGAATTGTCACTCAAGGATACAACAACTAAGGGATACGGTATATGGATTAAGAGACCCTCGATGATCGTATCTAACCCTTGGAAGAGCAAATGTACATTGAAGCCGAAGATCTCAACAGTGTACCAACGACAAGACGAAGCGAAGAACCCTCACCGTACCCGGTACAGCTTTAATCTCGAGGACGAGATTCTTGTGAGGGGGGAAGACTGTAACATCCCGCAAATTTGCAGTCTATTACTTGTATGAAAAATCGGAATTTAAAAATTTTTGTGTGAATTGTTGTGAGCCATGAATTAATTTACAACTGAAGTTAATTGCTGTCTTTAAATTCCTAGTAATTAAATTATGCATAAAATATTTTTCATGATCATGCATGTGTGATTTGGATTTTATCCGGAATTGTTGAATTCCATTTGGATTTGTTTGAATTTATTGAGTGTAGTTTATATCTGAAATTCCATTTCAAATATAAACTAAATGCTAACTAATCCCCTAACACTAACTTGGGCCAGCCGAACCAAACCTAAGTCTAAGCCTGCCCCCAAAACTCCTAGCGCAGCCTGGCCCGATCCCTTCGCTCGGCCTGCGAACCACTCCCACCGGCCCGATCGTCCACGCGTCCGCTCGGCCCAGGCCGCCTTCTCTTCTCCCTACGCGAAGTCCACATAACGTCCCTCAACTCTCCTCCGCGCGTGAAGCCCATCAAACCGGCCCGCTCCCACCTACCGCTGGCCCTCTCTCTCACCGCCGCGCGGGACCCACCAGTCAGCGCCGACCCACTGCTCTTCTTCCCCTTTTCCACCTCTGGCTGCCTTGCTCTGCTTTTTCTCCGTGCCAGAGCAATGCGCCGCGCCCGCCTATCGCCGTCCCCGCGTCGCGACAAGGAGGCGAAAGCACCCCGCCTTGACCAGCCGCGCACCTCCACCAACCAAACCCTAGCGGCTGCCCTTCTAGAAGCTCCCCGCGGGGAAAATTCCTGAGCTGCCCCTCGGCGTCCGCGCTGGCACGCACGCCGAGCCGCGCCGCGCCTCCCAACCCTAGCACCGTGCCCGCGATCGTGCTGCCGCGTGTCCCCGCGTAGCCACCCGCGCATCCTAGCCGCCCGCTCGCGCTACCCTTTGCTCTGCCCTTGCGCCGCCCCTACAAAAGCCAGGGCGCCGCCACCTCTCTGAACCAGGCCACCACCCCTTTGGGGTTTTCCTCCACCAGCGCCGCCACCAGAGGGAGAAGGGGAGGGGAGAATCGGAGAAGAAGCGGAGGAAGGGCAGGAGCAGAGGAAGCAGAGGAGGAGCGCCGACCGTCGGGAGCCGCCGTCGCCGCCGCAAGACCAAGGACGCCGTCCCGGTTCTTCCTCCCTGTCGCCGCTCTCCCTCGACTGCGCCAAGCTGCTGCTCTTCCCCAGGCCTGCGACGACTCCACCGCCGCCCTGCTGTGAGCCTCGCGACCATCTCTTCCCTGTCCCCTCTTTGCTGTCCGGCCGGCTCCGCCGCCGATGAACCCTCCGTGTGTGCGTGCCGCCGCCACCTATCCTTCCTCTGTGAGCGAGCCTTCGAGCCGCTGACTTCTTGCAGGAGCCCTTCGCGCCGCCGTCCCCGCTCCGTTGCGCCGCCGCTCTGCACCGCTCTGCTCCGCCTTGTGCGCCGCCGCCACTCGCGCTCTGCCGCCTTCCGCGCAGCTTTGTTCTCCACCACCTGGCGCCGTCGTGCCGCACGCTCGTGCGTGTCCGACGCCGCCGACCGCTGCTCCGTTATCGCGCTCTGCTCCGCGCCATGCTCCGCCGTCGCCTTGGCCGCCGTTCCGCCGTCTCTCGCGCACCTAGGATCGGAAGGCTCCCCCTTTAGCCACCCAGATCTCTGCCTAACCTCGCCTGAGCCTCACCTTCGACGACCGCCGGAGTTCACCGCCCGCTCCGTCGCCTCCCAGCCGCCGGCCGTCGCGGGAGTCACCGACGCCAAATCGTCGAACACCTCATGCGCGTTCTTCCCCGGCAGCCACACGATCTGGCCACACGCGCGCCGGCCACAGCAGATCCTGACCCCCCCTTCCTCCTTTTCCTGGCTGGCCACAATTGGATCCCGTGGGCCTGGTCCACGGTGGACTGCTGGCTCGGTCCGCGGTGGACTGAGTCCACCTGGCCGGACGCCACGCGTCGCCGCCCTGCGCAGGCCGGACGGCTGGCCACACCTGCGCCCGGCCGCACCGCGATCCTTTGCGGCCGCTGACGCAGGCGCTGAAGAAAGCCGGCCGCCGGCCTCTTTTGAATCAGCCCCTTGCACTTTTGCAGAAACACCCCTGGACTTTCTTATAATTGCAGATCGACCCTTCTGTCCTGGTTCTTTTATGGAAAACCCCCTGGCCAGTTCTTTTACAACTTAGCCCCTGTAATTTCACAGTTAGCCCCCTGGGTTTTCCCTTAATCGCGTAAAGGCCGTTCGGCTGACACGCGGGACCCACCGAGGTTGACTGTCGACCTGGTCAACGTTGACCGGTCAACGCTGACGTCATCCGGGCCCATGATGACGTCAGCACAGGCCGGCCCCACTGCACTTTTGCAGTTAGGCCCCAAACTTTTCTAAAATTACATATAGGTCCCTGGAAATTTACAAACAGGTCCTTATACTTTTACAAAGGTCCTTCCACTTCTGCATATTTGCAAATAGGCCACTAACCTTTTTCCAATTTCGCAACCAGGCCCTTCCACCTTGGCAATCTTGCAAGGAACCCCCTGTAGTTTTAAGGAAAGAGTTTATTCTTTAATAAATTCTTTTTCTTAATATCTATAAAGGGTTAAACCTTGGAAAATCCATATCTTTTCCGTCCTATCTCCGAACGACGCGAGACCAGTTGCGTTAGGTTCCTAAAATCGAGCCCGTCCTCCCGGACCTAGCCAAGTGGCGCCCGCGTCTTAATCACGCGACCGCCACATGGACAACTTGTTAGTGACCCGTTAGGACAGTGGCTCCACTTGTGGGACCCACTGACTGATAGCCCGGACCCACCTGACCGATGGGGCCCGCGTGTTGACACGTGGGATCCGATAGCCGTTAACCCGTCAGTCTTGCCCCGTTGACCCTAGTTTGACCCGTTGACCAAGGTCGTGACCCTCTGACCAGTTGACTTAGTCAACTTTGACCAAGTCAACGATGACATCACCAGAGCCCGTGATGATGTCATCAACCCCAGACCGGTGCCCTTGCCTGCTCGACTCGCGGTTTAACTCCGAGCAGATGACTGACACCTCCTAGCTGCTAACTTGTGTCTAATTTTTATTCCTTTTTCCGGAATGATTTATAAATCCCGAAAATGGATTTAAACTTCAGAAAATCATAATAAATCAACCTTAGCTTAGAAAAATATGAAACCAGTTTCAGTATTTTTCTAAAATCATGATGAACACGATAGAATAGTGTTTGCCATTATTTGGATCTCTATTGATTCTCATTTGGAGTTCATTTGCTAATAGTGGTCGTTATTTATTTATGTATCCGTATAATAGGATCCCCGGAGGACCCGGACTACTTCGACTACTTCGACGACGTCGACTACGCTGAAGTGAAGAGATAAAGGACCATGCTCCAGGTTCACGCCCATCTTGATTCTTTGCCCTATTAGGCATTGCTGAGTAGAATGCTAGCGCTTTGCTTATTACATGATGATGATGATTGAGCCATGCATAGCCTATTTATATATCCTGATTCCTTGCTTGCCTACTCCTATATCTATGATTGCTATGCTGCTGCTTGCATGTGTATGGGATATTGTGGATTAGGATTCTTGGCGTGTGTGGGGATAAAACCGGCAGGAGAAGGTGTTTTTGGGAAACTTGGCGGGGGTGAGCATTTTATAACAACTCGGTCTTTGACCGAGGTGCCGGGAGACCCCTGCTCTCGAGGGGGTCCCACACCGTACTTGTGGCGGGTACATGGATGGATAGGAGCATAGGAGTTGGCGGTGGTACCTATAGTGGGTACTGCGACTTGCGTTCTTCTTCGGAGGATACGCCTTTGGGACGATGACGCTCACCCCGGTCTGAAACCGAGTGGGGTAACCACTCTTTGGGCCGCACGTACTTACCGCTTACCCATATGAACGGGTTCCAGCCTTCCTATCTAGCGCGATGCCTGTACTGTGAGAAGATCAGGTGGATGGTGTACGGGAACGGGAGAGACCGTTTCCCCGAAGGACTATGGCCCCGTCTGGCCCTACGAGGGAGAGTTCGACACAGCTTCCGAAGCATTGGATTGCGAGCCGATGGATCGAGACAGGAAGGGCAGGCGGGCATCGTTGCGGTTAGGGTCTATGCTGTGGGTTGTGTCTCAAGGCGGTTGATCACCGTCTGCAGCCCGAGTGGGTCCAGTTGTACAAGCTCTGCAGAGTCTAGAATCTATACGTATAGCCGCGTCCTCGGTATGGACATTGCCCATTGCACTGTTACCTCTCATATTTGGGATCTTCTACCTCCCCCTTTATTAGCCAGTTTGAGAGTGACTAAGGTTCGCAGCTACGGACGGGGAGAAGGGAAGTTTGCTCCCTTTCCTTTCAGGATCCAGTCGTAGTTGGTGAGGTGCGAGGGGAGGGAGCTCTCGCATCGACTTAGACGAGTGTGGAGAAGGTGATGTGATGTGAGGTGGGATTTGGGATGGTTTATGGAGATGATACCTTGATTATTATTGCTGCTATTGCATAGGAAACCCCAGCCTTTCCTTGAATTACTTTTATACCTTTAAAATATAGGCCACTTAAAGCTTGCATACAGATGGTGACGTGAACCTATCCCATTCCTTGGGGATAGTTTGTGAGCATGCAGGTTAGAACTGGATTTCAAGTCCGATGCTTGAAGAAGGGTCGTGTGCTTCGCTCGAGTTGCCTGTGGTGTTGATCGAAGATGAAGACTTAAGCTAGCTACCGCTACGCAGGATTTCCGCTTGTCGCTTAGCCCGACGGGCTTGTACTTTACTCGTATTTCCATGATGGTATGGATGTAAATCTCTTCTATGTAATCTAAATTCATTGTATGGATATGATATTATGCTGAGATGAGTTCTGTACGTGATAGCTACTGATCCAGGGACTATCACAATGGTACAGGGAGTCGGATTTTCGATTATGAAAATCCGGTTCGTCACAGAGGTCCTCGTCCTCCACGGCCTTGTCCACCACGTCCTCGACCTCCGGCTCGACCGCCACGGGCAGCTCGCCCTCCATGGCCCCCACGACCCCCTCGGACTGGCTCAACCCCGTTGGCTCCTCGTTGAACCTGTTGAGGAGCCGTCCGGACCTCCTTAGCGACATCTGTTCCAAGAAGTTTGAAGGGTCGTGAGTGAGGTTGTTGAGAACATAAGAGCAATTTACTAAAAACAGGGCGGAATAAATAATGGAGTTTAAACTAACAGACAGTACAATTTCACATAGAGAATAAGAAGCATAAGATCCCTAAAAACTGTAACGATCCAGATTTTCATAAATGGAAAATCTGACTCCATGTACCATTGTGACACTCCCTGTATCAAGTAGATATCACGTACAGAACTCATCACAGCAAATATCACATCCATACGATAGAAATAGTGCAAATATCTTAATTAATACATCATTCTCATCATTCTCATAATACATCATTCTCGTCTAAGTCGATGCGAGAGCTCCCTCCCCTCGCACCTCACCAACTACGACCGGATCCTGAAAGGGAAGGGAGCAAACTTCCCTTCTTCCCGTCCGTAGCTGTTGTTGGCACTCCTTAGCCTCACTTTTTAGTAACGCTCGAGAGTGCTCTGATTTATCGTGTAGCTAGTAGAATATTATTCCGCAAGCGCACATAATAGATCGATGTAGCATTTCACCATGGAGTAAACCAGGATATCGTATTTATATTTCCGCAGGGAAGCAGAGTGGTTAAAGAGTATTGATGAAAGATATGATAAATCTTGTCAGAAATATCAAGCCACTAAACTTAGGCAAAATACACAGAGGTGTAGGATAATGGTCAAATGAACGACCATATAGAAGGTCTAAAAGACCAGCGACACAGGAGACTCAAATCTATAGAAAAGGAAAGACGTTGGGAGAGACGTCAGTCCTAGGACACTTCCCACCCAGAGCAAGCCGCTTTAACCTTAAATGGACTCTACCTTAGATACCGGGGCAGAGCTCGCTTCGTCGGCTAGTGCGGGAGGCCACAGAATAAGGTGAGAGATGGGGGGTTACTCCTAGCACTAGCAACTACTGTTATGAATACATACGAACGTGGTGGAGTACAAGGAACGGACAGGGCTGTCACAACCTGCCGCCTACCACGATTGTTCCGTGGGGTGCAACACACTCCCTAGCTAACACCAAGCTAGACACAACATCTGTACCTGAGTGTTAGGATATCCCTTGAGGCCTATCAAGAGAAATCTCCGTCCTTCCAGAGGCGTCTTACGGCCCTGGTTGAGGCGAGAAAACCCACGAGATGGATCCCGGTAGAGCTAAACTGACTCTACGCTAAAGCTAAAGGGAAAACTTTTATCTCGAAAAGGAATAAGGAAAGCAAATACTATAACTCTAGAAATAAATAAGTAATATATTAAATATACTCTAAAAGATACAAGAGCTTTACCAGAACTCCGAAAACTCCGGACTTCCGAAGCGAAGCTCGACTCGACTCGACTCGACTCTACTCCCAACTCTAATCCTAATCTAAGAAATGGAAAAGTGGAAGAGATCCTTTAAGTGCTTCACTTGAGTTGTAGTGTGTGTCTTGGAGTGAAGGGAAGGGGGCTTTTTATAGCATCCCAAGGTTGGTAGCCGGCGTAACCGTCACGCCACCGTCCTGCTTAACTTCCACGCCGAAGATGGTCGCATGAGCATGCAACAGGGGGCCAATCGGCCTACATCTGTCCCCTTTGGCCACCGCCTTCTTCGTGGATGCTCTTGATTGCTTCCTGAGGTCGGTAACAGTTGGGTTCGTGGCAGTTGTGGCAGTTAGGGCCGACCGGCCTAGTCTAGGCCGGTCGGCCTCCCTCTGGCTCGTCTCGTCCCTCCGTTGCATCGATGTATTCCTTGGATGGTGGGATGGATTGCCAGCTTGGAGTTCACACGGATTATGGCCGAGATTTGCTTGCAAGTGGGCCCTTTGATCCATGGTTAAGCCTCTCGGGTCCACTGATCAAACCGTCATTAGATTCGACGTTCATGATCATCTTATTTGATTTAGCTGTGCTTTGAAGAAGTGGCTTGGCCATTTGATACAAACCCAGGCCGTTCGGCCTAGGCTAGGCCGGTCGGCCAGGTATTATGCCCGTTTGGGTCACCATTTCACCTGCAAGCACAACTCATCCAAAACTTAAGGAATTCATGAGAAATAAACATTTTATGCATGAAACTTAGTGTGATCCTTCATTTATTACCAAAGAGTTGACTGTCATCAAGTGGTTCTAAGGACCGTCAACACACCCCCAAGCTTAGACTCTTACTCGTCCTCGAGCAAGGCTAAAATCTTAGGTTCGGTTCATCAGGGGTTGCATCAATGTTTATACTGAACAAATACCTTGGTCATAAGCCACCACTCCAAGTAGATTGAGTAAGTTGGCATCTCATACCTTTGTTACCTGTGGGGTTTATCAGCTCATGTCCTTTGTCTTGAGCGATTGAGAGCCCGAACGGTCGCTTTCAAAGTAGTTCCTGCAGCTGTTCAGGTTCCATCTCAGAGATATAGATTTTTCGAAAAGAACGGTTAATTCATTCTCGGATGGTACTCTCGAGTCACTCAAGGTGTATAGTCCTCACTCTTGCTTCACCCTAAAATTGTTGGATTTAAGGATGTGTTTAGACTTTAGAAATAAAAATTAAACAACAATTTCTCATAATTTTAAAACTTTTCCAACATTTATTTGTTTTATAGAGAATTTAGCATAGGAAAAACAATTGGTTGTTCTTTTGAAATTAAATAAGTTTGTGATGTGTGTTGCATTCATGCTGATGCATTTTGGTGTTTCATGAGTGCTTGAGTTTTAAAATGCGTTTATCCGACCTTTAGGTTCTTCTTGGAATTTTTTGGACTTTTCTGGAATTTAATTCCCCTTTTCCTAGAGCTCTTTCTATTTATTAGAAGCTCTTGTCACACCCTGAAATTCTCCAATTTCAGGATGTGAGTTTAGAGAATAATTAAACAACGATTTTCTCTCAATTTTAAAATTTTTTCGACATTTATTTCTTTTACAGAAAATTTAGCGTAGAATGAAAATTAATTGTCTGTGTTTCTAAAATAAATTAATTGTTCTCTGTGTGTTGCATTCACGCTGGTGCATCTTGGTGCTTCTTGAGTGCGAAGTTTTGAAAAATGCGTTTATCCTACGTTTAGGTTCCTCCGAGAATTTTCTGGACTGAAGGACCGATTAGGCGACTAGAGACGCCAAGATCATGTAGATATTGAGAAGCTACTGACCCTAGGAACAAAATCACAGTAGCGGAAAACAAATCGAGCAAATCGAACTAAAATCAAACTGAGACCAGACTAATCTTGCACCTCCCAGACAGGGGCGGTTAAACCGGCCAAGAGGGGCGGTTAAAACGACCCTGGTCTGTAGCTTCGGGAAAAATCCAACCCGAGAGTCAACTCTCCAAATCGAATTACACGATCTCCCGATTTGATCAACGGATTGAAGTAAAACTTTGGGGCCAGTGAGAATACCTCATGGGCATCCTCTAGCTCGAAGATCAAGCCCTAAAACTCCTTCAATCATGAGAAATCTCGGATCTAGCACCAAGAACACCAAATCTCGAGTTCATCCAAAAACCCCAAATCCGAAGCGATTCTTGCAGTTTGTGAGGGCAAATCACCACGAAAAGAGTCTCCACGAGCTCATATGTGAATCCCCCAAGCAAACCCACAAAGAAACGGCCTCAAACACAAGGAATCAAAAATCCACCAAAGGGACCAAAAACAGCCACGGGATGAACAAAGAAATCACACAAGAGAGGATGAGAGAAAGCTAAATCTTCCATACATGATGAGGTCAACTTATTTACAAAGAGACTAGCAATCCTCCCACATCCTACCCTCTTGAAGATTTCACAGATGAAGCACTTAGCTAGCCTATGGAAAATTAGAAAGGGAAAAACCAAAGGAAAATAGTTCAAGTGCTAGGGAAATAAAAACTACTGAGATAGGTAGCAGCCACCAACCCTAAGGGGTCTATTTATAGTCCAAGTGGTGGTGCTCTAATGACTCAACTACCCCTAAGTGATACATACCCCTCAGGAGCAAACTGACATTTTCAACGAATCTTTTTCCGGCTGGGACACCTTCCACCGCAAGCTTGCTTTCTTCCGACGCAGACCTTGCGATCACGCCGCGTGTCCTCCGGATCCGAAGCTCCTCGACGCCCACGGTACCTCCCTGCCTAGGGTGGCTGACCAGCCCCCTCGGTCTGGTTTTGCCACGCCAAGTCCTCACCCTTGGTTTTGTGGCCCAAACCAAGGAAAACCGTCCACCTGATGGTCTTGTGGCCAAACCATCAAACCCCGCGTGCAAGCTTCGGTCGTGAGCCGCTACCTTGCACCGGCTTCATGTCCGCGTACGAGCTTCGGTCGTGAGCCACTACCTCGCACTAGAACCACGTTCCCTTGCTCGTTCTTGCCACCATGTGAACCGCACTTGATCCATCTGGCCACCGGGTCCCTCAAATCATGCCTACCTGTCTCTCCACTCCCTGGAGGCCGCCATGGCTAAGACCTTTCGCGCTTGTTCTTCACCTGCACCAATGCAATCAAGCCGCATTCTACACCTGCAATACTGGAGCCAAGGTAAATGTCTGTCCACACCACGTTGTCAATCACTCATCACACCAGAAAGCGACCATCCACCGGTCCTTGGACACACCTGGTCCTCAATCTCCCCCTTGATGAGTGCATTGACAACACACACAATCAAGATTGGTATAAAAAGAAAACAGAAAAGAAATCGAAATCAAGACTCAAGCAAGTGACAAAAAGCAAGAATAAGCTGAGACCAAAGTCACACGCAAGAGAAAGCTCCAGAAAACGCCGACCCTTCAACAAGAAGAGAAAAGGGCTCAACACCATCGCAAAAGAGCACGGCACAAAGCACAAAACACAAATCTCCAAAACACTTTTTGGGATACACAAAGAGCTCCCCCTGCACAGATGCAAACTCCCCCTGAACAAGTGAATTTGTGCATGCGAAAATATGTCAAAAGAATGGCTCAAATCATCTCGGACCTCGTGCTCACTGCATAGGGGTGGTTAAACCGCCCTAGGCAGATCCAGGCACAAAACTGCAAGTCACACACAAATGCTTGCAAAAATGCCATTTTAACCCGAAAAACTTTCAAAAAGCGACCAACAGTGTTTTCCTTCCAGAAATCCTTCAGAAATTCTCCCCCTTGTTGACAATGCAAAAATCAAGGCAAAAATGCAAAAGATGCAACTACAAGCTTCTCAAATATACAATGAGCACTACAAATGCTACAAATTAGTGAAAGGGCAAGCTTGATAGTTCATAGTATCACAAGGGCATTGCCATCAAGAAGGTAAAGACATATAGCCAATCGACAAAGTCATGATCAATTTTGTTCAAATTTATCAAAATGTCACCACATGAGCAAAGTCCAAAACATGGATTGTGCAAGCAGAAATGAACTTCATCTCATCAAGATTATGAAGGACAAGTGTTCTTAACAAAAGATCATTGCAAACGCCCAAGTTTGATCTCATGTCATGTGAAAACACGGAGCCATGTGTTTACTTCACAAGGGAGACTTCTCCGGCAAACATCATGCAACCACTTAGCACCCATGTGTGCAAGTGTGTGCAAAGGTGAAAGCACAGAGACATGAGCATAAATGTTCTTCAAATATATCTTTTCTTATTTTTCTTCTTTCATGCATAGACATCTCATATTTCAAGTTTTTCAAATTATACATGGTACATGAAATGTCTTTGCGACAAAAAGAAGCTTATACTCCTCCACAAGATAAACATGGGCTAAACATTTATGATGACAAAGGTCTTTGACCCAATTGAAAAGAACATCAAATCCTAGCATGATCTAAGCAAGATATAGCCATTTCGGCTCAAACAAGACATGTTAGGGTATTTACTCATGGGTGAAAAGAGTTTAAGTTCAATTTGTCATTTTACTTCTAAAAATTGACTATCTCAACAGATATATACCAAAACCATCAAGAGCATAGCCAATCATCAACCAATCCCTAGCAAGCCTGCCTAAACTCTAAGAAGTAGCAAGTTGTAGCAATCACTGCATATAGGAGAAGCTTATGATACAAATGCAGCATGATATATCACAAGATGCAGAAAGAACTATACATCAAGATACAAAGATGAAAATGATACATCAAGATACACTAGTATACATATGCTACAACAAAGCCTCCAAAACACAGCTTAGAAAGGCGAACACACACCAAGTTCTCCTCGCAAGCGGGTGAAGGTAACTTGGTCAAGTGGTTTTGGCTACGCTTATGGTACTGGTGCCATCACAAAGAAGTGGTACACTGGACAAATCTAAGCCAAAGTCTCTCAAGGTGTAGGTGATCCAAAGCAACTGGGAACAACAGCTAGCGGTAGCAACATACTCGGCTTCTGTGGTAGATTGGGCTACACTGGACTACTTGCGAGAAGACCACGACACAAGAGACGAACCAAGAAACTGACACTGTCCAGAAGTAGACTTGTGATCCACAGGACACCCAGCAAAATCTGCATCAGAATAACCATGGAGAGCAAGTGCGGAAGCAGCAGAATATCAAAGACTCAACTCCGGAGTGTACTTGAGATACCTGAAAATCCTTTGACGGCCTGCCGGTGTGAAGTCCTCGGCGAAGCCTGAAAATAAGCGCACAAACACACGCTGAACTGTATGTCCGGCCTCATCGCCGTCAAGTAGAGGAGGGAGCCGATCATGCTCCGATACTTCTTCTGGTCCACTGGTTCTCTGTCCTCATCCGTGTCCAAGGCTGTAGTTGTACTCATCGGAGTAGTCATCGGCTTGGAGTCGCTCAAGTCAAACTTCTTGAGAATGTCTTTTGTGTACTTGCTTTTGAGCACAAATGTCCCGTCCTTGTGTTGCTTGATCTGCAGCCCGAGAAAGAACTACGACTCTCCCATCATAGACATCTCAAATTCCCTGCTCATATCGTCTGCAAACTTGGCAACAAGATTGTGAGAAGAGCCACCAAAAATGATATCATCCACGTAAATCTGAACGATTAAGAGATCATTGCCACGCCTCAACAAGAAGAGTGTCTTATCAACCTTTCCCATTTCAAACCCCTTGCTGAGCAGAACCCCTTCAACCTGCCATACCATGCTCTGGGTGCTTGCTTTAGGCCATACAAAGCTCGGTGGAGTTTGAACACTCGGTGTGGGTACCTCTCACTCTCAAACCCAGGGGGTTGCCTCACATACACTTCTTCCTCGATCACTCCATTCAAATAGGCACTCTTCACGTCCATTTGGTACAATTTGAACCCCTTTAGCAACTGAAAATGCTAGAAGGATCCAAATTGCCTCCAAACGGGCAACATGAGCAAATGTCTCCTCATAATCTATCCCCTCCTGCTGCGATAACCCTTGAGCAACCAACCTCGCCTGTTTTTCACTATCTCTCCGTCCTCACCCCTCTTGTTCTTGAAACCCCACTTGGTTCCTATAGGATGGAAATTTGGAGGTGGTTCAACTAACTCCCACACATGTTTCTCTTAAAGTTTCCAAGCTCTTCATGCATGGCATTGACCCAATCAGAATCAGATAAAGCGTGTCCAACATTTTAGGCTCGAAAGACGCAAGAAATGCAGAATCAGTGAAATGGGAGATATTCTATGACCTTGACCGTGTAGTGCGTTCATTTAAATCACCTATATCCTTGAAGAAGGATGATTCTTCTGTACCAGCCGGGGAGCTTCTCGCCTCGAGATTGCCTCCCCCTCATAGTAGCTTCCACTTGAGCTTGATCATGAGCGCGACTCGACGAAGGGGTAGCAGAGGGGCCGTCGTCGAAAGTCGTGGTAGTAGTAGTGGAAGTAGAGGGTACAAGATTTCCACTCGGTGCATGATTTCTTCATCATCGTCCTCATCATCCTGTTCTTCCTCAAAGATGGACTATCCCAACTCCTCGTCACCTGCACACTCAAAGACAGAAGAGCTACACGGAATGGTCTCGTCGAAAGTGACTTCAAAGTTTCCATGATTTGGTTAGTTTCAAGATTGAGCACACTATATGCTCGGAGTGATTAGCATAACCAAGAAAAATTCCATCCATCGAACGAGACTCGAATTTGTCAAGATTTCCCTTCTTAAGAATGAAACACTTGCAACCAAACACCCAGAAATGACTCACACGGGGAGAATGACAAAGAAAAAGCTCATAGCAAGTTTTCTTCTTGAAAGCACGAAGGAAAATCCGATTTGACACGTGACAAGCTGTATTTACCGTGTCAGCCCAATACTTCCTAGGAGTCCTGTGCTCATCGAGCATCGTCCTAGCCATCTACAAAGAGTCCGATTCTTCCTCTCAACCACGCCATTTGGCAAGCAACATATGGTGACGAATACTGGTGTTCAAGACCAAGATCAGGACAAAGGCATCAAAATGAGTGTTCTTAAGTTTCATGCCATTGTCAGTGCATATAGCTCTCATGGCACCACCATTACTCTCATCCTTCGATGCCAAGAAAAACACCCAGCATAGCGGGAATAGTCGTCCACCACAACACGAACATACCACTTCCCACCGACTGAGCGAACGCGAGCTGGACCAACCAAGTCCATATGCAACAGCTCCCCAGGACGCTCAGTCATCACCTCAGTCAAAGGTGGGTGGGAAGACGCGAACATCTTACCATGCCTACACGGTGCACACACGAAATCTTTCTCAAACTTGAGCTTGGGCAATCCTCGGATAAGGTCAAGAGCGCTCAAGCGAGTGAGTAAATCAAAGCTCACATGACCCAATCTCGTATAGCACCTCCAGAGCTCAAAAGAAGTACAGCAAGCAAACAATGAGAAGGACCAAATGATCGAGAAAAATCAGCACGAAAGATCTGACCCTCAGGAATAATCATACACACAAGATCACCTCGAGAATCAAGAATCCGTGAATCCCCACTCTTAAATTGAACTTCATAACCCTCATCAAGAAGCTGAGAAACTGAAAGCAAATTAATCCAAGATTCTTGACAAGAGCCACCCGTTTCAACACAAAACTGTCGCTCACCTGAATAGCACCATCAGACAGCACTTTACTTTTATGCTTGTCCCTAAAAGTGATGTACTGCTTGGACACTACCAGGGTGAGGCTGGAGAACCACTTCCCATCTCCGGTCATGTGCCTCGAACAACCGGAGTCCATCAACCAAAAGTTCCCCATGCCTCCCACCTGCTCAATCAAAAATGAGAACGAGAATGAGCGAACAACTCGACACTGGGTTAGCACAAAAAGAGTTAACCAGTGTCGGGCCATCTGCTCAAAAGAGGGGTTAGCAAATCAACGTTACTCCATGGAACCCTCTCGTGTCTCACCGTCGGACTCTAGCACCACGCGGGGGAAAACGCGGCCTAGACTCTCTCCTCGCCTCAAAGCTACGGTCGAACCTCCCTGCACCAAACTGACCTCGAGCAGGAGGTCGCCTAGCAACTCAAAACGAGCTGGAACACCCAAAGAAGCAACCGAACGCACAAAAATCTCTCTCCTAGGCAGGGGTGTATGAGACACAGGCACTCTATGAGAAGAGTAGTACCTGTCCCTGTTACCCAACTCCTTCTCTCGCCTCACCTCTCTCTTCTTCCACCAGCAAAACTCCTCAATGTGTCCATCCTTTCCACAATGATCACAATGGAATAGGACTGGTTTTGGCTTTGGGGTTTCTCTCGGCTGAGGCTTCTCTCTCTTCAGGTAAACCCCACTCCTCACAAAGTCACTCTCTTCTGGAAGTTGTTTGTCTTGGGGGAAACTTGTTCAGCAGGTGATTTGGCTTGGGGGTGTGAAGTTGTTCTTGAAAGGGGCTTTCTGTGGGGGTGTTGGAATGTTTGCGGTGGAGTTGTCTTGCTCTCTCTCTCTTTCTCACCACTGCACTGACCAATCTTCTCAGAACCCAGACCACGGCCATCAGCTCTCTTGAACCCAGCTATCAACATCTTAAGTTGTGGCTCATGACCCGACAACCAACCCAAACACTGACGCAACTCATCATTCTCATCCTACAGGCGATCAACATATTGTGCAAGTTCAACATTCTTCAAAGCAACAACATGCATGCAGAGCAGAGTTTGCAACACGTGATTTCAATTCAGCCTCAAGAGAACTAATCGTGGTACGAGATTCAAGCAACTGAGCATGCAAAGCAGGACAAGATGTACAGCACCCAGCAAAGAAGATCTAGATTTCAACTCTGCAAGCTCAACCCTAGCTCCTTCTAGTTCATCAAGGCATGTCATGTGTTTATCCTTGAGAGCAACCAATCAGCCGATGCACATCGCAAACAGAGCATTCAAGTTCATCAGAAACAATAGGAGCATCTTTCAACAACAACTATCTCTGTTCTAGCACTTGCCAACTTAGATTCAAGCTCCGTCACATTCTTGCTAGACTCACTAAGCAAAGACTAAATTCCATCGCCTTCTTTCCAGTCTCAGAAAGTAAGGCCTCAAGCTCAACCCTTTCCTTAGACTCTCCAAGCAAAGACCTAAATTCCCTCTTTCCTTGTTGGTCTTCCTAAGCACATCATCATGATTATCGACCAACTCCTCAAGCCTAGCGATCTCCTTACGCAAAGAGATGGGATCGGTCATTACCTCATCCTCGGAGTCAGAGTCGGAGTCGTCCTTGTTCTTCTTGTTGTTGGAGTCATGCGCCATGGTGCACTAGTTCACAGCGGTGCAGGAGAGCCCGTTGAAGTTGCAGTTCATGTGCTTCTTCTCCTTGCGGTGGCCGCGGTCTTCATCTTCGCTGCTCAAGCTCGACGAGGTGTGGGTGGAACTTGTGTCGATGTCGCTCGCATCAACCACCATTGCTCGAGACTTGTTCTTCTTTGAGCCACCGTGCTTGTTGTTCGTCCTCCTTTCCTTGTTCTTGTGTTTGGAGTGGTACTCGTCCTTGGAGCAGTGCTTGTGCTCGTCTCGCGGACGGTGCTTGCGGTTGTAGTCGTTCTTGATCTTCTCCGGGCACTCGGCGACGAAGTGGCCCATCTGTCGGTGTTCTACCGTCGATCCTACCGAGGGTATCCCAAGGTAGTAAGTTTCAGGTGGAGTGGTCGCTGAGATCAGGAACTCAATGGTAAACGTAGAACGCAAGAGACAAATTTATACAGGTTCGGGCCGCCAAGATAAGCGACCCTACGTCCTGTTTGGGTAGTATAATGCGCCCTGCGCTATGGTGTCTGAGGTATGAACCTCGTGTTCTATGGTCTTCTATGTTCCACCGATCTAGGCACCCCTGCCCTCCTTTATATACCCCAGGGGGCGGGAACTAGTCGGTTACAATGTTGGAGTCCTAGTAGGATTACATAGTAGAGTCTAGTAGGAGTTCGACTTCTTCTTCTTCCCTTCGAGTGGTTTCTCTACGGATACCGGGTTCCATACCCAACAAGCCCCCGAGCGCTTCATTGCCGAGTTCTTGCTATCAACCGAGTACTTGCCAAGTCTATCGAGTACTTTTTTGAGTGCTTCGAGTACTTTCTTGAGCTTTTGCTAGTTCTTCGAGTACTTGTCTTGTCGATTCTTGGAAAGTGCTTGGTTGACACGAGGCTGTGAGGTGCTCAAGCCCCGTAAATCTTGATCAACTTGTAGTCTTCAATATTCAATATGGGGTGCGGCGAAAGTCGCACTCGATATGGAGTAGCCCCCGAGCCTTAGGTTGAGTCGAAGAATCAGGCTGAGGGTCCACAGTATCTTGAATCATCGTATTATCTTGAAATGTGCAATTTAGAAAAGTTGCACTTGATATCAAGTAGCCCCCGAGCCTTGGTTTGAATTCGTAGAATCGAGCCGAGGGTCTTGATTTGAGTATTCATTCTTCGTCTTGAAAAATCAACAGTCGTTGTATATCGCCATCCCCGAGCCTTGAAATGATTTAGAATAACCAATTCAAGGATCCAGCGAGCTTAGTGTTCATCGAATCATCTTGGAGATCATCATCCGAGTGGTAATTTGCGCCCAGAAATAATGGTCACATCGAATCTTGTTCTAAGAAAAATCAGAAAAACTTGCTTATCCCGGGACGTCTCCCAGAACAGTGGTTAAGCCGATATTCTTTACACAAAATACCGAAGGCCTCTTAATTCAGGTTGCAAATCCTCCAAATCTAGTCAATTGAGTGGTTTTCTTGCACCCAGCCCCCGAGCATAGGAGCCAGCGGAGATGCATCGAGTAGTATGTAGTCGAAATTGCCACCATCAGTAGAGTAGCAAATAGAGGAGGTCGTGGTTGACTCGTCACGCCGCGATCTCCCTAGAAACAGGAGTCAGGTGCCAATGTGGCCGTAGCCCACCATTGGTACTTGGCAACTCGAAGATGTCGGAGAAGAAACAACTAGGTAAGCCTAATGGCGAACCAAGTTGTAATTTTAGCGCCCAGCCCCGGAGCATGGAAGCTGGCGAAGATGTGATGGCACGCTGCACGGCCTAGAGAGTTGTCACCTGAAAAAAGACAATTAAAACATTATGT
>CM027122.1:38426037-38520341 GCA_015476505.1 Urochloa ruziziensis
CAAGTAAGCCCGCCGTCTCCACCGCGCCGCACCACCGCACCGCCGCCATGCTGACCGGTGAGCTCCTTTCTCCCCTCCTCCTCGCCCCTTCCTGCCCCCAGTCCTTCGATTCCTAGCGCCGCGGTATCGATCTCGTCGCCCCGCCCTCCTTCACTCCAGGCTCGAATCGAAATCGGTAGCGGCTTTTTAGTTTGATTTTTGTTTGTTCTCCCGTTTAGGGTCCCGAACTGTCTCTGCTCTATTCGATCTGCCTGAAGTTTGGGGATCGGATTGCGGCGGTACCGCCGGAGCGTCGTGGGTTGCTGCGATTTTTTTCCTTTTTTTTTTTCTTTGTCCTCCTGGGAGATTTCGCTTGGAACATAGGGTTTGGTTCTGAAACTTGAGTGCAGGCTCGTGGCACTGCACGGCGCTCTAGGCTCTCCCTTGCGGCATTTGCTTCTGCTGCTTGCGGATGCGCACTCAGTTCCTTCTAACATAGCGTTGTCTCAGACACGATGCATGCAGAGGGCTGAATTTTGGCGAGGGCTGTGCAAATTTGTATGCCTAATGGCCCATAGCCACTGATGTTTGCTGCTTAGTCTTAGTGTAAAACGTGCCACCTCTTGTGACAACGGTTTCTGACCCACATCCGAAAAGGAGATAATGGAAATCACACTAGGTTCAACTGAGCTACTGCTGACTTGCTGTAACATTGTAATTGTAAAGCAGTGAAAGCCAACAAACATATAAGATTTAAAGGAGAGTTTCCATTCCGTGGCTTTCTGTTTTAGACAGAGAGACTCAAAGGTGTAGGTGTCAATGGCTTCATTCCACTTTTAGGCATTGTGAATGTATTCTTTTTGATGCTGTGATATTTTCACTGCTCACCAAACAGTCAGCTGGGGTACTGGACATTGTATGCTGTCCTTCAGTGGCACCACACTACATGTACTTAGGGTTGTTACTAGGGCTTCTTTTGAATGTGATAAATTTTACAAGATATGGTAAGGCTATAGCGAACACAAGCTGTGTCACGAGCCTGATGTCTTTGCTTTGTGGTTTAAATTGTTTATGTTTTGGGTGTTTAATACCATTATATATTTCATTATTAATTAATGATAGGAACATTGAAAACCAGTAAGCTATTTGCATTTGCTTTTGCAAAAAAAAAAAAAACTTTTCCACTTGACTTGCTGTTCTTGCAGAATTTTGTTATTATTGTTACAGAGCTCAATAAATTGTTTTGCTCTTTTTTCCTGGCACCTTTGGTATACTGTTATCTGGATGCTATATGAATAATTCTTTTGAGATATCTGGGATTCTCTGTTAGCTCCTGGTTTCGTTACAGAGCTCAATAAATTGTTTTGCTTGAAACTTCTCGTTTAATTTCTTTACAAGTTGTTTTAATATATTGTACAAATCATTAAATGAAGGTAGTTTTCATAATATGTTTTCCATTTAAGATCTGACTTTGATGTTATCGCCTACAACATAATATTAGCTGCATCTCTGTGCAAGCAAATTGGCTTTCATACTATATATAACTAATGCTTTTGTAATGATTTCCAGTAAGCGTGAAATGGCAGAAGCAGGTCTTTCCAGGCATAGAGATTGACACTAGCCAGCCACCGATTGTTTTCAAGAGTCAGCTGTACACACTAACTGGTGTACCACCTGAACGCCAAAAAATTATGGTGAAGGGTGGAATATTGAAGGTAAACTAACTTGTTAAATGCTTAATAGGTTCAGCTATATCCATTGTGACAATTGGATAACATGTTTACTATGCATAATACAGGATGATGCAGATTGGTCTACTTTGGCAGTGAAAGATGTGAGATGTTTGACTTCTTTTTTGTTGTGCTCATATTTTATTACATCAAGTGCTCAAATGCTATTTATGTTTCGCTTCCTAATTATAACTAAAATTTGTAATGCGCTCTGTAGGGTCAAAAGTTGATGATGATAGGTACAGCTGATGAAATTGTGAAAGCTCCAGAGAAAGCTCCAGTGTTTGTTGAGGATCTACCAGAAGAGGAGCAAGCGGTTGCACTGGTACATACCAAAATCTCGTTCTGTGCATGTCCACGATGCTAAGTTTATTAGTTATTACTTAATCTTAACCTTTTGGATTCATGATTTCATATCCATAAAAAGTGGAATTTTAGCAATTAATATGTTAATCATTCATTCAGAGCTGGTTCTGTTATATTTGTCAGTGATGATGTGCTTCCTGTGCACATCTGTCGTTACAACTTACATTCAATGGATGGGATGCCAGATATCCTTTGGAGACATACATGAAATGGGAGCATATGCTTTGTGCTTTCCAGTGGTATTGGGCAATGGGAGCATGTATAGATGTTCTTTAACTAGTCACTTGGGATTTTTAAAGTGTTTATCAGAATACAGAACAAATTGACATCTGAGAGTAGGAACCATAGACGCAGATAAGGTCCTTCTGATTTCACTATAATTTTGTACAAATTCTGATTGATAATCATTCCATGATTAGCTGGGATACTGAAATCATATCTTATTGCTATGATTAGTATTAGTGGGGGTGGCCTTTTTCTTTCTCTGTTAGTATTTATTGTCTTTGCTGATTGTTTGCCCTACTGATATTTAGGGGCACAGTGCTGGTCTTTATAACCTTGGGAATACATGCTACATGAATTCCACACTGCAATGTCTGCATTCCGTTCCAGAGCTGAAGTCAGCGCTACTAAGGTTCAACAAAAAAATTCTCTAAATGTTAATTTTGTAGAGGCAAATTATGGTGTTTGATATCATTCATTCTTTGTCTCTTGTCCAGCTATTCAGATACTGCAAGAGGTAATGGGATTGACCAAGCATCTCATAGTTTGACTCTTGCAACTCGTAATACCTTTGGTGAGCTTGATCAAAGTGTCCGTCCTGTTGCACCTCTACAATTCTTGCAGGTGAGCACCATCATAAGTTTTTTCATCCTAGGCCAGTGAAGTGTATTTTCTCTTAGTTCTGGATTAAAAGACCTCATTCTGGCACTGTTGTCCTTGAAATTCTACAAGCTAGATGAAGGGAACTCCATTGAAAATGTAGATGGTCATGGTATTTGTTTGGTCAAACATCTGAACATTAATTTATGCATAAGTATCTAGACTAGTGGCACATCACTAGATTTATGATTGTAGATTCAAAAATTGGTCATCTTTTCCGTATCAAATGAAAATGCCTTTTATGTCTTTTTCCAGTAGTTTTGATAAAGAAAATATGCTTTAGTCTAATGACCTTTTGGGTTCATGATTTCATATCCATAAAAAAGTGGAAATTTAGCAATTTCCTCATGTGGAAGTTTATGCAATTTCCTCTAATCTCAGATATTCACATCATTTGAGCAGTTTCATTAAGGAAGTTTATGCTGATCTAGTTTAGTTGAGTGGAAGATTTTTAGGGCTCATGTGGGATAAAATTTGTGCATAGTACTAACAGTTCTTTTTAATCTGATTCTGAGCAGACACTGCGTAAAAAGTACCCACAATTTGCCCAGCAGCACAATAATGTCTACATGCAACAGGTTCCTTCTAATCACATATGCTTAAGAGTTAGGTTATATACTGTTGTATTTGTGTAATAAATTTACACCTTCTAAATAAATTACAGGATGCAGAAGAATGCTGGACACAGCTGGTGTATACACTTTCTCAAACTCTTACATCAGATGCAAGGTAACATGTCCAGTGTAACTTATAGCACTTCCTTATCACTGTTATGTTTATCTTTGTGCTCCTTTTTCCAGTACTACAAAGTAGATTGGAGTCCCCTGTAATTTTTTATGGCAACGTCTGGCTACTCTTTTCTAAAACTATTTGCTTACTTTCCCCCCTGTAGTGAGTCTGCAGCTCTTTCGATGAAGCAACTGTTTGGGATAGACCTTGTGAGCAGGTTCTCCCTCCATCCCCCCTCCCATATCTCTTTATCTTTAATTTTTGTTAGTTTTATATGCCCGATATATGTAAATCATTTTTCATTATACAGAAAACAGACGGTTCCAGCTTACAGCTATGTTCTGTTTTCTATTTTTATTGGGCCTTTGTCGCTAGCCGAATAGAAAACATTTTATGGATTTCGAGAGCGGTAAATGATATAGAACTGTAGGCCTATATTTTCTATCTGTATATAGCAAACACACATGATCGTTTTACTGCTGTCATTGGCTGACTGTTGTTTGGGTGTTCTATATTCTGCTTTTAAGGAAAACCATTTGTTATTTTGCATAATAGGAAAGCCATTTGCTATTTTGCATAATAACTGGTTGTGCATATAATATAACAAAGATGAACATGCTCCAGTGCAGTTGTGATTTTTTTTTATGATCGCTTTTACTTCCAGGGTCCACTGTGCAGAAAGTGGTGAAGAGAGCACGGAGACGGAGTCAGTTTATTCCCTGAAGTGTCATATATCTCAAGATGTGAACCACCTTCATGAGGGGCTTAAACATGTAAGCAACGCTCTATTCTTTGTTTGCTTATGACATCAGATTTTGCTCGTTGCTAGTGCTGATAGGATAATTCTTATTAGATGGATTGAAATCTCTTGGCTTATCTCCATGCCTTGAGGTTGATTTCACCAAGTAGGGTCTAGGGCAATGCTAGTATGCTACTGAGTCTCAACTCAACAACTCTTTTGAAGCTACTGATGTTTATTAACTTTATTAGTAGTTAAAACACATCTTTCAAGTTAACTATATGCCTTTGAGTTTGTTCATAGCAGATGCCTATTATGAGCCAATGAACTGGCAGAGCTAGGAGGTAGAACAATTTGCACAGGGTCGAATTTGAAGATAGCAGAGTTGAAAATTGCAAGAAAATCAATGTTCCATCTATATTTTAGAGTGTTTGTATATTAGTCTGACCAGTCTCGAAGAAACCTATGCCAGATTCGATCCGTTTTCCTTTCCCCCACATGTTCACCCTGCTAATCCCCCCACCCTCAACACATTTGGAATACAAAGTTTATAGCAAGTTTTTTCTGGTATGTATCTCAAATTCAAATTTGTGAAAGGAAAGATAATTTTGTTGCCGCAAAAGAACCTGGAACTAGCACCTGCTTTCCTCCTGTTCTTTCGTAAAAGTCAATGAAAGGTGATACCCATTGAAATACCCATAGTTGTGTGCTGCTGCGTTTTGTGCTCTTGTTTCTTCTATGTGGGTTTTGAGGGCAGAGGAAAAGTGAAATGGACTGTTTGCTTGTCATGTTGTGAAGATGTCATATTTTTTGTGTACAGGGCTTGAAGACAGAACTTGAGAAGGTTTCACCTGCATTGGGTCGAACTGCAATTTATACTAGAGAGTCAAGAATAAATGAGCTGCCAAGGTAAGCACATAAAACCTTTGCATTTTCATCCTCGCTTATACAGAAACATTTTACACATGGACTCCTTCCTTTAGGTACTTGACTGTGCAGTTCGTTCGTTTCTTTTGGAAAAGGGAATCAAACCAAAAGGCAAAGATTTTACGAGTATGTTAGCCTTTTACCCCCCTTGCTCTTGAACAGTGTTTTGATGATTATAGCAACTAGGTTTTCTATGGAAGCTTTTGCCATTTTTCTCTGATACTGTACACTGTGGCGTTAGAGCCGTTTTGCCTGTGTTTATGCTAAAAAAGGTCTCCTTTTCTATTCTTTTATTTCCAGAAAGTTGATTACCCTCTGGAACTGGATGTTTACGACTTTTGCTCAGATGAACTGAAACAGAAACTCCAAGCTCCTCGTCAGGTAGCTTTCTCTTTTTGCTGTTCAGCTTTGTGTTTCCATCATTGTTGGTACAGTGTTGACTTGGATGCTCAACTTGCTTGTGAAGATGCTGAGAGATGCGGAAAATGCAAAGTTTGGATTGAAAACACAGGGGAAAGCTAGCAGCTCAAAAGAAAATGAGGTAATGGTTTTCTGCAATCCAGGGTATCTTGAATCATCAATAGGAGCTGTGAAGAAATAAATTGATCAACTGCCACATTATAAGCTTTCACATGATTTTGGATCTTCAATCCAATGCAATTACTGCATTTTATTTCAGGGGTCAAGTAGCGCTGGGGATTCATCTGGCATGGACATTGACAAAGGCAAGTGGTTTGTTTCTGCTCCCATTTTTGTAATTATAGCAGTCTCTGTTTGATATCAAACTTTGTTACCTGGGATTATATGTTTATAAGCTACAAAAAGGTTTCACCCTCTACCTTTAACGGTGATGCAGGATTGTCTAATTATATTTAATTTTAATTTTCTTGCTTGTGTGTTAAATACAGCTGATCCTGCTGTACCAAAGAAACAATTGACTGGTGTCTATGATTTGGTTGCTGTCTTGACACACAAGGGAAGAAGTGCAGACTCCGGCCACTATGTTGGCTGGGTTAAGCAAGATGATGGTCAGGCCAACTAGTCTTGCCTCGGTTAATAGGATCAACTGTTTCACTTTATTATTATAGGGTTACTGAACTTTCATTTTGGCCTTCAGGAAAATGGATTGAGTTTGATGATGACAACCCAAACATTCGCAAGGAGGAAGACATTTTGAAACTGTCCGGGGGAGGTGAGCGACGGCCTTATACATTGAATAAAATAGGTGATGAACCATTTTGATGCATGCTAAGAACAATTTTAACGCATACTATTGTTTGTCTACGCAGGTGACTGGCACATGGCTTATATCTGCCTGTACAAGGCTCGTGTGGCCGAATCAAAGAGTTAGAGGTCTCTTGGCTATACTGGTTCTACATGTCTCATGCCACGAATGGCTCAGCTTGTTTTTGTGCTGCATGAGTGATTGTGCTAATTGTTTTCCCAGTTGGATAAGTGGCTACTCGAATTATCTTCAATGCCTCTAGCCTGCGTTCACCTGGATATGTATTTTTAGAAAGACATGACGAGTACATTTTGCATTACTTTTCAAAATATAGAACAAAAAGATGAGATGAAAGCTTTACGTTTAGTGGATCTGATTGATTTGCAGCAAAGGTATGTGTGGTTCATCGGTCTTCCATCACAGCAGTGTTTCGAGTCTGTTGCCACGCTTGATCCATATCCAGAACTCCATATCCGGGCTCTGGCTGCAGCGTGAAATAGCCAGCCTCACCAGTGCGCGGTTAAAACGGCAGCTAGTCATCTTCCAATACCTGGCATGACAGTAGGGTTCTGGCGGCGGAGCCGCCGGATCTGGTGGAGGGGGAGGTGCGGCGGCCCCCGGCCGCCGGAGCCAGGGGAGGAGGCGGCGCGCGGGGGAGCTGCGGGGAGGCGCGGGCGTCGAGGGTATTAGGAAGGAGGAGGTGGCGAGCGTCGGGGGGTTGGAGGAGAAAGGAGAAGGAGGTGGGGCCAGGGAGAGGGGTGGGTGCCCATAAATAGAAATGTTTCTATTTTGGGAAGGGCCTCTTCCTAAGACTAAATGGAGGACTAAATGGAGGAGGGCTTCCCTGGTTTGTAATTTGTTATCGCTAATCCATCAATAAAGGGTGGATCTGCCGTCTGCATGACAGTCTCGGCGCAGGCACGCACCAGTGCACCACCGCCTTGGGCTCGCTGTACACGAGGCGGACCTCCATGGCAATCTCCACGTAGAAGTGGTAGTGCGGCACAATAAACTACAAAGTCTCGTCTGATATCTGGCAGGGTCAACACGGGAGTGGTGGTAAGCTTGGTCTTCAATTCTTGAAAGCTCTCTTCGCACTTATCTGACCAAACAAATGGCACATTATTCTTGAGCAACTCGGTCATAGGCTTGGCAATCTTCGAGAAGTTCTCTATGAACCGACGGTAGTATCCAGCTAATCCGAGAAAACTCCTGATCTCTGTCACGTTTCTGGGCTGCTTCCATTCAGTCACGGCCTCGATCTTTTCTGGGTCAACTGCTACACCTTCTGCTGTCAGCACATGGCCTAGGAAGGCAACTTTTTCCAACCAGAACTCACACTTGCTAAACTTCGCGTAGAGCTGATGCTGTCTCAACCTTTCGAGCACAATCCTGAGGTGCTCCTCGTGCTCTTCGGCAGTCTCTCAGTAGATCAAAATGTCATCGATGAACACCACAACGAACTTGTCCAACTCTTCCATAAATACCTTGTTCATCATGTTCATGAAGTATGCCGGCGCATTGGTCAACCCGAAAGACACAACCAGAAACTCAAACAGCCCGTAACGGGTGGAGAAGGCGGTCTTGGGTATATCCTCTGGCCGAATCTTCATCTGGTGATAACCGGATCTAAGGTCAATCTTGCTAAAGTATTTGGCTCTTCTTAGCTGATCCAGAAGGTCATCAATTCTAGGCAATGGGTACCTGTTCTTGATTGTTACCGCATTTAACAAACGGTAGTCTATGCACAGGCGAAGTGTACCATCCTTCTTCCTGACAAACAACACGGGTGATCCCCATGGTGATGCACTCGGTCGAATAAACTTACGGTTCAACAGATCTCTCAGCTGCTTCTTCAATTCCTCCAATTCCTGCACGGACATCCGATAGGGTCTCTTGGATATGGGGGCAGTGCCTGGGACTAGCTCAATGGCGAACTCAACGTCTCTATCCGGGGGTAAGCCTGGTAACTCCTCAGGAAACACATCCGGGTACTCGCAAACGACTGGCACATCCGCTATAGTCTTCTCACTGAGGCTGTGTAGGTGGGCCGTAGGTGTTTGCTTGGCTGCTACGGGCTCAATTCTCACTATCTTACCACTAGGGTGTGTCAAGGTCACAAGGCGAGGTGAACAAGAGATGTTTCCCTTGTGTAAGGTCAACCAATCCATGCCTAGGATGATGTCAATGCCGTCTGATGGTAGAACTGTGAGGTCGGCTCGGAATTTATGGCCTCTCATCATGATGCCAACACCTTTGCACATCTTTGTGCACTCTAGGTCTCCTAAGGGTGAAGTGGTGATTATGGGTACGGCTCGGGGAACCATGGGGAGAGATGTATGTGCTACAAACTTGCTAGATATATAAGATCCGGTAGCTCCGGTATCAAACAGAACCAATGCACGAGATCCATCAACAATAAACTCACCGAGTAAGACGTCGGGTGCTTCCTGTGCTTCAGCTTCAGTCATATGGTTGAGCTTCCCGCGTGCAACACCTGGCTGGCCTGGGGTAGCGGCTGGTCTGCCACCGGGTGCGGCACCGCGAGCTGGTGTCTGGGAGTTCTTCTTCTCTGGGCAGTCGTAGGACTTGTGGCCTGGCTTGCCACAGTTGAAGCAGGTGAACGGGGCACTCGAACTGTTCTGGCGTCCGTAGGATCCACCAGAAGAGGGGTAGCTAGGGTTCCTCCCTCCGGCAAACTGTCCACTGCCTCCTCCAAAGCTGCGGGTTGGCTGGTTCTGACCTGGGCGGTAGCTGCGGTAGGGTTGGCTCTGTCCCTGTCGGTAACTGGTGCTCCTCTGCTGGCTGGGCTGTCCGTAGCTCGGTCTCTGAGGTGGCCTGTCTCGGGTCAGCTGGTCGAACTTGCACTTCTTGACCCTCATGCGTCCCTCGTGGTCCAGCCTCTCCTTCTCGACGGCGATGGCGCGGTTCACCATGTGGCGGAGTGTGGGGAAGTCACTCCCAGCCACAATCTGCCTGATCCCATGGTGTAGGCCCCGGTGGAACCAGAACTGCTTCTTCTCTTCAGTGTTGGTGTCCTCGGGAGCATATCGCATCATCCGAGTGAAGTGACGCTCATACTCCTCCATCTTCATCGTCCCCTGGGTCATCGTGCGGAACTCCTGTGCCTTCTGAACCACAATCTGGCGCGGAATATGCTGATCACGGAAGGCCTTGCAGAAATCATCCCAAGTGATGGCTGCCGGGTTCGGGTGCATCGCGCTGTAACTGTCCCACCATGCTCTGGCTGGTCCCTCAAGCTGATGGATGGCTATGGCAACGCACTCTTCATCACTGTAGTCGGAAAGGTCAAGCTTGGTCTCGATGGTCCTCAACCAGTCATCTACATCGATCGGGTCTTCTGAAAAGTTGAAGGTAGGGGCCTTGAGACGGATGAACCTCTCGATCTTAGCGGTAGATCATCAGCGGGTGGTCCTTGGCGGTGTCCTCCTCCCTGAGGGTGTGCGATGACGTTGGCCATCCTTTCCATGACCTGAGTCTGACGGTCCAGAACCTGGGCAAGCGTAGCCACTGGTGGTATGGGCTGTTGCTGTTCCTGCTGCTGCTGGGGTGGCGGTGGTGGCGCACCACGTCCGCGGCCTTGTCCTGCTGGGATCGGGTCAATCTGGAATCTCCTCGTCAACGTCCTCGTCTCCTCCCTCTGCGTCCTGCTGCGCGTCGTGTCCGAGCGGCGCCGGGTTGGGGTAGACGGCTCCTCCATCTCCTCCTCCACGGCCACGGCCAACAGCTGGCTCAGGCGCGGGTTCAGGAGCTGGCGGTGCGACGGCACGACCCCGTCCACGGCCACGGCCACGTCCACGGCCACGAGCGGCGACCGCAGCTTCTTCTTGGGCGGCTGCCTCGAACTGTGCGTTCAAACGACCTGACCTGCGGATCGACATCCTGAGAAAAGGTTTAAGAGAGGGCGTTAGCGTGTTTCTATATGGAGTCGTTCTACAAATAAGCCAGAGTCAATACAACCACAAATAATTCTTATATGCATGTATAAGCTTCTAACATTCAAGAAGAAATCACCATGAAAACTCATTCATTAAATTAAGATCCATTCACTCATCCATGCAGTACAAACCCTAGGTGCTACCTCGAGGCTTGACTCACTAGCCTTGGAGGTCTCGCACACACACACACGGTACAACGCGAAGAGATCTCAAAAGGGTGGTTCCTACTACAAGGGTGAACATCTACCATCGCGTACCGGAACAGGCTCACGGCTGACGCGGAACTTACTCTACCTTATTCTAGCTACTCAGCTAACTCAGAACATCCGGGGCTTCTTGTACTCGATGACGGTGCGGTCCTCCCAGGTGTGGCTGGCGGTGAAGAGGGGCTTCATCATAGCCTCGGCCTTCTGAGTCTCTGGGGTCTCAACTGGTGTAGATGCTCTGAAAGGGAACCTTGTGGAGTCTCAACGAGCTGGGTCCAACCTTGAAGTCCTCCTTGCGAATCTGTCGCTGCTTCTCTGGTGGTAGCTGGTCGTTGAGCTCCTGTAGCTCCTCGACCCTGATGGAGTCAGCATCCTTCCACGTCTGAAGCATCTTCTTGTTCTTCTCCCTGAGGTAGAGGCAGGTACGTGTGAGTGCGGCGATGTTGTTGGCGTTGCGCTCGCACCTCCGCTCGAACTGAGTGATCCTCAAACCCATTGCACCTGGAGTGGCATTGTTCTTGAGCTCCTCAATCTTCTCGTCAGCCCTCTTCATCTTGTAGTCCATGAGTGCTATGGTGCAGTCCTGTAGCTGCCTGATCCCGTCCAGTCGCTTGATCTCCTTCTCGAGCCTCTGCCTCTCGGTGAAGTCGTCGGCGATCATCTGTTTCAGCTGGTCTGTCTCTGCACGAGCCAGGGTGACTGCAGCGTCCCTGCGGCTCAGCTCCTCCGTCAGGTGGTGTACCTGGGTCTTCATGGCGTCCAACTCTCTCTCCATGTTGAGAACGTGAGAAACTCTGTCAGTGGCGGTAGAAACTCTGTTCTGAAGGTTGTTGAGGAAGGCCACGCTTTTCCCTTCTAGCTCTGTCGTGTAGAAGTCGAGGTCGCCGAGGTAGTCTCCGGCTGTGGTGATCGCCGGGTCTTCGACAGCTGCGAACGCGGCTTTGCACCTCGCGTCCTCCGCCTCCTCGTCATCTTCATAGTACTCTCTGGGTAGGAGTCGGAGCTCGGTCCCCTCAACCTGTTCCTTCTCCCGAACAAGCAGTACCTGAGTCAGTCTCCGGGCAACTCCCTCCACCGCAAGCTTCGTCGTCAGTCCGACGCCCTCCATGGTGATCCCTGGGCGGTGGTCGTAGGGGTGAAGGTAGACCTTGGCACGGGCACAGGCGGTGTTGTTGATGTAGCATGCTTGCGCTTCCAGTCCAAGGTGGCTCACCGGAATGCCCAAGCGGGCGGCGATGGTAACTAGCCAGTGGACCATGTCTCCTTGGTCCCGAGGGTCCACATGCGTCTTGTGGATCGCGGCCACCATACCTAGGTCACGTAAAAAGAAAGTGTCAGCGTAGGTGAGTAAGATGTTTTCTCAAAGAGACAGTTTTTATAACATAGCTCAAGGGGTAATATACAAAAACAGATCGTATAGAATCCTATTCTATCGACCATGTCTATGGCATCGTCCTACGGGCAATGTATGGCTCTGATACCAACTGTAACGACCCGGGTTTCCGTTTTAAGAAAACCCGACTCCCTGTACCATTGTGATACTCCCTGGATCAAGTAGATATCACGTACAGAACTCATCACAGCGAATATCACATCCATACCACGAATAGAGTACAAATATCTTAATTATTACATCATTCTCATGATAATACGTCTGATACAAGCCCTCAGGGCTGAACGTCAAACAAAAGAACATCCAACGCAGCGGAACTAGACGTAGAAGCCTCCATCTTCTTGATCTCCTCCACAGGCAACTTGTGCGTCAGGACGAGGCCTCAATCGTACCACCCGTCGTGGTTGAACTCATGCTCATCCTCAGATCCTGCGTACTCAAAGGCTATCCCCAAGGAATGGGATAGGTTCACGTCACCAACTGTATATGCAAGCTTTAAGTGGACTACCATCTAAAGGAATAAAAGTATATCAAGGATAGGCTATGGGTTTCCTATGCAGCAGCAAATATAAAATAATCATCTCCATATCCATCCATCCCATACCTCACCACATCGGGCTATTCCGGCACGCCGGACTCCCATCTCCTTCTCCACACTCCTCTAAGTCGATGCGAGAGCTCCCTCCCCTCGCATCTCACCAGCTACGACCGGATCCTGAAAGGAAAGGGAGCAACTTCCCTTCTCCCCGTCCGTAGCTGCGAACCTTAGTCACTCTCAAACTGGCTAGAGAAGGGGGAAGGTAGAATATCCCAAAATATGAGAGGTAACAGTGCAATGGGCAATGTCCATACCGAGGACGCGGCTATACGTATAGGTTTTAGACTCTCGAGAGCTTGTACAACTGGACCCACTCGGGCTGCGAGATGGTGGCCGCCATCTCGAGATGCAACCCACAGCTCAGACCCTAACCGCGACGATGCCCGCCTGCTCTTCCGGTCTCGGTCCATCGGCTCGCAATCCAATGCTTCGGAAGCTGTGTCGAACTCTCCCTCGTAGGGCCAGACGGGGCCATAGTCCTTCGGGGAGACGGTCTCTCCCGTTCCCGTACACCATCCACCTGATCTTCTCGCAGTCCGGGCATCGCGCTAGCTAGGAAGGCTGAAACCCGTTCATATGGGTAAGCGGTAAGTACGTGGGGCCCAAAGAGTGGTTACCCCACTCGGTTTCAGACCGGGGTGAGCGTCATCGTCCCAAAGGCGTATCCTCCGAAGAAGAACGCAAGTCGTAGTACCCATCATAGGTACCACCGCCAACTCCTATGCTCCTATCCATCCGTGTACCCGCCACAAGTACAGTGTGGGACCCCCTCGAGAGCAGGGGTCTCCCGGCACCTCGGTTATAGACCGAGTTGTTATAATATGCTCACCCCCGCCAAGTTTCCCAAAATCACCATTCACCTGCCGGTTTTATCTCCCTACACACGCCAAGAATCCTAATCCACAATATCCCATACACATGCAAGCAGCATAGCATTCATATATCATAGTGTATTAGGTAGCAAGGAATTCACGGAATAAATTATGGCTATGCAAGGCTCAAGCATCATCCATTGTAATAAGTAAAGCGCTAGCACATCTAATTGCAATGTCTAATAGGCATTCAAAGGATGGGCTGGGCGTGAACCTGTAGGCTGGATCTCTTCCTCCACGAAGTCTTCTGGGTAGAACTCCTCTCCGGTCAGCTCCTGGCCGTCGGTGGATCCTATTTACGTAATTAAAGTAAATACCAGGACCTAATAGTAAATAACTCCAATAAAACCAGCTCAAGAAAGATCCAAATGGACTTATACTTCACACCAACGGCTAGATCATATTTTAGAAAAATATAGAAATTGGTTTCATATTTTTCTGAGTTAAAATGAATTAGTTATGAATTTTCTAAGTTTAAATCCTTTTCTGGATTTTAAAATAATTACGAATAAGAAAAGAAAAAGGGCCAGGGACCTATTTGTAAATAGTCAGGGGCTTATTTGTAAATAGTCAGGGACCTATTTGTAATTTTGAAAAGTTCAGGGGTGTTTTTATAAAAAGTCCAGGGTCGGCCGAAATGCTGACGTCAGCAGTGGGCCCTGCTGACGTCAGCGTTGACTGGTCAACGGTCAACGGTCAAAGCTGACAGGTGGGTCCCGTGGTGACGTCAGCAGTGGGCCCTGATGACGTCATCACGAGGGCTTAGGTGCTAAAACTAAAAAGGCCAGGGGGCTTAGAGAAAGAGTAGCAACTCAGGGACTAGATTGTAAAGGTTTTCGAAATAGCAGGGGCTAAAGTGAAAGATTCCAGGGGCTTCTTTGGAAAAAGGACAGTCTCCGCCGTGGTGGACGCGGTTCACAGTGGGCCGTGAGGTTGGTCTACGTGAGCCGCGTCCACGGGATCTCGTGCGGCCAGGGCCGGATCCGCTGCGGCTGTACCCGCGTGGTCGCGCGTGCGGGCGCTCGAGGGCGCGACGCGTGGCGGCGGGGCACGGACGCTCGCGAGGTGCTCGTCAAAACGACGAGCGGCGGGGTGCGCGCGCGCGGCGGCGGAGGCTCGCCGGCGACGACCCCAATCTCACCCTAATCCTACGCCAGGGGCGTGGATCTGCGCCAAATGGCGTCGCGGTGGTGTTCCGGGGTGAAAAAGTTTGGCCTTTGGCCCCTAACGCTAGCTATGGCAAGGGCAAGGCGAGGAGGCCCTTGCACGGGGAGTGCTCGACCTTATGCCCCAAAGGGACGTTCGCCGGCGGGTGAGGTTTAGGCTGGGGTTAAGGGATGGCGTCGCGGGGAAACCTGCACAGAAAGGTCCCTGGCACGAAGGCCAGGGCACACACAGTCGAAAAGGCCCGGGCTTGGGTGGTTTGCCTGCCTACGGTGGGTTCCTCGGCGTCGAGCGCCGGACAGCAGGAAGAAGGGGAAGAGCGGCGGCGCTGGCTGGCTCACCTGGGCTCAAGGATTGGCGTGGAGAAGATGTGGGCGACGGCGTGGCGTAGAGGATCGAGTCTTGGCATGCTCCTCTTCTTGCTCCGGGTGATCGACGCGGCGGTGGCGTCCCTGCGGCGGCGACGGCGGCGACGTGCTTCCACGGGTGGCTCTGGCCTTGGCGTCCTCCTCCTCCTTCCGCTCCTTCCCTCCTCCTCGTGCGGCGGCGGCGGCTGGGGGCTAGGGCAGCGCCCTGTGGTGGCTGGAAGGGAACGAGGAGCGGACGCCCCTCTGTTTTATAGCGGCGGCGGCCGGGAATTGGGGTTAGGGTTGGAGAGGCCTGGAGAGGGCGTGAGTGGAAGCCTCGAGAGGGGACACGCGGCACAGGGTAGTTGGCTGGGGGAATGGGTAGTGCGCTTGGGGTTTTTTGGCGTGCGGGCCGCGGCGCGGCACGGCGAGAGGAGAGGGGGCAGCTGCTCGCGAGATAGCGCGGGCGGCCTCCCCATCTGGGATTTAGGGGTGGAGCAGAGTGGCGGAGCGGGGAATTAGGGTTTAGGGCCCGCAAGATGATCTCCCGCGGTCGGAGTGGCGCGAGTCGGAGACCGGGGCTGGGTGCGCGCGGCGGCGTCCGGTGCGTGCGCGCGGTGGTGGTGAGGGAGATAAAGCTGACAGGTGGGCTCCACCTGTCGGCGGGTGAGAGAGAGAGGGCACGCGCGCGTTGGGCGGACTGGGCCGCGGTGAGTTGGGCCGCGACGCGGGCTGAGGGAAAGGGAAAGAAGGAAAGGAGGCCGGGGTTTAGTTCGGACCGGGCTGAGAGTAGGAGGGTGGTTTCCGGACTTAGTTAGCGGGCTTTGTTAGTGAGGTTAGGGCCCAAGTTGTTTTTAGTTTTAAACTTTTCTTTTTGATTTGGATTTGAATCATTTCAAATCCAAATCCCACTCAATTAAATCCAAATAAATTCCAAATAAAATCCAAATGTTCACACTAACATTTAAACACCTTAACATTAATATTTTATATATATTTTTTTTATGCCTAAGAATTTTAGGAGAGATTCAATGAAGACAACCTTATATTTTTCCTAGTTAGTATCATATCCACGAAAATTTTTTAAAATCCACATTTTTATTAACTTAAACATTCCAGAAAAATCTGGGATGTTACACCGGGGCATTCCCTGCCTCCGGCGGTGGGGGCGGCTTCTTTGTCATCCTTGGAGTCGGAATCAGGGGACTCCAATATGGAGACAGATGAGGAGGAGGACAAGTACCACAGCTACGTGGTACCGGTCCCCCGAGGCGATGCTGATAGGGACCGATTCAAGGAAGGTCCAGGGATGGCCCGATCTTCACGGCAGTAGGTTTCATAACAAGGTAGATTGCTGCAAGCAGCGGGGATAACTAGCTTTATACCTGACCAAGGTTGGATGCGACCAAGCGACAGGGAGAGAGGCACCGAAACCTTGAGGACTTCGACTCGATCTCCGAACGACCGCAGAACCACAATCCGGGACTAATCCACACAAGACGGCGCAGCCGAACTGGCAACCGTAGAGCACAGAGTAGGGGACCTCAGAGAGATCTCTTCACAAGTCCAAGAAGAACAAGGAAGAACAAGGGGTGTGCAAGGCACTCAGCTGCTCGGCAGCAAAACCATATAGGCTATATCTTTAACAAATGATCAAAAACTGAGTTTTCGGTAGTACATAGGGGGTATTTATACTAAGAACAACTCTCCTAGATAAGTTTGAGATAGGTGTGAACTGAAGTCACCACGTTGGGGAGGTGGAAAGCCAACTGGTGCAGGCACCGGTGAAGTCTCGTCAGTTCTCGCGCGTCTTCTGGGCTTCTGTGCAGCCTTCAGTAAATTGGCAATTACTCTTAATTGGAAAGTCCAAATGATGTGCCGTTTGTTGCATTAGAAAGTAGACTTAAAACCCGTTCTAACCATGTATATCATGAACCCTGTCTCTTTCCGAGGTGGTACAGACTTTGATGAGAAGTTGGAGCATCTGCAGCTGTCTTGGAAGACTCTGCGTAACCTTCTGCTTCATGTGCGTAACCCAGCGGGATTCCTTCTTGTGTGAACCTGAGTAGAAGTAGAGTACGCGACTTAGGTACTATAACATTCTCATCAATATCAGAGTGTAATTCAGAGAGGAAAGCATGCACCTCTTGTTGTAGTTTCTTGGCACGACTGCATGTAATCGGTGCATGTGTGTCCGATGCTTGGTTATATGTAACCAATATTGCACTTGCATCTTGATGTGTATCTGGAGCTGGACCTTGTGCAACTAGCGGTGGAGCTGTTGTTGGTGAAGCAATAACCAGCGTGACTGAGGCATCTGGTGTAACCAAGGCACCCGGGTTACATATGGCTGGGATGTCCTCATCATCCTCCCCCTCTTGAAAAGGAGTCGTCCTCGACTCTTGTTGTTTGGTTGAATTATTCCGTGATTTACTTGCAATAGTTGCTACCATGTAAACATGTATGTCCTCCAATATGCCTAGGTGTCTGAATCTATAGTCATACAATCCAAGTAGTAGTTTTGCGATATGAAAATATTCACAATTGACAATAGTTTTAGCTTTCACCTTGCATAATGTGATGACATGTTCTGATGTCAAGATGCAGTCCTTGCCATTGTCCCCCACTTGAAGCAGAGTCATCCTGAGCTCTTTAAATCCTGAAGAACTACACAAAGTAGAAAACGTATATGCATGGTGTATTATCATCCATTTTGTCATTCTCTGTATTTTGCAAAACACCATTCCCAATAATGGAAAAACATGGAGTTTGTTCATATTTCGCTGTCATCATGATGTTCACATCCTCCCTTCCTTGGAGAAAAGTCGACCTTGACTTTTGGTTGTACTTAAAAAAATTGTTAGCTTGAAACAATTTATTAACAACATTCATCTTACCACGATGAAAAAGCATCATTGACTTTTCTTTACCTGCAAATAGTTTATGCAATGGGAGAACAAAATTTTCTTTCAAGTTACATAATTGAATTAAGTTCTCATATTTCATTTTGGCAACGTCAAGTCTATCAAAATATTGATGTAGATAATTCATGGCATTCGAAGAGTTATTGCTGCACAAATTATTCTCAAGTTTAGATATGTACCCTTGAAGTTCAGTGCTCTTAGATGTGTAAGAAGACATTTTGAGTGCGCAGATTGCACTACTTACCATATCATGTCTTGCTTCCGATGAAATATATGAACAAGGAAGTAACATCCAAGGTTCTGAGTAACAAGAACTGAACACTTGATTCACCTCATTAGCAGGAAAATATTGTTCAAAAGTTTTATCACTTGGCACATGTGACTTCGAATCAGCAAGCTTGTCAAAGTTTACACAAATTGCATGAACAGAAAAGTTATCTACAACATAATCTCCAATCAAAATAATTGTAAACTTGCAGCTATGGGCATTATTCAAAGATCTCATAGATGTTATAATAGAAATATTCTCAAGCATTTTACTAACATCAACAGGCACATCAAGGATAGTATCATTGCAAAGAATTCAGCATGAGTACTCAACAGAACATGGTGAAGTTTGCTGACACATAAAGCATTGCATGGATCAGCCATAACACAAACATTCCCATCAAGATCAAATTTAACATTTGTATCAACATGTGATCAATCAAATCAGCACAAAATTTTCTAGAATGTTCAATTGAAATTGCAGCGGATGTATGATCAGTGATGCTCAAATATATGTCTTTAAAATTCAGATCTGGTCCATTTGTGTTACCTATCAATTTCGATGATGGTGTAGGTACCATGGTATGCATTTCTGAATTTTTACCTCCAATATCCATCTTAGCTGGCATAGATGAATCAAATAGTGGTTCAATGCACGTGCAGCCATCCTCATGATGTGTGAGCATTGGGGTATCATGCATCGTGCCACTCTCCTTATCCACCTCTTGATCATCTTCGTGAAAAATTGGGGGTTGGTCATAATTCACCATATCATTTTCTTCATGAACCTGCATCACTTGAGAAAACAAACTAGAAGAGATTGTCATGTTAGAAATAGATATGTCCTCACATGGCTTATCTTCGACTTCACTCAATTTTTCTATACGTTTCTCACGCAGAATTTTGTGGCTCTCTTCCTCCTCACGTATGGTGGAATCTCTCAACCTTTTATTTTTAACTCTCACTCTCAATTTGGCTTTGTGGCTCTCTTTCTCAGATGGGTTTTGGAATAAACCATCTTCCATATAGAATGGAACAGCCGTGTCATCATAACCATCAGGCCTAATCTCAACATCAACAATATGGCGCATATGTTCAGATCTAGGTGAATCCTTTCTTCCTCTATGACCTTCATGATCATCTTTCTTGCAGTTTTGTTTCTGAACCTTTGCATCATTCATCTTTTCTTGCTGTCCGAAACTTTTTTTTCTCCTTCAGAAATGCATATTTTCTTGTACCAATATGATGAGTTGTACTCTGCTGCACAGAATACCTTGATGCTGCACTAGAACGTCTCTTGATGGAATGATCATCATTTTCTTGGGATCTTTGTTGTGGTTTGTGATGATAATTTGATGGAACAAACCTCCTTCGCATAACTTTCTTCATCTCAGCCCATGTGTTGATGTGATTCCTCCCCAACACATGCTGATTTTCTTGCACTTCATTCCACCATGTCAAAGCATAACCATAGAATTTCTTTGAAGCCAAGTGTACTCGCTTTGCATCCGAGATATAGTGTAAGCCAAACAAATAGTCACAACTTTCTTCCCAAGCGAGATAAGCTTCGGGGTCTTCTCCTCCAATAAATTTGGGTACACTCAAATCCAACTGAGAGATACAATCTGAATTTCTCTTATCACAGGAACCATAGGGATTGTTCAGATGATCATACATGTCTTGAGCATTAAAGTGCACATGAGTAACAAGGCCACACTCATCATCACCTCCTCCTTGCTGCAAAGAATGTGTATTGGCACCTTTCATGGCATTTTTCATGCCATACTTAGCATATGGAGCAGCAGGAACACGTCGAGGTTGAAGCCCACCACTAGTAATAGGTAGACGTTCTGCAAACATTATTTCCATGGTCTGCACCACTGAACTTTGTAGTTGTTGCAGCTCGTGTCGTACAACAGGAGGTTCTTTTCAATGTTTACCCCCACAAAAACTCGAATAAAAACCTGCCATGTTAGCATAAGCCAATATATTGTGGAATGGAAAAAATTGTGGAATCACATAACCTCACCTCTTGCTTACCCAAGTTCTTTCCCGTTCTCAAGGACCGTGAAAGTGCTAGTGTGGCGTAACCCAACTGTGATTAAGCGGTCGAAAGGTTTACAAGACGAGAGGTCCGGTTTATGGCTTTCTGTGGAGCTATAGGTGGCTGTCCAAGGAAGGGTTTGGTACTGTAACCAGGTATGTAACCGTTTCAACAAGTTGCTGTCCAAAACACCACCAAGATGAGGTTACACAACTGAAACCTGAAGTTACACAATCAGCAAACAACCCTTTCAACTTCTCTTCTCTTTTATTTTCTCTTTTCTTTTGACTCTTTCTTTCACACTTTTTTTTTCACTTATGTTTTTTTTTCTTTCATGAACAGCAAACACTCATACGAGGGGTGCGAAAACAAATGAAAATAGAGTACGGCGGAAGAACAAAGATGGTGACAAGCAACTCGATGAACGCAACACACAAGATAACAGTACCACAAAAGGGCTATGGAATTTTTTTTTTTTGCTTTTTCAGTGGACTTTAGGACATGAATAAATAAGTTGTGACACCCCAGTGTCACTTTTGAAATTACTCTCATGCACAAGTACCTCTGGGACTAAATTTTATGGTGCTCATCATGATTATGTATTGTGTATCATGTTTGCTTGGACTCTCAAAAGTCAAATTTTCGATTTTGAAATCATTTGATCCAAATTTGGCTAAAGTTAGGGCTTTTTCTTTTAACCCTTTTGGGGGCTTGTTTAAAATTTAAAATGTTTAAACAAGTGGCTTTTGGCCAAGTTGAAAGTCTCATGTTGAGGTATCTACTTTCAGCTATAAGTCTTGGTTTTGGGCAATGACATTTTTTAATTGCTCAAATTCATGGTCAAAAGTTGGTCAAACTGCTGATTTTCAGCACTCCTGAAAATGGCGAAGTGTTTTTCCTGATAGCAGCCATTAGCTAACTTTAGGGCTCCATAACTTTTATTTTTCAATCAACCCAAACCAAAACAAGTTCTTGGCTTGGAAGGTGGTAGTTTGGACTCTTCAAAAATCATGATCAACTCCAGAATCTCAGACTCTAACTATTTCTTTTTCGAGCTCAAAGTCAGCTAAATCCATTTCAGTTCTGGGTACTTAGAATATTTCTGAACTCAAGATTTTTGGCTATAGTTTGCTTGATCATATCTCTCAAACTAAATTGTTTTTAACCATATGACTTTAACGAAAGTTGTTCAGCTTGGTACCATCTACAACTTTTGTATAGGAGTTTTGGAAAGTTTCTACATGAAATTTCGAGTTTTGATCAAAGTTTTGGGAGGGTTTCGGCGGTACTGTAGCATCTGAATCGACTTAGTCGACTCAGACTTTCAGACTTGGCACAGGGGGATCGATCCCAAGATCATGCGCTGGCGCCGCAAGTGCCACGCGCCATGCTCCGCTGTCCCTTGCCACACGCCGTTGCTCCGCACTGCCAGTTTCTCTCCAAGCCATGTGTGTCGCCTCGGTGTCAAGCTCGGCCGGCGACACCGTTTTACGATGAACTGAGCGCTCTGCAAGCCGCTCGTGGTGCCAGAGGGGAAATTCACCGCTGTCACTTCGTCCCTATCCAATTCATCGCCCCAGTAACTCATCTACCTAGTCCTCTTCGCCCTCGACCACTCCGCCAGCTCCGCCGTCCCTTCCCTCGCCGGCAATCTCAGAAAAACCGGCCGCCATTACCGCCGCCCCACCCCACCGCGGAACTTCATCTTCCCATCCTCCTCTGCCTCTCCAAAGGGCCCAAATGGATAGTTCTTGATCTCCTGAATCCGTACCCGCTCTTCTCGTGAACTCCGAAGCTCCGGTGAGCCCTAGCGCCGGCCGTTTTTCCGGCCGTCCGCCGCCGGCCGTGGCTAAGGACCGTGCCGCCTCTAATCCTCGGGTTTTTCCTCCTTAGGTGGTGCGGCTTGGATTTCTGTGGCCGTGGGTCATCTCCGGCGGGTCTCCGGCCTTCTTCTCCGGCGAGCCCGTTCGGTCAACCGAGCGGAGGCGCTCTGTGCGGGAGAAGAGTGCTCCAGGGGTGTTTTATTAGAAGAGGCGAAAGTTCTTTGGGGTTTTGTGGAAAAGTTCTGGGTTTAAGTGTTAAGGTAGAAAAGAGTTGGGGGGTTTTTCGGAAGATTTAGGGGCTGTTTCGTAAAAAAGGACTGGTTGGTTTAGAATCTTTCTTTCCAGGGACCTAGATGCAAATGGGTTTTCGGTTTTCTCTTTAAAGTAATTCCTGCATGTATGTGTTTCTTGTAAAATGCATAGTAAATCATAGAAAAGTGATAAAAATGTGAAACCATTTTTTTTGAGTTATTACATCTTTGGTTATAGGAGAAAAATATAAAATCATGTTGTTAGTTTAATGTTTTCTATGTTAAGGTTTTATTTAGCTCTATAACTTGGTGTCAAAAATAAATAGTTCTGAATATCTAAAAATCGTGAGAAAATCACAGTAGCTCTATTCTGTGTTTTTGTGGTCATAGTAAAATTTCTGGTTGCATGCTGTATGTGTAGATTAAGTTAAGCTTTTTCTATATAGGAATCTTGGTGGTGTTGTTATAAATACTTTTTAGACAGTTTTTAAGCTCAATAAATCATTGTAAATCTGTGTTAGCGTTTAGTCAGTGTTTCTGAGTGGTTTTGCATTTTTGCGCATAATCTTGCTGCTGTTTCTAATTTAGATTGGTGTGCTTAAGTTAAATAATGTTTCTTAGTTAAACTTTGGTAATCTCAGTTTAAAGTTTGCAACTGCTGTTACCCTTTCCTTTTAGTGAAAGTTTAATTTTGTTTAAAGAGATATGCACTTACTCAATAAAAGTTTTAATACTTGTGTTTAACAACCTAAATTGTGTTTTCTTGTGAATATTTATCTTTGTACTTAAGCTGTATAATCGAGTTGCTGCATTTTATTTTAATGCATCTTTTCCAATTGCTGTTCTAAACTCACACATATGCATCTTCATGTAGAGAACGTTCTAGCTGACGGGACTTATAACCTGGTGCCTGAGTCTGAGGTTGAGCAGCAGGAGACTGAGTTTGTGGTTGTTGAAGTTGAGCAAGACCCGAGCCAAGACTCGGAAGGGCTCAAGGCCAGTGAAGGCAAGCACCAGAAGCTTTCAACCTTTTTAACTCAGCCGTAGTTTAATTATTTACTTTCAAAAGTTTCCTTTTATGCATTTAAGTTTTCATAGGAGTTGAATGAAATCCTAGTTGCATACTCCATAGGAAACCCAGAGCTTTACTAGTATGTGTAGGTCGATAGAATTGCTAAGCTGGTTAAACGGTAGAAGTCGAGTGATTGCCTGTTACTCGCGAGAGCTAGGTTGGTTACTTTGTTCAAAGTAATGTTCAGCATATCAGATACCTGGAAACTGTTTTAGACCGGGCGGAGAGTTTTGGTAGGGATAAGAATGTGAATGTGTAGCTCCGCCTGTGTCAGTTATGGCCCGTTCGTTGTTGGTTCTGGGATCAAGTTTGAATTGTACTACCTCGCATGCTGGGAGTAAGAGGTAGTTGAAACTGGTAACTTATGTACTTTAGCTCGCACTGGTATGTTGAACTACGCCTGACTTCCTATTCATGTACCGGTTAGAGAAATAACTCATGGCTGACCCGTCGTTGGTATCGGTGAGGACTCGTACTTGAGGGTCGCAGGGTAGGTCTAGTATTCAGTGTTGGCGGAAGGAACGGCTGGCATGAGCGGCTCGACGGGGTTCGCTTATGCCGTGTGGGTAGGTTAACCTTGCAAGGTATAAAAACCGAATCGATTCGCCGTACTCACGGTATTGAGCTCTTGATCACTGGGCCGCATCGCTAGTTAAGAACATGAATATGACGATGATGTTTATATGCTGTTTGAATTTAATCAAGTACCTACTCTCTTTGAAAAAGCTTTTACAAATGCTTATCTAGAATAATTAGCTCAACTAAAATTTGGATGCTAAAACTTGAAAGTAAGGATCTACTTTTAGTTGCTTCTTTTTGGCAAAACAAAAACCCAGCCAAAAGCTTTGCATACTAGAGGTCTTTAGCTAAACCTAAAGGCGGGTAAGTCTTGCTGAATATTAAATTACTCAACCCTGCTTGTGTTTTCCTTTTTCAGAGGATGATACTAGGGTAGCCGAACAGGTTGCTGAAGCTTTTCCTTTTGGTGTTCCTGAGGGTTACCAGTTGCAGTCCGTTCCGGCTCCTCCGGGTGTGGAGCCGAGGGAATAATACCGCTGGTTGGGCTTCCTGTGCGATATTATGGCTCGTCGTTAGACTCGTGTGTTTTAAACTTCCGCTGCACTTCAAACTCTGTGTTGTAATAACTTTTATCCTGTGTTGTTTTGTAAATTAAATCCACGTGTACTGTGTTGTAAAATTTGTGACTCGTTAATCATCTGTGCTCATCGTAGAGGGAGACTTGCCTTGTATTGGTTTCGACAATGTGATCTGTGGTATAATCGGGAGCTACCCGACAGTAACTACACGGTTATGTCAGTTGAAGTGCGAGTGTGCTGTACTGCTTGCATAGCTAAGGGACAATGCACTTGAGCTAACATAATTTGAGGTGGTTCTGCCACAGCTGGAACCAGAGCCGAAAATACTTGGCAGATGATTTGACTTGTCTTAAAAATCTGTTTTCTGGAATAAAAAAATTATTATCTGGTTTGCGAAAATGCGTTGGTCACGCTAAGGAATTAATTCTTAGAGCGTAAGCCCTAGGGAATTATGGGTAAGTGACTCGGGTGGCTAGCTAATTTTGCAACTGACTTCCAGCACATTACTTTCTGTCAAAACTTATTTTGTTGCACAATTAACCTTTATTTATGCATCGACAGAGGGTAAGGATCTCCGGTCAATGGGGACACCTTGGCCGGTACGGTGAAATCCGAACGCCGTGCTCAAGCGGTGGCCTCCTTGAGCTGCAGCCAATATAACCATGCACTGTTATGGATTATATTGGGTGTAAAGTTGCCTCTATGTGCTGTCCATACGGCACGGGATGTATGGATATCGTTACTATAGAGAACGGTAATGTATGGGGACACTTTCATGAGTGCTGGCATGAAAGGTTCGATTTATACACTGTGAATTTCTGCAGGTACACTAACATGCGTTGCGTAAGTTAAGACGTGTACAATACGACTAGTTATTATAGAGAGAGCCGTATGGTTTTGCCACCGATCTTAACTACGTAAGACTAAGAATACTTGGCAATTATTTTTCTTTGTGAGGACGGTTAGGACGAGCATGCATCATGGTAAAATCTGCTGAATCCTTAAAAATTGTTGGGGGTGTTTTGGAGTTCCACACCACAAGTTAACATGCATTGCACTTAAGGTGGATCTAGCAGGATTTTGGACGTCTGTTGCTGGTCGAATTTTTTTCGCCTAGCACATGATGTTTTCTGCAGGGAATAGTTAAAGAAAAGTTGCTCAGAGTTTGATTAGCTTATTGCTGTAAAAATTTCACACTTATATCTTCAGTGTAGCTTGGGTTATGCATGTTTTAGTGAGCCCCTGTTTCCTGGAATTTTTCTAGAGGACAGCAATGAGTCTTTGAATTTTTACACTATCTTAACATCTGAGCCAAGTCTTCCACTTTGTTAGAAAGTTGTAGATAACTACCTAACAGAATTTCTGGCAAAGTTTGAGCATTTTTGCATACACCAATTGAGAGATATGAATTTTTCTTTGCTTGCCAGGAAGCTGTCCAATTCTGTTTTTCAGCAAGATTTTTTCCGAATCAAGTACTAAACCTTCTTTGCATTTCGTTTCAGATGAGTTTCCGAAACAACAACCCTCACATCACTACTGATATCGATGGTCGCCTCTTCTCCAATGGATTATATCGAGAGGGGTTTCCTTCCCAGCTTTGGGAGACCATGCAAACTCTGGGGTACATGGTTGCACCTCAGTATGTGGGGAGACATATCACTGAAACGGGGATAAACCGCTGGGAGGTTTCACTAGTTCTTCCCAACTTAACTCTAGCAGTAGGTGGAGAGATTCGAATTGTTGTCAAGGGGGAATTATGAGGAAGCTAGTGACACTGCCGCTTGGAGAGCCTTACAGCAGCTAAGTTTTAAACATCAGCTCAAAACTTTTGGTGCTCCAGCGGGTGTCTTTATGCCCTCTAATAACGAAGTGGGAGAGTCAAGCTCCAGTGTTAAGGAGGAAAGCTCTAATGACATGCAGAATATGACTCGCTACATGGATAATGTAAACCGTCTGATTGAGAGTATGGCTTTCAGTTACGGCGCTATGTTAAATGCTGCTAACTCCCAGGCCCAAGAGAGAGAGGCAATGCAAGGGCAGGTGAACCAACACATGGCGGTGATCGGAAGCCTAGAGGAACGAGTTTATGAATTAGAAGTGGAAAATGACAACCTTCAGCAAGAGCAGGAGGGAGTCTGGGCTGAAGAGCCCCAAGTTCCTAATCCACCAGAAGAGTTGCCTGGTCAAGGTGATTCTGGTTTGGATGACTCACCTGGACCACCCATAGACCCGCAGCTATCCGATCAGGAAGGACCGGCTGATCCAGTTCCACAAGCTCCTGGCCCTGCACATGGGTGGATCAGTGAGGAAGAGGATACTGAAGAAGAGCTGGATGAAATGAATGGTGAGGAAGAAATAGGTGATGAAGAAGAAACTGAAGAAGAAGAAGAAGAACCAGAGGAACGAATCTTTTACACTGATAACGAGGATTTCGATTGATTTATGTATACCTTCGGAAAAATCCCGTTCTCATTTGTTGTATTCTGAGTTTTTATCTTGTAATAAGTTGTGTTGTGGTAGTATCTTTCAGTTGAACCATTTTCACGGTGATGTAATAATCAGGATGTATGGATGTAAAGTGGAACTTATTTTCCCTTCCAATGCAGCAAACTGTTTATTCTGAAATTTTTCGCGGCAGAACCGTATCAGAATTTGTACGCCTTGATAACTATTTTTCTGGGCAGATTGATGAATACCAAAGTTGTTGCAAATTTTATAAGTGATCTGCTGGTAAAATGTCAGATCCTTTGGATCAGTAGTTTGGGAGAAACATGCAAAACATTACGCCTCTGTCCGCTGGAAAAACAGATTTGACAGAGAGGCAAAGGACGAATTTTTCACCCCTTATAGCGTGTGATTTAGTTCTGGAGTTAAATAAAACAGTTGTGGGCTATGAAATTCTGAATCTACTGGAAAAATTTGAGCATGTTTGGTTTAGTAGTTTGCGAGATACAAATTTTACGCTAAACCCGTGCAATCTGTCCAAATCTGAGAATTGGCAAAGTAATAATATCACGATTGAAGGACGAGTTGATCTTACTCCCGGGACTAACTCTATTTTGGATTAATAATGTCATGCACTATGCTACAACATTTTCATTCTTGAGTATTGATTTTATTTATCATTGCTTATTGGAAAATTATTGTGGAGTTGTATGACTAATCTGAACATGGTGGCTTATGCAGAATGCCTGACACTCCGGATGGTGCCAGGGGTGGTGATGGTGGAAATTTACCTGGACCTCCCGATCTAAGGGAGTTCATTGCTCATCAAATGGCTCAGCATACTGAACTCATGCGTGTGTTGGTACAATTACAGCAGAACCAGCCACGTCAAGAGCCACATCAAGATGTACCGCGTGAAGCTTCATATCCGGATTTCTTTGGCACACAACCACCACAGTTCTTTAAGGCAAAGGAGCCTCTTGATGCTAATGTTTGGCTCAATATTATTGAGTCAAAATTTGCACTTTTGATAAATCAATGTTCAGAAGCGAACAAAGCCCGGTTTGCAGCTAATCAACTTAGGGATGATGCCCGTCTGTGGTGGGACAATTATCGTGCTACACTTGCTGCTAATCATGTTGTGACCTAGAATGAGTTTAAGACTGCTTTCTGCTCCCATCATATTCCTGATGGCCTCATGGATAGGAAACTCAATGAGTTCTTGGCTCTTACTCAGGGTAATCAGGGTGTGTTGCAGTATTCCCAGGCTTTCAATCATCTTTCTCAGTACGCTGGTCACCATGTTGATACTGATGCTAAGAAGCAAGATCGTTTTCATCGTGGGCTTAACACTAAGCTGAAGAAAAGTTTGGTCCTTCTTAAGCCTGCCAGTTTTAATGAATTGGTGAATATGGCTATCACTTAGGAGGATAGTAATCTGGCTCATCAGGCTGATAAGAAGAGGAAAGCCCCAGCTGCATCATCTAGTACTCCCGGTCAGAGGTTCAGAGTGTAGCAAAGGCCAAAGGGCCCCACAAAAGGCTCCTCAAACTGCTCAGCAAAAGCAAAGTCAGCATGGTTATTGGGTTATCCGCCCAAATAAGTCTCAGGGACAGTCTCAAGGCCAAGGATCCCGTGCACCTCCTCCTCAACAACAGGGTCGTGCCCATAATTTTCCATGTTATAATTGAGGGAAGCTGGGACATTTTGCCAAGGAATGCAGGGCACCACCCAAAGGTGGAAATAATGCACCAAGGCAGCAGCCTAATAATCGCCAGAACAAGAAGCAAATGGTGGTTAAGCAAGGCCGTGTGAATTTCACTACTATTGACGCTATTCCAGAAGGTACTCCAGTTATGGCGGGTACGTTTCAAGTTCGAAATCAACCTGTTGTTGTTTTATTTGACTCTTGGGCATCACATAGTTTTGTCAGTATGGCATGCATAGAAAAATGTGGGTTTCAAATTGCACACTTAAACTGTAACTATGTGATATTTAGTCCTGGTGGAAAGTAGCTACCAATCGTGTGATTAAACCAATTCCTCTCCAGATAGGAAGCAAAGTGTTTGATACTGAGCTTATATGTCTGGATAACCAAGGGATAGATATTATTTTGGGTATAAACTGGATGCAAAGACACGGAGTTGTCTTAGATATATCAGCTCGGGGTGTTGAAATTAATTCCCCTAGTCAGGGTGTTTCCACACTTTATTTGCCATCCACACCTTCTCCAGATACTTGCACATATGCCATGATCCAAGTTGAATTGCAAGATATTCCGATAGTAAATGAATTTCCAGATGTTTTTCCTGATGATCTTCCGGGAATGCCACCCGATCGGGATATCGAATTTGTGATTGAGTTGCAGCCCGGTACTGCCTCAATTTCAAAAAGGTCGTATCGTATGCCACCCAATGAACTAGTTGAACTAAAGATTCAACATCAAGAACTTCTTGACAAGGGCTATATTCGGCCAAATTCTTCTCCCTGGGGTTGTCCGACACTTTTTGTGAAAAAGAAAGATCACACTTTGAGATTGTGCGTGGACTACCGGCCCCTTAATGCAGTTACTGTCAAGAATAAATACCCACTTACATGTATCGATCTTCTCTTTGATCAATTGGCTGGAGCAAAAGTGTTCTCAAAAATTGACCTTCGATCGGGTTATCACCAGATCAAGATTAGACCATGTGTTATTCCCAAGACAGCTTTTTCCACTCGTTATGGCTTATATGAATATTTAGTCATGTCTTTTGGACTCACCAATGCTCCTGCCTATTTCATGTATCTCATGAATTCAGTCTTTATGCCGGAGCTGGACAAGTTTGTAGTGGTATTTATTGATGACATTCTTATATATTCCAAGAATGAAGAAGAGCACGCTGAACATCTCAGAATTGTTCTTCAACGATCAAGGGATCATAAACTCTATGCTAAATTCAGCAAATGCGAGTTTTGGCTGAAGAGTGTAAAATTTTTGGGTCACACCGTATCCGGTGATGGTATTGCCGTTGACCCAAGGAATGTGGAAAAAGTTCTAGATTGGGAACCTCCTAAATCTGTCCATCAAATCAGAAGTTTTCTTGGAATGGCGGGATATTACCGTCGTTTCATTCCAGATTTCTCTAAGATTGCCAAACCCATAACTGAGCTTCTGAAGAAAGGGGAAAAATTTAAATGGAGTGACAAGTGTGAAGAAGCATTCCATACTTTGAAAAGACTCCTAACATCAGCACCAGTTCTTGCTCAGCCTGACACTTCCAAACCTTTTGATGTTTATTGTGATGCATCAGGCATACGTTTTGGTTGTGTCCTTATGCAAGAGAATCAAGTTATTGCTTATGCTCTCGAGCTCTTCGACCTCATGAGAAAAATTATCCGACACATGATCTTGAACTTGCAGCAGTAGTACGTGCCTTAAAAATTTGGAGGCACCATCTTATGGGTACTCATTGCAATATTTATACCGATCACAAGAGCCTCAAGTATATTTTTACTCAAACTGATCTGAATATGAGACAAAGAAGATGGTTGGAGTTAATTAAGGATTATGAAATAGAAGTTCATTATCATCCGGGCAAAGCAAATGTAGTTGCAGATGCTCTCAGTCGCAGGGGTAATTGTCATTTTATATCTTTGAGACCCCATAATCCCACTCTTGCTAGAGAGATGGACAAGTTGAGTTTGGAAATTATTCCACAGGGTACTTTAAATCACCTTTTGATTTGGCCCACTTTGCAAGATCAGATTGTCGTGTCTCAATCCAAAGCTAAAGGAGTGCAGATCATTAAGCAAAAGCTAGCTGAAAATGATGGAAAATATAAATGTTTTCGCCAAGATAATGATGGAGTTCTATGGTTCGATAATCGTCTAGTAGTTCCTAAGGATCATGATCTTAGGAAGAGAATTCTTGATGAGGCACATATTTCTAAATTCTCTATTCATCCCGGAAGCAGTAAAATGTATCAAGATTTGAGAGAAAATTTTTGGTGGACCAGAATGAAAAGAGAAATTGCTAAATATGTAGCAGAATGCGATACTTGCCAAAGAGTGAAAGCTAGTCATTTGAAAGCCATTGGAACTTTGCAACCATTGCCTATACCTTCATGGAAATGGGAGGACATAAGCATGGATTTCATTGTGGGTTTGCCATTGACCTCTCAGAAACATGATTCTATATGGGTCATTGTTGATAGACTCACAAATTCAGCACATTTCATTCCAGTCAACAATGCTTTTTCAGTAACTCAATATGCTGAGATTTATTTGAATCAAATTGTGCGTCTACATGGAATTCCCAAGACTATCATTTCAGATCGGGGTTCACCATTTGTAGCCTGTTTTTGGAAACAACTGCATGAGCTATTAGGCACTAAGCTCATTCGAAGTTCAACTTATCATCCTCAAACCGATGGACAAACCGAAAGGGTGAATCAAATTTGGGAGGATATGCTTAGAGCTTGTGTCATTCATTACAACAAAAGTTGGGACAAAAGTCTATCCTTAGCTAAATTTCTTACAATAACAGCTATCAATCCAGTTTGAAAATGGCACTATTTGAAGCTCTATATGGCCGGAGGTGTCGAACTCCATTGAATTTGTCAGGAACTGGAGAAAGAAAAATCTTCGGTCCAGATTTGGTTAAGGAGGCCGAGGATAAAGTAAAAATTATTCAGCAAAATCTTAAGACCGCTCAGTCGCGGCAAAAGAGTTATTCTGACAAGAGAAGGAGGCCTTTAGTTTTAAGGTCGGTGATCATGTTTATCTTCGTGTATCACCAACTAGAGGTATTCAGAGATTTGGGATCAAAGGAAAATTAATTAGCTCCTTGTTTCGTTGGACCTTTTGAAATCATTAAGCAATGTGGTCCAATTGCTTATCAGATACAACTTCCGTCCAAACTTGCAGCTATCCATAATATTTTTCATGTATCCCAACTCAAGAAATGTCTCAGGGTTCCTATTGAAGGTATAGCTCATGAAGAAATTGAATTTGAACCCGATCTGTCATATGAGGATCAACCTTTCAAGATTCTGGATATGATCGAAAGAGTTACACGGAGTAGGTCCATTAAATTCTACAAAATTCAGTGGACTCATCACTCTGAAAAGGAAGCAACATGGGAGCAAGAATCTTATCTCAATTCCAAGTATCCAGGGTTTTTAGATTCTGCATTAAGGTAATTAAATTCCACACTCTCTCTTTGCACCGGAATCTCGGGGCGAGATTCTTTTAAGGGGGGAGGGCTGTGACACCCCAGTGTCACTTTAAAAATTACTCTCATGCACAAGTACCTCTTGGACAAAATTTTATGGTGCTCATCATGATTATGTATTGAGTATCATGTTTGGTTGGACTCTCAAAAGTCAAATTTTCGATTTTGAAATCATTTGATCCAAATTTGGCTAAAGTTAGGGCTTCTTCTTTTAACCCTTTTGGGGGCTTGTTTAAAATTTGAAATGTTTAAACAAGTGGCTTTTGGCCAAGTTGAAAGTCTCATGTTGAGGTATCTACTTTCAGCTAGAAGTCTTGGTTTTGGGCAATGACATTTTTTAATTGCTCAAATTCATGGTCAAAAGTTGGTCAAACTGCTGATTTTCAGCACTCCTGAAAATGACTGTGTTTTTCCTGACAGTAGCCATTAGCTAACTTTAGGGCTCCATAACTTTTATTTTTCAATCAACCCAAACCAAAACAAGTTCTTGGCTTGGAAGGTGGTAGTTTGGACTCTTCAAAAATCATGATCAACTCCAGAATCTCAGACTCTAACTATTTCTTTTTCGAGCTCAAAGTCAGCTAAATCCATTTCAGTTCTGGGTACTTAGAATATTTCTGAACTCGAGATTTTTGGCTATAGTTTGCTTGATCATATCTCCCAAACTAAATCGTTTTGAACCATATGACTTTAACAAAAGTTGTTCAGCTTGGTACCATCTACAACATTTGTATAGGAGTTTTGGAATGTTTCTACATGAAATTTCGAGTTTTGATCAAAGTTTTGGGAGGGTTTCGGCGGTACTGTAGCATCTGAATCGACTTAGTCGATTCAGACTTTCAGACTTGGCACAGGGGGGATCGATCCCGAGCTCGTGCGCTGGCGCCACCCGTGCCACGCGCCGTGCTCCGCTGTCCCTTGCCACGCGCCGTTGCTCCGCACTGCCAGTTGCTCTCCAAGCCATGCGTGTCGCCCAGTGTCAAGGTCGGCTGGCGACACCGTTTTACGGTGAACTGAGCGCTCTGCGAGCCGCTCGTGGTGCCAGAGGGGAAATTCACCACTGTCACTTCGTCCCTATCCAATTCATCACCCCAGTAACTCCTCTACCTCATCCTCTTCACCCTCGACCACTCCGCCAGCTCCGCCGTCCCTTCCCTCGCCGGCAATCTCAGAAAAACCGGTCGCCATTGCCGCCACCCCACCCCACCGCGGAACTTCATCTTCCCATCCTCCTCCGCCTCTCCAAACCGCCCAAATGGATAGTTCTTGATCTCCTGAAGCCGTACCCGCTCTTCTCGTGAACTCCGAAGCTCTGGTGAGCCCTAGCGTCGGCCGTTTTTCCGGCTGTCCGCCGCCGGCCGTGGCTAAGGACTGTGCCGCCTCTAATCCTCGAGTTTTTCCTCCTCAGGTGGTGCGGCTTGGATTTCTGTGGCCGTGGATCATCTTTGGCGGGTCTCCGGCCTTCTTCTCTGGCGAGCCTGGCCGGTCAACTGAGCGGAGGCGCTCTGTGCGGGAGAAGAGCGCTCCAGGGGTGTTTTATTAGAAGAGGCGAAAGTTCTAGGGGGTTTTGTGGAAAAGTTCTGGGTTTAAGTGTTAAGATGGGAAAGAGTTGGGGGGTTTTTCGGAAGATTCAGGGGCTGTTTTGTAAAAAAAGGACTGGTTGGTTTAGAATCTTTCTTTCCAGGGACCTAGATGGAAAAGGGTTTTCGGTTTTCTCTTTAAAGTAATTCCTGCATGCATGTGTTTCTTGTAAAATGCATAGTAAATCGTAGAAAAGTGATAAAAATGTGAAACCAATTTTGTTGAGTTTGTTACATCTTTAGTTACAGGAGAAAAATATAAAATCGTATTGTTAGTTTAATGTTTTCTGTGTTAAGGTTTTATTTTGCCCTATAACTTGGTGTCAAAAATAAATAGTTCTGAATATCTAAAAATCATGAGAAAATCACAGTAGCTCTATTCTGTGTTTTTGTGGTCATAGTAAAATTTCTTGATGCATGCTGTATGTGTAGATTAAGTTAAGCTTTTTCTATATAGGAATCTTGGTGGTGCTGTTATAAATACTTTTTAGACAGTTTTTAAGCTCAATAAATCATGGTAAATCTGTGTTAGCGTTTAGTCAGTGTTTCTAAGTGGTTTTGCATTTTTGTGCATAGTCTTGCTGTTGTTTCTAATTTAGATAGGTGTGCTTAAGTTAAATAATGTTTCTTAGTTAAATTTTGGTAATCTCAGTTTAAAGTTTGCAACTGTTGTTACCCTTTCCTTTTAGTGAAAGTTTAATCTTGTTTAAAGAGATATGCACTTACTCTATAAAAGTTTTAATACTTGTGTTTAACAACCCAAATTGTATTTTCTGGTAAATATTTATCTTTGTACTTAAGCTGTATAATCGAGTTGCTGCATTTTATTTTAATGCATCTTTTCCAATTGTTCTTCTAAACTCATACATATGCATCTTTATGTAGAGAACGTTCTAGCTGACGGGACTTATAACCTGGTGCCTGAGTCTGAGGCTGAGCAGCAGGAGACCGAGTTTGTGGTTGCTGAAGTTGAGCAGGACCCGAGCCAAGACTCGGAAGGGCCCAAGGCCAGTGAAGGCAAGCACCAGAAGCTTTCAACCTTTTTAACTCAGCCGCAGTTTAATTATTTACTTTCAAAAGTTTCCTTTTATGCATTTAAGTTGTCATAGGAGTTGAATGAAACCCTAGTTGCATACTCCATAGGAAACCCAGAGTTTTATTAGTATGTGTAGGTCGATAGAATTGCTAGGCTGGTTAAACGGTAGAAGTCGAGTGATTGCCCGTTACTCGCGAGAGCTAGGTTGGTTACTTTGTTCAAAGTAATGTTCAGCGTATCAGATACCTGGAAACTATTTTAGACCAGGTGGAGAGTTTTGGTAGGGATAAGAATGTGAATGTGTAGCTCCGCCTGTGTCAGTTAAGGCCCATTCGTTGTTGGTTCTGGGATCAAGTTTGAATTGTACTACCTCACATGCTGGGAATAAGAGGTAGTTGAAACTGGTAACTTATGTACTTTAGCTCGCACTGGTATGTTGAACTACGCCTGACTTCCTATTCATGTACCGGTTAGAGAAATAACTCATGGCTGACCCGTCGTTGGTATCTGTGAGGACTGGTACTTGAGGGTCGCAGGGTAGGTCAAGTATTTAGTGTTGGCTGAAGGAACGGCTGGCATGAGCGGCTCGACGGGGTTCGCTTATGCCGTGTGGGTAGGTTAACCTTGCAAGGTATAAAAACCGAATCGATTCGCCGTACTCACGGTATTGAGCTCTTGATCACTGGGCCGCATCACTAGTTAAGAACATGAATATGACGATGATGTTTATATGCTGTTTGAATTTAATCAAGTACCTGCTCTCTTTGAAAAAGCTTTTACAAATGCTTATCTAGAATAATTAGCTCAACTAAAATTTGGATGCTAAAACTTGAAAGTAAGGATCTACTTTTAGTTGCTTCTTTTTGGCAAAACAAAAACCCAGCCAAAAGCTTTGCATACTAGAGGTCTTTAGCTAAACCTAAAGGCGGGTAAGTCTTGCTGAGTATTAAATTACTCAACCCTGCTTGTGTTTTCCTTTTTCAGAGGATGATACTAGGGTAGCCGAATAGGTTGCTGAAACTTTTCCTTTTGGTGTTCCTGAGGGTTACCAGTTGTAGTTCGTTCCGGCTCCTCCAGGTGTGGAGCCGAGGGAATAATGCCACTGGTTGGGCTACCTGTGCGATATTATGGCTCGTCGTTAGACTCGTGTGTTTTAAACTTCCGCTGCACTTCAGACTCTGTGTTGTAATAACTTTTATCCTGTGTTGTTTTGTAAATTAAATCCACGTGTATTGTGTTGTAAAATTTGTGACTCGTTAATCATCTGTGCTCATCATGGAGCGAGACTTGCCTTGTATTGGTTTCGACAATGTGATCAGTGGTATAATCTGGAGCTACCCGACAGTAACTACATGATTATGTCAGTTGAAGTGTGAGTGTGCTGTACTGCTTGCATTAGCTAAGGGACAATGCACTTGAGCTAACATAATTTGAGCTGATTCTGCCACATCAGTAACAAATGGTAAGGTAAAGCGTAAATCTGTGGGTGATAACAAAACCTACCGTGACAACGATAGCTCTCATACCACATGATAGGGACCGATTCAAGGAAGGTCTAGGGATGGCCCAATCTTCACGGCAGTAGGTTTCGTAACAAGGTAGATTGCTGCAAGCAGCAGGGATAACTAGCTTTATACCTGACCAAGGTTGGATGCGACCAAGCGACGGGGAGAGAGGCACCAAGACCTTGAGGACTTCGACTCGATCTCCGAACGACCGCAGAACCACAATCTAGGACTAATCCACACAAGACGGCAGTCGAACTGGCAACCGTAGTGCACAAAGTAGGGGACCTCAGAGAGATCTCTTCACAAGTCCAAGAAGAACAAGGAAGAACAAGGGGTGTGCAAGGCACTCAGCTGCTCGGCAGCAAAACCATATAGGCTATATCTTTATCAAATGATCAAAAACTGAGTTTTAGGTAGTACATAGGGGGTATTTATACTAAGAACAACTCTCCTAGATAAGTTTGAGATAGGTGTGAACTGAAGTCACCACATTGGGGAGGTGGAAAGCCAACTGGTGCAGGCACCGGTGAAGTCTCGTCAGTTCTCGCGCGTCTTCTGGGCTTCTGTGTAGCCTTCAGTAAATTGGCAATTACTCTTAATTCGAAAGTCCAAATGATGTGCCGTTTGTTGCATTGGAAAGTAGACTTAAAGCCCGTTCCAACGATGTATATCATGACCCCTGTCTCTTTCCGACGTGGTACAGAATTTGATGAGAAGTTGGAGCATCTGCAGCTGTCTTGGAAGCCTCTGCGTAACCTTCTGCTTCATGTGCGTAACCACCCAGCGGGATTCCTTCTTGTGTGAACCTGAGTAGAAGTAGAGTACGCGACTTAGGTAGTATAACATTCTCATAAATATTAGAGTGTAATTCAGAGAGGAAAGCATGCACCTCTTGTTGTAGTTTCTTGGCACGACTGCATGTAATCGGTGCATGTGTGTCCGATGCTTGGTTATATGTAACCAATATTGCACTTGCATCTTGATGTGTATCTGGAGCTGGACCTTGTGCAACTAGCGGTGGAGCTGTTGTTGGTGAAGCCATAACCAGCGTGACTGAGGCATCTGGTGTAACGAAGGCACCAGGGTTACATATGGCTGGGATGTCCTCATCAGATGCACTGCGCGTCCACTATTGCCACCGCTATAGCGCCAGGTTCTGCCCCGTTTGCCCTGGCAAGAAGGCAGACCGGTGGAAGAACATTGCTGACATCAAGAACCACGTGAAGGGGCTGGCAAACTCTAGTCACCTCAAGGAAGACAACCCAAAGAAGTGGAGCCGGCATCGAGTCCTTGCCCGGAACGAAGGGTGGATGTGAGATCGCGCCTCCCGTACCCCCGCCATCATCGTCGATGCCCGTCGTGGCCCTGCGTCGACCTACCAGTCCACCTGTGCTAAGTTCATAGGAGACTATTTTTAGTTGTAGTTTTAGTTGGTCATCGTTGCAGTTGGATGCCACTGCTTCGTGTTCAATCTCCATCCCCTCCAATTGAGCCTTAAACAATCAAGGCCAAAGGGGTGCTGAGAGTTTTCTCGTAATTCATCCTATTGATGTGCTATTGTCTCAAAGGGATCAACCTGTCCGAGCGCATCCTTCATCGGATTGGTATTTCCAAGCAACCCCCGTCAGTTGCATGACAATGCATTCTCATGGTATATGAATCATGCTAGATTAAATATCTTTTAAATCAAAATGCACTCAACTATCAAAACTGAACAACAAAGTAAAATTTAACTAGATTGAACACCAAATAAGCCCGATTCGCCAAATAGTAAGCCCGTTCACACGATAAAAATAGCTAGATTGAACACCATATTCAAAAGGATCTAATTAATGCAACTGGTTCAGACAAAGCTAACATACTTGGCTTTAATTACCAAGTTTTTGTTCAAGAAAAGCGATCCTCTTCTTCGCCTTTCTAACTTCTTCGTGGTGGCGAGCAGGATCTTGTGCGCAATACGCAATGCCCTTGTCAGGTTCTCTGTCTCGTCTTCGGAGTCGGAGGAGTCGTGGGCGATTGAGTGGCCGCCAGAATCGGAGGAGTAGTCGTCGCCGCTGGAGTCATCGCCGCTGGAGTCGTTGCCTTCTTTGGTCGGCCACCCCTCTTGCTGGTCTCGGCCTCGACGTCATTGTGCGTCTGCATTCCCTTGGGCGGGCGACCGAGGGGGCACTTGGCCTGTGGAGAGGCCGCCGCAATCTCCTTTCCCTTGGGCAGGCGGCCGGGCGGGCGCTTGGCCGGTGGAGAGGCCGCCGATATCTCCTTCCCCGCCTTGGGCGGGCGACCGGGGTGGCGCTTCACCGGAGGGGCCGCTGAGGAGTTCACCTTTAACTTGGGTCGGCGACAGCGGAGCCGCTTGGCCGGTGGCGGCACCGCGCTGCCGGAGCCGTCAGAGGGGGATTCTTCTTTGATGGCGAGCATGCTAGAGGAGGCCAAGAAGAAGGAGAGGAGAGGGCTTTCTTGCGAGATTGGTGAATGTGGAGAGGAGAGGGCTTTCTTGCGAGATTGGTGAATGGGGAGAGGAGAGGGATTTCTTGTGAGATTGGTGAATTAAACGCCGGAGGGTGGGGCTTTATTGCATCCTTGGTGAAGGGGGAGGAGAGGGCTTTCATGCAAGATTGGTGAAAGGGGAGGGCAGGGCGAGGGTTTTTGATTCATCCTATCGACTTGATATTGTACTGACCGGATCAACCGGTCGCGTGGGTACTCCTTGCGTTAACTAATCCCTTCATCGGATTCATTCAAACTGCCACCCATTGGATGTAATCGCGGTCATGATGTATCGTGACTGCAGAGGTCTTGATGATGGGCTATTGATGCGCTTGGAGGATGGGCCCTTGATCAACCTGTATGGTCACTGTTATTTTTGGTGCTGTCCATGGTAAGGTGGAATGGCTAAACTGATGCATGTTGATGGTTGTTCATGAGCTGGAAAAATATATTAATGTGCTGCCTGTATAGTGTTGTGTAGGAGTTTCGTGCTACATGGCTGCAAATTTTACGATGCACCAACTTCACATTCACCAAACTAGTCATCCTATCACGGTAGGTGAACATGTACATCATACGATGTTGCACCAACTTCACATCACCAAACGTGTGCAATAGGATCATTTTTCGACTTTTTTATCCAGTCGACCTCAATAAACTCTCAAATGATTTGTTACTAAACTATGGGTAATGGAAAAAAATACATTAAACTTATTAAAACCAAATTCACACTGTATCAAATCGTATAAAAGCCTCGCTGGCGTGTCCTCGTTGCAACAGAAAATCGATTGATACGGTTAGATCATTTTTCGTGCTAGCAAATCATCCGTTGACAAAAATGGTCCCAGCACTCTGGTTCCCATAACTTCCCAAAACTTCTCGCGGGATGCCGGTTGCCATAACCTCCTCCACGATATCGTCATCGCTAGTTCTCCGATAGGAACTACTTATTTAATCGCTATTCCCACGCCATCGTCGCCAGTCACCGCAGACATTGCCATTGCCATGAAGCATACCTTCTCTCCCTAAGGCTAGTCGCGCAATCGTGGTAGTTCCCATTCGCTGTCCTGTTGGGGTTTGCCGCTGTCGCGTTTCCACTGTCACCACGCCAGCAAATTGGTGGGGTGCCCGTGGTGCTCCTGCTCGGGGCACCCCCGCTCCAACGCCGATCACGCCAGCGACATCGGGCGACTGTGGCGCTGCTCTGGGTCCCACCGCCACCGCTCCAATGATGATCAGGCTGGCGACATCGGGGGACCGTGGCGCTCCTCCAGGGAGAACGAAGCTGAGCTCGTGCCGACTCGGTACAAGCATTCTAATAAACACCGATACCACGCGGTGGGGGCAGCGTCTTCCTCCATCCCTAGCGGCTCATCCCCGCCCCGTAAGGTGACCTTTCTGGATACTGAGTCCTCCTCCGATGACCCGCAGATGGACACGGACGAGGACGACGACAACTACCACGGCTACAAGATGTTGGTACCCCGTGGAGACAATCTGCTCGTCTCCTATAACCGCCGCTATGGAGGCTTCCAGTGTCCCGTCTCCCGCGGCAAGAAGGCATCCTGGTGGAGGAACCGGAATGAGATCAGGAACCACGTCGTGGAGATGGCAACGTATGGGTGCCTGAAGGAGTAGTACAAGAAGAAGTGGAGCCGCCGCCGCATGCTGGCCCGAAACAAGGGGTGGATGCAGTGAGCGCGGCCTGCCGCGCCCAACTGTATGTCATCGTGTCGTCGATCGTCGTCGCCAGCCCAAAGGCAAACTACCGCTCCACGTGTGCTAAGTTCACATGGGAGCTAAATTGAGGTAGCTATGTATCGTTGTGTACATGTTGTAGTGGGATGGCACTGCTCTCAGTTCGTTGTGTATGTTTAATTTCTGTTTGAACCTCATACGTGTGGGGTTAATTTTGCTCACGTGCTGCTATTAATATATACAGTGGTTAGTTAATTGTTTGTTTTCGATCAGAGTTACGATCAGGGTGCGACAGCCGAGAGCGAGATCGATTAAATGTACATATGGAATCCGGATGATTCGGTGCTAGGCTATTTGAACTGAAAGGTTTTTCTATTGCGCAAGGGGATTTAATGCCACTTGGATTTGTTGGGAGGCCCACCCACTAGCAAGGATTCCTAGTCAAGCCATGTTGGCAACCGGATGATTCGGTGCTGGGTTGTTTGAACTGAAAGGTTTTTCTTTTGCACAATGGTATTTACTGCCCCTTGCATTCGTCGGGTGGCCCACCCACTGGCAAGGATCCCTAGTCAAGTCATGTTTGTTTTGTTGACCCACATCTCAGTCAACAAAAGGCAGTGCTTAGTACATCCTGGCCAAGTTTCTAGGGTTTCAAATCCCCAATCGTTCTCGGCGGCAGCGGCGACGACGTTGGCGGAACGTTTATGCTCCAAATCCCCAGCCACCTTTGCGTTCCTCCGGTCTGCTGCTACAGCATCCGACAGTAAGTATCTGATTCCTTACATAGACCAACATTCCAATGCTGTGTTTAATTTTGTTCACATGAATGTAAATCTTTTGTTTGTTTTGCATATCGGCTGCGGCAAAGCCTCGTGCTCTGTTTAGGAACTTTTCATATCGATGGACAGATGTTGGATAACTAGTGCCAGGAAATTCACATGTGCATATACTAATGGAGTGGAACAATTCATGGAGTTTGTTAAGAAACGATTCACTAAACACTCCACTATACATTGCCGGTGCAGCCGATGTGTTAATCAGTGTGAATTGTCTTAGGCTGAAGTCCATGATCACCCCCTGTTATTTGGAATGTCAGCTGCATATACTAGGTGGACTCATCATGGGGAATCAATGGAAGATGTGATTGTTGAGTTTTCAGAGCAGGTGCATGGATCTGAACATGATTATGGCTCAGGGTTTGCAGATGAGGTCTATGACCATGATGATGGGAGTGATGTGGATGAGGAAGACAACAACAATGAAGAAGGTATGCCTGATCTGGAGATGATAGCAGACTTGTACACAGCCGTAGAGGAGGATGGACAACAACCAAAATTTACTAGAGTGTTCCAAGATTTGAAGCGGAAACTTAGCCCAGGATCTCCGCACTCAAAATTCTCCTTTGTTGTGAGGTTGCTGCGCATAAAGGCGCGATATCAAATAAGCAACAGAGGGTTCAACGCAATCTTAAAGCAGATGTCCTTTTCATTCCCTTGATCCGAATTACCATCATCATATGACGATGGATGCAAAGAAATATCTTCATGAGCTTGGCCTTGGCTACAAAACGATCCATGTGTGCTAGAATAACTGTGTACTATTCAGGAAGGATTATGCCAAATTGGATAAATGCCCCAAATGCAACGAATCTAGATGGGTAGGTGATGATGGCTGTAAGCATGTTCCTCGCAAGGTTTTGAGGCATTTCCTACAAATCCCAAGGTTGAAGAGGATGTTTGCTTCCTGCCGAACAGCTAAGGACTTCCAATGGCACAAGACGAAGCGGACACCAGTTGAGGGCATGATGAGCCATCCAGCTAATGGGAAAGCATGGAAGCACTTCGATAGAAAGTATCCAGATTTTAAACGGGAAGCAAGGAACTTGAGACTTGCCGTAGCAACAGATGGTTTTAATCTGCTTGGAAACTTTAGTACGACATATAGCATGTGGCCAGTGCTTGTTATGCCCTTGAATCTTCCACCATGGGTATGTGTGAATCCTGCTTACTGCTTCATGTCTTTACTGATCCCTGGTCCAAAATCTCCAGGAAAAGATTTTGATTTATTCTTGCAGCCTCTTATAGAAGAACTCCTTGAGCTCTATAAGGGTGTGAGGACATATGATGTTGTCGCACGTGGAACCTTTGATCTGCGTGCAGCTGTGCTTTGGAGCATTAATGACTATCCAACATTAGGTTCGCTTTGTGACAAAAACCCATTGTCAAGGCCACTAAGGAGTAAGTTATGCTACATTGGCCACCGTCGTTACCTTCCAATGAAACATGCTTGGCAGAGACGCAAAGCTTTTGATGGGAAGATTGAATCTGAGGAGGCACCAGAAAGGAAATTCACATGTGCATATACTAATGGAGTGGAACAATTCATGGAGTTTGTTAAGAAACGATTCACTAAACACTCCACTATACATTGCCGGTGCAGCCGATGTGTTAATCAGTGTGAATTGTCTTAGGCTGAAGTCCATGATCACCCCCTGTTATTTGGAATGTCAGCTGCATATACTAGGTGGACTCATCATGGGGAATCAATGGAAGATGTGATTGTTGAGTTTTCAGAGCAGGTGCATGGATCTGAACATGATTATGGCTCAGGGTTTGCAGATGAGGTCTATGACCATGATGATGGGAGTGATGTGGATGAGGAAGACAACAACAATGAAGAAGGTATGCCTGATCTGGAGATGATAGCAGACTTGTACACAGCCGTAGAGGAGGATGGACAACAACCAAAATTTACTAGAGTGTTCCAAGATTTGAAGCGGAAACTTAGCCCAGGATCTCCGCACTCAAAATTCTCCTTTGTTGTGAGGTTGCTGCGCATAAAGGCGCGATATCAAATAAGCAACAGAGGGTTCAACGCAATCTTAAAGCAGATGTCCTTTTCATTCCCTTGATCCGAATTACCATCATCATATGACGATGGATGCAAAGAAATATCTTCATGAGCTTGGCCTTGGCTACAAAACGATCCATGTGTGCTAGAATAACTGTGTACTATTCAGGAAGGATTATGCCAAATTGGATAAATGCCCCAAATGCAACGAATCTAGATGGGTAGGTGATGATGGCTGTAAGCATGTTCCTCGCAAGGTTTTGAGGCATTTCCTACAAATCCCAAGGTTGAAGAGGATGTTTGCTTCCTGCCGAACAGCTAAGGACTTCCAATGGCACAAGACGAAGCGGACACCAGTTGAGGGCATGATGAGCCATCCAGCTAATGGGAAAGCATGGAAGCACTTCGATAGAAAGTATCCAGATTTTAAACGGGAAGCAAGGAACTTGAGACTTGCCGTAGCAACAGATGGTTTTAATCTGCTTGGAAACTTTAGTACGACATATAGCATGTGGCCAGTGCTTGTTATGCCCTTGAATCTTCCACCATGGGTATGTGTGAATCCTGCTTACTGCTTCATGTCTTTACTGATCCCTGGTCCAAAATCTCCAGGAAAAGATTTTGATTTATTCTTGCAGCCTCTTATAGAAGAACTCCTTGAGCTCTATAAGGGTGTGAGGACATATGATGTTGTCGCACGTGGAACCTTTGATCTGCGTGCAGCTGTGCTTTGGAGCATTAATGACTATCCAACATTAGGTTCGCTTTGTGACAAAAACCCATTGTCAAGGCCACTAAGGAGTAAGTTATGCTACATTGGCCACCGTCGTTACCTTCCAATGAAACATGCTTGGCAGAGACGCAAAGCTTTTGATGGGAAGATTGAATCTGAGGAGGCACCAGAAAGGTTCACTTTAGATGAGGTCAAAGAGCAACTAGAGAGGGTCAAAAATGTTAGTCCAGGTTTGAATGATGGAGCTACAACGAAGAGAAAGCGTGGAGACGAGGACGGACAGCGAGTTATTTATAACCGAAGAGCTGGGTGGTGGAAGCTTCCCTACTGGGAAGAACTCATGCTGCCCCACAATCTTGATGTGATGCACATTGAGAAAAACATATGTGCCAACCTCCTTGCCACATTGCTGAAAATGGACAAGACAAAGGACACAATGAATGCTAGGCTAGATTTGGCTGATATGGCCATTAGACCTCAATTGCAATGTTACCAGGATGGTAACAAGGTAAAAGGTCCACATGTGTTCTATGTCTTGTTGCCTGATCAACGAGCTAAGTTTTGTAAGTTTCTCAAAGGTATCAAGTTTCCAGATGGTTATGCAGACAACCTAAGTAAATACATTACTCCAGATGGTACAAAGATGCAAGGCCGGATGAAAACTCATTCTTGCCATGTCCTTCTCCAATGAATCATACCTGCTGGTCTACGAGGGCTTGTGCGTCATGATGTATATGAAGCAGTCGCAAAGCTGGGGAACTTCTTTAGGGAGCTGTGCAGTTGAAATCTGAGGACAAACGTAGTCGAACGCTTGAAGAATGAGATCCCATTGATCATATGGAAGCTTGAGAAGATCTTTCCTCCTACCTTTTTTGATGTGATGGTGCACTTGGCCATCCATCTACCTGATGAGGCACTGCTTAGAGGTCCTGTACAGTATGGCTGCATGTATCCAATTGAACGGTGCCTTGGCACTTTGAAGAATTTCATAAGGAACAAGGCTAGGCCTGAAGGATCAATTGCTGAAGCCTACATAGAAAGTGAGACATTGACATTTTGTTCAATGTACACGGACGATGTTGACACAAGTCTTGAATTTGATGGACCATTGGATGGTGACATCTCTGTTTTCATGCATGGTGTTAAACTTATTGGCAGGAATCGGGTACAATACATCGATGATAATACCTTAGCCAAGCTAGTTTGGTATGTACTACATAACTGTAATGAAGTTGAGCCATATTTGGAGTATGTATCATACAGCTTGCACAGAGAGTTGTTGGAGAAATATGGGTAAGGTGATATTGACAAAAGGCAGGAAAAACAATTCGCTGATTGATTTAAGAAACATGTAGCCAATGCGTATTTTCATTTATGCAAGTCAGTGACATAACACTACTGAAGATTATATGTTTTCCTGCAGATCGCTAACCTGCATAGAGAAACCTGATGAGGTCAGCGCAGGCTTGTTTGCACTCTCATGTGGTCCTGATCTCCGAGTCAAGTACTCTACAGCTTGCATTGTCAATGAAGTCTGATATAGCACTGCTGAACGCGAGAAAAAACTAAAGACACAGAATAGTGGTGTCATCACCGCGGGGACACATAAAGGAGAAATATTGAATTTTATGGCTTGCTAAAGCAGGTAATTGAGTTGCAATATAATTCTAATCTGTAATTCCGTCGGTCAGTGGTTCTCTTTAGCTCCAACTGGTACAATCAAGAAGGAAAGGCTGTAAGCCTTAGATATGACGGCCATTTCAAGTCCATCAACATTAACTCAGTTTGGTACAAGGCTGACCCTTTTATTTTGTCCACACAGTCAAGGAACATATTTTACTTGCAAGACAATCTAATGGGCAAAGATTGGCGAGTTGTGCAAAAATTTGAACATAGGGACATGTATAACATAGCTGAAAGGGATGTTGATGTTGTTGTACACCAAGATGACTAATGTTCTGATACAGAGCGTGTAGTGCATGAAGGTGCTGCTGATGACGATGTGCACCAGGAGCAGCTGGTGGAAGATGAAGACCTCGTCATTGAAGGTAATTTAACAGAGCTTATAAGCAACAGGAAGCAAGGTAACATGTCCCAACATAGCAGTGAGGATGAAGATGAAACCGACGATCAGTACTGTAGTGATAGTGACAATGGAATGTGCACACATGGTGATCCGGAAGACGAGGATGACCTATAAGTAGCTGCTGTTATGTGTAATTGGACAGACTAGTAATTATTTATGTTTGTTAATGACTAGCCGTCAACCCGTGCATTCGCACGGGCTATATATACTTCCTTTTTCAATTTGCTAATGTAGAATAAGTTTTTAGCAGTATCGGTTTACTTAAAGGAATCAATAATGAAACTAAACTTGACTGTCCTTCTCCACACATTAAACTTTATCATGTTTCAAATTTCCTCTACTCCTTTTAATTTATATGTAGTTACATAGTTATTGCATTTGCCCTGATATAAGTTTGAACACTACTATGTATATCTTTAATTAATACATATTACTAAGATACCGTGGCAAATGAATGAATTTAATTATATATGCAAAAGTATAATAGTATAGTGGTTACAGATCTCAAATATAATATAAAAGAACAACATGCTTTTGTTGCCGGTGGAAGCTAAAGATAAATTCATATCAAATTTACAGTGTTATTACAATCATACCAGATATAGTTTTGCCTCAATAAGATTTGGGTGGCTCTAACATACTAATTAATAGTAGATATACCAATTTGATCCAAACTTTATTTAGATTCTTACCGGTTCCAAATTTAATATATGAACTTTCCCTCTAGAGTAAATGTGATTCTGATTTTCACATCGTTCTAATAGTAAAATAATGTAATTATCAAGTGCCATCGGTATTCTCGTAAAACAGAAAGTAATTTAATTAATTACCTGTAGTAGTCAAATTCATTGCCTTCACTGTCCTGATTTGATGTTGTTGCTGGCTGATCACGTGTTGGACGATCTCTCAATCTGTCATAGCATAGCTGGTGATTGTATTTTACAATTTCTGCTAAAGCAATATTCTAATTCAGCAGGTGGGAGGTAACACACATCATCTGCTTGATAATTGCATAAATTACTTCAGTAACCTGCAAGAGTATAGAAATCCATTATTCCAATTAATATGTGAATTAGCTCATGCACCACTTTTTTAAACCAAACTATGCACCCTTTTGCGAACCTGTTTCATAATAACGACCGAGCAGGTCAAAATCTCAATCCTGATCCTACTTCCCGGCTGCATAAGCACGTACCATTGGATCACACAAATCACATGCACCGTTGTAACAACTCGCACACCTTTAATTTGTGTAGCTTTCTTGTCCGTAAAGATAAGGTGTCCACAATTCATCTTCTCAAACAGCAAACTAAATCTGACCAGCCGCCAGTTCAGGGCAAGGACGGTATTCTGCAAGGGTACAGCGGCAGATTTGAACACCAGCCCACGCCGATCAGTTTGGTCATCTGGTCTTCGTCGACTCGTCTGGGTTGATCAAACGGCAACAACTACAAACTCTGCTTCGCCTCACGTCGTCATGCAAGCCAAGATCAAGGAGATCGGCAGCCTGGTAACGGAGAATTATTGGAAGGAGCTGGACATTTAATTCTGGGAGCTTTCCTTAATTATTTCTTCCTTCTATGCAATTGAATCCTGATATCACGTGAGGGCACGCGGTCTAGTAGAATTTATTCTTTTCCTTTCCATCGTATATATATACCATGGAGGTCCCCGTTGAGCCTTTGGCCCATAGTTTTCCTATATAGTAGCGAAGACACCAATTTTTAGGAAGTACCGTACCGATGTATATATTCTTCTAACCTTGAGAGGACGCTATTCTGGACGCAATTTCCTATTCCTTTTCCTTGTGGGAACATATTTTAATCCGAATCGTTAAAATAGAGGCTCACGATGGATCCATGGCCAGATTTTTTTCTTTTTCTCCGATTAACGTGGGATTTTCTAGAGAGTCTGTGATTAGTATAGGTATAGATAGATGCTGTCTAGATCTTGGTTGTAAATAAATTTATACTCTATATTATGATGACAATGCCTACTACTGGACATAGCAGGATTGTTAATGCAATGTCATCATAAACTTATATATAGCTGGCCATTAGAAAAGCATCACATCCTTATCAAACTGCAATGTTCGACTGAATGATTCGGTGAGTAGCAGATGGTTCGAATCATATGAATGCTTCATCTTTGGTAGTGAGGACACATGCGTCCACATCATCTGGTCGACTAAAGAACTAGGCAACCATATGATATTAATTCGAGACGAGGATGAGCATCACAATTTGTAAACTGATGACGGGCCACAGCTGCAAAACAACATCAACACCAGCTAAACTGATGACGGGCCACATCAGCAAAAGAACATAAGCACTACCTAAACTGATGACGGGCCACATCAGCAAAAGAACATAAGCACAACCTAGACTGATGACGGGCGACATCAGCAAAAGACCATCCCATCTGATCTACTAGAAATATTTGTTGAAGAAAGATTCGCACTCGAAGCGAGTCCTGCAGTCCTCACTGCAAAACTCAGAAAACTCCTCCAAATTCAACATTCTGACCACCTGGCCATAGTTGCCGCCGGCGATGTGAGCGTAGACGCGCTCCGGTTTGGCAATGGGCACCCAATTGTTAATGTAGGGTGGTTCATAGGTATCGGGCGCTGCAGCACTCTGAAGGCAGGCAACCACACACGCGCGGTTCATCCACCACTGGCGAACGGGGACGGCCCCGACAGCCGCCGCCCTGTCCATCCTCCCCCTCGAGCTTCCTTATCAGCTCCTTCACTTTCTCGTTATCGACGAAGCCGGCATTGCGCCTGTACAGGCACATTGCAAACGTGTACGCGGCAAGATTATGCCCCTCGTCGGCGGCGCTCGCGAGATTGTCGAGGGGGCAGTCGAGCACGCTCCGGTTCACATTGAAGACAACGCGCAGGCTGTCGCGGAAGCAGGCCTCCTTGTTGCCCGCTTTGGCCAGCTTGCCGATGAGGCTGTCGCGGTAATCTTTGATGTAGTGTTCCACCACGAACAATTCCTGCTCCAGCGCTCGCTGCACTGGAATGAACTAGGCGACATGCTTGTTTGTGCAAACCTAGTACATCCAATTGCAAGACCTCTGCAGGCTATGGAGCTCTTGCATTGGATCTAGTGAGGATGCAGCGAGGTAGGCGGCGACCGAAATGGCCAACTCGTCGGGGAGCACCTGAATTGCCATTGGGCGCAGCGGTGGGGAGGCACGTGTGGGTTCTGAAGTGGCAGAGTGGGGGGGGGGCGGTGGCGGCGCCACCAACGCTGTTGCGGGAGGGATAGGGTTTCCTTGAAATGGATCTCGAATCACGGATAGATCACCCTGTGCGTTCTCCTGGAATGTACGCTTGTGCGGCCGGACATTGGCGGCAACAGTAACATGCTCATCGACAAGCTTGAGCGCGCGCCAAAAAAAGAGGACCGTTGAATTTTCGTCGCGGTAGAAACATTCGTCAACCAACAATTTGTCATGCTAACCCATGTAACAGTGTGCCGAGTCGCGCGCACATTGACATGCTGTCTGGGAACTGAACAGTTAACGCGGCGGGGAAGCAGGGGCCCACATTGGACTTTTTATCTCCTCACACGGCTCGGCCCATCCGCTCGGCCCAGTCAGACCCCTCTGCTCGGCAAAGTCGCTCCTTTGCGAGCGAGTCTGCAATGTGCGACCGGATGATTCGGTCTAACACAATATGCGCGGATCGTATGAATATGTCATTTTTGGCCGTGGCGATGTAAGGTTCATGTAGATGGCACAAAACTGACTGAATATACACATCACAATCTGACACTTCACGCACATTTTTGTGCATTACTACAAACATAAATAGATATATTACAGACACCATTCTACCAGTACTACTTCCTAAAGAAAGTTCGGCTTCATAAATACTACTGCTTACAAACACAATTACTACGATACCTAGATACATATCATTTGATCGACAGGGGATCGAATGATGTTCTTCTTCGATCGAGAACACTGGTGGGGCGTCTCATATCCTGCCAACAACGAAGTTCATTCTGCTATTGAAGTTCCGCGTCTAGAGCTCAAACTCATGATGGATACGGCACCGTGCGCTGCAGTACCGGATAATGGTGGTCTCCTGCCCCAGCACCTGCATTTCTCCCAGTTGCAAACGTGAGGATCATGGACGAGTAGCTCCGGTGGATCAGGCGAAATTCAAGTGTGGTACAAAATGTCGTAGAGTTCCTGCCGAACACCATGGTGTGCCGACGACATCAGGTTGCCACTCTCCCACCTTCCATCAATGGGCGATGGGCCGCCGCTAATTCCACGGATCCACTCCAGCGCTTGCAGGTCCGCTGGGTCTCTACGGTACCATAGCATCGCCAAGAAGTAGCAAGCCCAGGAATCCCCCTTGCCAGCGACCTCTTGGACGGACTCTAGCTCGGCGGCGCAATGCGACATCGTGACTATCATCTTCATCCCCAGATAGAATACTGCCTGCAGATGATGATACTGATGGAGGCACAGCTCGAGGCGAGAGCGCATTTGGTGCCAACGATGCCACCCATCAACCCGCCGGCGGTCGTGGTGGAAATACTCACGAACCGCACGGCAAGACAGGAGCAGGATTACCTCTTTTCGGACGGTGATTTTTCTGAACAAGCGGCAGGTAGATTGTAAGCCGAGGTAAACAATGACGGCCTCTGTTTCGTCGCGTGCATCCTTGATGCAGCGAACAATGATCTCGACGCACATTTCCTTTGGCACAATTTCCGTCAGGACGGGGATCGTCACACCACAAGCCATTCTTCTCCGCGACGAAGAGGGCTCCACCGAGCGCAAGTGGAAGCGACGGCGGCGATCGGCGGTGCAGAGGCGCAGCAGGGGATTTTTTGGGAACTTCTTGAAAAATTGATCCCAATTGGGGACAGGAAGTTATAGGACGCTGGCGCCTTCTCAGGGAAGTGAGGCGTCTCCTCAATGCGCCTCTTGGGAAGGGGCGGGCAGGCTGGGTATGAGGCGGATGGGTGTTGCGGCGCGGCGGTGGCGGCGGACTCTGTGGATTAGGTTTTCTTGAAAAAATCGATCCCCAATCTCAGATGGAATGCGATCTAGAATGCCTCGGAGGCTTCTCTGCGAAGCTAATCATGAGCGGCGGCCATGGGCGGTAACTCGGCGTGCGCTGACCGGCCGGCCATGAGCGGGCTAGAACAGTTGCAAATTTTGTCAACCTTAAAACATTCCTCACACAACATTTTGTCTCGTGACCCGTACCAACCGTCCACCAGCGTGGGCGCTCGCTTTAGTTGCAACGCTGGCGGCTCAAAGGGCCAACAGCTGACACACTGCAACGGGCCATGTGAGGCGAAGATGGAGGCCCAGTTCAGGCTCTAATCCACTCCACTCTGATGGGCTCATGCACTTGGCGCATTCGGTTTCATACGGTCAGCCCAGTCCACGGACTTGGGCTATGTCACTGCCATGTGGGGACCACCTTACAACTTCATCCTCTTCTTCGCGTCGTCTTCTTCCTGCCGCCGGTGAAGGCCGCTGCCGTCTCGTCCGGACGGACGAGACACCCCCCATGCTGCGATGCTATATGAAACATGTTGCCTCGCCATTGTATCTCTAGCTCGTCCGAATTCAGATCTATCCGGCCGGGGATACATCTCCAACACGCATGCCGCCGTCCGGTACCTTCATGAATCCGGCGGAGCTAGGCCATGGCCCCCCTCCCCGTCTCGACCCACTCCTCAGCTCCTCAGATGCGCCAAGGAGCTAGAACCCACGTAGCTTACCTGGCCTCGTGGGCGCAACTGCGGTGGTGCGGATCTCCGGCTGGTCCGGCGCGTGAGCGGACCGCCGGAGCGGGCGTGAGCGCCGGCCGGGGCCCGGCCGAGGTTGCTCCACAGAGCCTAAATCCTCGTTGCTTGCCTAGATCCGTGGGGTAGTGCGCCAGTGCGGACTTCCGGCCGGGCCAGCGTGCGAGCAGACAGCCAAAGCGAGCATGAGCCCTGGACGGGGCCAGCCTAGTGTCGGGGATATTATCTCCGGCAGTCTTCCACGGGGTAGCCCACGGAAGTGATTTGTATGCAGGGAAGATCGCAAAGATCGGAAGCAAGATGGTTAGGATGGACAGACATAAGGGTTTATACAGGTTCGGGCAGTCGACTTGACGTAATACCCTACGTCCTGTTTTGGGGTGTTGTATTGCGTGGATTTCGCTATGAGTTGAGATGAGATGTGTTGGGTTCTTTTGGAGGGGGTCCCTGCCCGCCTTATATATCGGGGGGCAGGGTTACAAGTCGGTTTGTAGCCGATCCTATCTCTAAGGATCCTTTCCTTCTTTACAAAAACTCCTATTCAAACTAGAACTCAACCTTCCAGATCCTTCCTTCGTGCGCCGACTTGTCCCACACGTCATCAGGTCCAGAACGGTGGGCTGGGCCGCACCCTCACGGTGGGCTGCCAGGCTTGCTCGTGAGGTACCCGGGTACTATATCCCCCACAGTAGCCCCCGAGCACTTCTTGGCCGATCGTTGGCTGTAATTGATCTGTCTTTTCTTGCATGATCCGAGTGCTCTCAAATTGTCTAAGATCTCATCCGAGTGATTTTGAAGAAGATCCGAGTGGTTTCGAGGAAGATCCGAGTGCTTGCTCAAACGTTCCTGAAAACGATTCTTCAATTGTAGCCATAGTGAGGGGAAGAAGTGCTCTTTTCCACAACGCGACAGCGAAGTGAATACACTTAGCCCCCGAGCTTTGGGCAATTTTAATATGAAATTGGCCAAGGGTCTTCAACTTTTCTCCGTCGATATCTTGATCTTCAATGGCGTGCACCTCCAGGTGCACCCATTGGGTGTAGCCCCCGAGCCTTGAGTAGAATAGAATATTCTGGTCGAGGGTCAAAATAAAATATTATGAATTTCTTTTTGAACTTAGTCCATCAATGGTGTGTGTTGGTGGTCGTTACGATACGGTTTCACCACCAACATTCCGTCACATTTCAGGCTTATCTTGCTCATAACAAAGTAAAATTGATTATTTCTAATGAGTTCCACAAGTTTTGTATAATTTGTGAGTGCAGGAGCAAGCAAGCAAAAGCTGAGCCATAATTGACACAAAGCCAGGCCGGCCGGCCTATGCCAGGCCGGCCGGCCCCCTTCTGTGGCCAATTGCCACGTCCTTGGTCCAGAAGATCACAAACACAACTCAAATGATCATGCGACGTGCGATCAACGTCGGTTTGATCCAAAGAACCTGAAAGGCCTAAGCTACATATGCATGGATTGAAGGGCCCACCAACAGTGGATTCTCGGACAGCTTCAATCCAACGCAACCGTTACCGACCTCAGGGTGCAATCCAGAGCGTCCCTGAAGAAGGCGGTGCCACGGGGCAGCAAGGCCAGGCCGATCGGCCTGGCCTAGGCCGGCCGGCCTCCCCCAGAGGCCGCCACCTGTCCCCCTTCACGTGGAAGTTAAGCAGAGTGTTAGCTTACACTTGATGCCTGCAACCGCCCCTGGAAGCTATAAAAGGGACCCTCCTTCACCTTGAGAAATAATCCATCAAATCATCCAAAGGAGAGAAGAGTAGCTTAGTGAGTTTGTGCTCTCATCTTTAGAGTAGAGTAGGGAGAGAGTGGGTGAGTTGCTCGGGTGACAGCCGAGCTTTGTAGAGAGAGTCCGAGATTTCTCTCTCGGTCTCGTCTCAACATTTCCGCCCCCGAGGAATATATTCAAGAGTTATCTTCAGTAAGTCCTCGGTCCCTTGTCTTTAGTACTTCGCTAGTTTACAACTTACTTTCAGCAAGTTATTATATTTATCTTTGATCTGCGGGTACCTGAGTCTGCGTGAGTGACAGCGACTCTTGTTTGGGGTTTCCTCTACAGCCCTTCGCGTTGGGTGGAGGTCAGTGACTGAAAGCTTAGGCGTGGTGCCTGTGCTGGCTAGTCATCTCAGGTTGTGTTGCACCCCACGGAACTGCAGTGGTAGGCGGCAAGTGGTGACAGCCCTGCCCGTCCTTTGTACTCCACCACGTTCGGGTGTACTCATAACAGTAGTGCTGAGCCCGGAAGAACCTCTCTCTCACCCTGTTCTGAGTTCTTCCCATTCTAGCCGTCGAAGCAGATCAGGTTAGGTATCGATAGTTTGTCTGGGGTAACGAGTAGCTAACTAAAGTCAAGCTCTCTACCCATTTATCCTTTTTCTCCTTGGTGGATCCGGTTAGAAAAGTTCTAGGCTAGTCGCGTCTACCGTTCCTTGGATTCGATATCCAGGTTCTTACTCCCCTGGTGAAAGGCTACATCGGACTCCGTGCGCTTGCGGATTTTAGTTAGGCTAAGGAGTGCCAACAGTGTGCACCTCCAGGTGCACCCATTGGGTGTAGCCCCCGAGTCTTGATTCGACTCGGCACGATCATGTCAAGACTCTAAAAGCCATGGATCCTGACTGAATTTTTCAGCCCCCATGCCTCTGGGCATGGATTTCGGATAATCTTCTCCTTCTGGGGCTTTTTTGTTTCCCCTTCTTAAGGATTCTGTTCTCAAGTTCTTTGAACTCGGCGTGACTCCCGAGTCGTGTCCCACGACCCAGCTTGACCATATGGTAAGCCACCTTCTCACAAGATTTATACTTGTCAGCACTTGACCCAGACTTCTGAGCGAATTTAGCGATAGTATCACATGCCTTACGTAAAAATCAATTGCAAGGTTGCAATATCAATTGCAAAAATAATTCTGGCCGTCGACTAATTTTAGCCTCACGACCGAGTGGTTTCTGCCCCTGAACACTAGCTCAGGAACCCACATATTTGTTAATCTAACAGAACCGAAAGGTCGTGCCATATTACAGCCCATTTAGGCCCATTAATCCTGTAAAGTCCGTTGTTTCCTAGGGAAACTAACGGTTGCCTTATTGAAGCCAGAATATCGTGAGATATCGCGACTCCATACCGCATCTTTGAATTCAATGCGACGGGACGTGCCTGCGTCGGTTGAGTTCCCGAGACACGCATCGCGCCGCGCGCGGGAGGAACGGTTCATTCCATTATAAGCCATCCCCACCGCAATCTTCTTCCTTTCCTCGCCATTTGCCTTCTCAGCGCCCAAGTTCTCCTCCACGCTCGAGCGCAAACCCTAGATCCATTTTCGCAACCTCCATCCTCAATCCTCAGCCCCCGCTTGCAGCCATGGCGCCGAAGAGGAAGGAAGCCCCGAAGCGGAAGGAGAGGTCGCCAGGAAGGGCTCGGTCGGTCAGAGCCAAGGCCGCCGTCGATGTCGCTATGGATCGCGCCGCCGAGTGGAGGAGTTCCACTACCACCACAAGGCGCCTTGAGCAGCACGTCATCGACGGCATCCTCCCAGACCAGCAAACCGCCGAGTGGCGCGCAGCCTCCGGTGAGTCTTTCCCCACCCCAAATTCCTCTGATTTGGTGGTGTTCGAATCTTTTCTTCTGCGCGGCTTTGGCGTGCCCGCGCACCCTTTTCTCCGCGGCCTGCTGCATTTTTATGGGATCAGTCTCTGCGCACTGAATCCCAATTCCATTCTTCATATCGCCATCTTTATCAACCTCTGTGAGGCCTATCTTGGTATAGAGCCTCACTTCAATCTTTTTCTTCACCTTTTCCTGTTGAAACCTTATCCTGGAACCGAGTGCCCGCGAGTAGTCGGAGGCGCCGGGTTCCAACTCCGTGAGGGCCGAACCCAGGAGTATTTTGATATTCCTTTTCCTACTTCCAACAAAGGGTGGCAGTCTGAGTGGTTTTACGTAGGAAACCACTCGCCTGCCATCTCTTCTGAAATCGATTCGCGTCCTGTTCCCTCCCAGTCCTGGACTTCTCTTCCCAAAGAGAGTGAGATGGACGAGGTTCGGGAATTGCTGGGTTTCATAGCCCAGCTGAAGGATAGAGGGTTGACTGCCGTTGGAGTGGCAGCCAACTTCGTGCTGCGCCGGATCCAGCCCCTCAAGCAGCGGGCTCATCTGGCGTATGAATACTACGCCGAGGGGGACAACACGCGTGAAGCCCCCGAGCGTGTTGACAAGGGCCAAGCCGTAGCTCGGCTTGGCAAATTCTTTGTGACAGGGACTTCCCTGCGGACTTCTGATTGTCCTCCAGCGTACAACTTATCGAATCCACGCCCTGAGGTACTGAACCAGTCTGTTGCTATTTTATGTTTTCAATTCCACCCATTGGGTGTAATCTCAGTAAAGAACTGAACCCAACTTTTGCAGGGTCGAGCTGCTTTTGTGTCTATCCCTCCTTTGCCTGAGATGCCGAAGGGAGTGGATCAGCCGGCTCCGCGCAGAGCCGGTGCTGTTGAAGAAGCACTCGGAGGAAGCGAGAGTGACCTGCATGACTCAGATATCAGTCTGTCGTCCTCGCCTTCTCCAGACGTGCTATCTCCGAGTGGTGGGAAGGCTGCCCCTATCCCGAAGAAGCGGAAGATTTCTGTTTCAACGGGGATCGTGATTGAGGATGCGCCAAGCCGTCGCCAACTCATCCTCACCGAGTCGTCTGACTCGGATGATGACGAAGCTGGTGGTGTCGGGTCGTCAATCCCGCCCCCAATTATCAGCTCGAAGCAGTCGCCCCTTGCCATAGTACCTTTGAGTACTGCAAGTCCGAGGGACCTTCCTTCCCCCACTCGGAGAGGAAAGCGCCCAAGAATGCGCGTATCTACTCTGTAAGTAACATTGTCAACCTTTTATTGACCTTTATGTTTTTCTGTGATTAATCCTTATTTGCTTTATCCTGCAGCACGCCGTCTGAGATCCCCTTTGCGGGTTCTGCGCCGCAGTCGATCGGCGAGACAGAGATCCCAACAATCCAAGTGCCAGAGGTGTCGTCCCACTCGGCTGATTTTCTTAGCGATCAGCCTATGGGGCCGCCACCAGAGTCGCTGCGTGCACCAACCCCACCTCCGCCGAGTCCTGCACCAGCGTCGCCGACCACACTGCCAGTTCCGCAGGGTAGCCCCCAGCCTGCTCCTGTGGTTGAGCAGACTGCTGCGATGGAGGAGCCCCAGGCTACAGAGGTCGGAGTCGCTCCTGCGGCGGTCGTCGCTCCAGGTGGTGGTGCTCCTATGACTCCTCTGGCAGAGTTCATGTCGCTCCATCGTCGTATGGGCCAAATAGCCGAGGTATTTCCTGAGCCACTTATCTTTTTTGGGTTGAGTACCGAGTGGTACACTATTTGTTGTGTCATCTGATTATCTGTTGCAGGACTTAGCTGCTGATGCCGAGGCAAAATCCTCGGTGATTCAAGAGCTTTCTTCTGCAGCCGCTAAGGCCGACTCCTTGGTGGCCCGAGTGGCTGAACTCGAAGCCGCTGCGACCCAACACCAGGCCGAGTTGGAGGAAGCCCGGCGCACCAATCGCAATCTTCGCGGAGAGGTGGAGCAAGCTAAACTCAACGAAGCGCAGGCCGCACATGGGCTTAGAGGTATGTTATTCTCTGTTTGTATTTATGTCAGACGTGAATATACTATCCAGATCTAACTTTCTGTAGATTACCGGTACCGGATTATGGCCCAATTTGCAGAGCTCACTGCCAAGGTGGCTCGGCTGCAGGGCGAGGCGGAGGCACTGCGCGCCGAGAAGAGCGCGCTGGAAGATGTTGTCCGAGTGGTGGCGGAGGAGATCGAGCCGGAGGCAGCATCATCTTCGGCTTCTATCCTCGACCGCGTTCGGGCGCTTCCACGCTTCTTCCGGCGACAGCTTTGCTCCATCAGCCAAGCCAGCTGCGGGCATGTCCTGGCGGTTCTCAAGTCTCTGTTCCCAGCATCGGATCTGGAGCCACTCGGCAGTGGATAATCTGCTGGCACCTCCGAAGATGATGTGAGCAGACTGCTCCTTGAAGTCGAGCCGATCGCCAATGTCCTGTCCAAGGACGTTGTCGATGACTCTGATGATGCGGCCCCCTCTGGTGTTGGTGACCCTGCAGTGTAATTTTCATAGAGTATTTGTAGTATCTGGTAGAAGTAATACGTTTGAACAATGTTTAAGCTTTTGTTATTGTACATAAGTTTTTATGGGACTACTACTCCCTTTCTTTCTGCGCTGGCCTTAATTTCTGAGTGGTTGACCTGTTACGGAGTAGATTAGCCTCGTTGGTCTCAGTCTCATGCCGCAGAGTCTTTGTCGTGCGTTTAGAGCTTTGACTTGGCGAGTACTTTCCCCCTCGATTTAAAGTTTGTGCCACTCGTACTTTATGTGCGTGACGCGAAAGAGGAAATTCGAGTAGTAGATATAGATGGGAGATGAAATCAACTTTATTGATAACTCATTATAAAACTGTCGAGTCGTGACTGGGGATTATTATCCTCCAAAATCACTCGGGAAAACATATCTTAATGAAAAAAAAGATGAATACATAACTGAATCAGGCGTAGAAACGCTGTAGGTGCTCGATGTTCCATGGATTTGGAATGTCTACGCCGTCTTCCATCATGAGGCGATATGAGCCTGGGCGACTCACTGACTTGATGATGTATGGCCCCTCCCAAGGGGACACAAGCTTGTGCGCGCCCTTAGTGTCTTGCTTCCTCCTCAGAACCAAGTCGCCTGCTTCAAAAGATCTCTGCTTGACAGTTCGATCATGATACCGTCGCAGGACCTGAGCGTAACGCGCGGCTTGGATCTGGGCAGCCAATCTCTTCTCCTCGATTCTATCGAGATCTTCAATTCGCGCCACTTGCGCGTCGTATTCATCATAGAACTCCACTCGGGGTGAGCCGTATGCGATGTCCGTTGGTAGGATAGCTTCTGAGCCGTAAACTAGAAAGAACAGGGTTTGCTTCGTGGCACGACTCGGCTGGGTCCGCAGCCCTCAGACTACAGCTGGTAACTCCTTGATCCATCGTCCATCGTATTGCTTCAGCTGCTTGAATATCCGGGCCCTGAGTGCCTTGATTATTTCGCCATTGGCTCTTTCAACCTGGCCATTGGCCTTGAGTCCGCCACAGATACAGGGCATAGCTTGATGCTCCTCTCACTGCACCAGTCTTTAAACTCCTGCGCCACGAAGTTCGTACCATTATCTGTAATGATACGATTTGGGACTCCGAAGCGGTGGGTGATGTCGGTGAAGAACTCGATGGTCTTGGCTGTCGTGTGCTTTCTGACTGGTTTCACCTCGATCCACTTGGTGAACTTGTCGATAGCCACTAGGACATGGTCAAAACCACCAGGAGCCTTCTTGAATGGACCAATCATGTCCAAGCACCAACAAGCGAAGGGCCAGGACATTGGTATAGTCTACAGCTGTTGTGCAGGTGCGTGTATTTGCCTTGCAAAATACTGACACCCTTTGCAGCGCCGCACAATATTTTCTGCGTCTGCTACAGCAGTCGGCCAGTAGAAACCAGACCGGAAAGCTTTACCAACGATGGTTCTAGCCCCGGCATGATTACCAAAGATTCCTTTGTGTATGTCAGTCAAGAGCTCAACACCCTCTGCGCGACTCACGCACTTTTGGAGAATTTGAGAGGCTCCAGATCGACGATACAACTTGTCTCCAATGATGACGTATCTTTTACTGCGCCGCACGATTTGTTCGTGGAGCGACTTCAGATCCTTATCTTCTGCGACCTCTGTGGGCAATATGCCGCTGTCAAGGTAGTCGATGATTTGGATCCTCCAGTCCAACGCTTCGTCTACCACTAATGTGGCTGACTCCGGGGATTCTCCGACTTGTTGTTCCGCGACAGTGCCATCCGGGTTTATCTTGATAGATGGTTTGACAAGGTCTTGTATAAAGACTCCGGGTGGGACGCCTTCACGGGTGGACCCCATCTTAGCAAGCTCATCAGCTGCCTTGTTATGGTCGCGCACCACGTGATGGAACTCTAAGCCATAGAATTTCCCTTCTAGTTTCCTGATTTCTTCGCAGTAAGCGTCCATCTTCTCGTTGGTCCTGGACCAGTCCTTGTTTACCTGGTTTATGACCAGGGCAGAGTCCCCGCGTACCATCAGGCGTTTGATACCCAAAGATACTGCGATGCGAAGACCGTGCAAGGCTGCTTCGTACTCGGCTGCATTGTTGGATACTGGGAACATGATTTGAAGGACGTATTTTAATTCCTGTCCACTTGGAGAGATCAGGAGTACGCCTGCGCCGCCTCCTTTGATCTAGAGGGAGCCATCAAAGTACATTTCCCAGTACTCAACTATCTCGTCGTCAGCCGGAGCTTGGTTCTCTGTCCAGTCTGCTACGAAGTCGGCCAAAACCTGAGACTTGATAGCAGTACGTGGAACAAAGGTTATGTGGTGAGCGGCCAATTCTATTGACCACTTGACGATTCGGCCGCTGGCGTCTCGGTTATGGAGAATTTCCCCTAAAGGATTTTCGCTCACAACCGAGATTGGATGGGCCTCAAAGTAATGCTTCAGCTTTCTTGCTGAGATAAGAACTCCATAGAGTAACTTCTGCACATGGGGATAGCGTACCTTGGATACGGTCAAGACATCGCTGACGAAGTAGACTGGTCGCTGAACTCCATATGCGTGTCCTTCTTCAGGACGCTCGACCACTAGTACCGTGCTAACCACTCGGGGAGTAGCAGAGATGTAGAGGTAGAGCTGTTCTCTTGGTTGAGGTGGGACGAGGATGGCCGGACTCTGCAGGTAATCTTTGAGTTCCTGGAAAGATTGCTTCGCCTCGTCATCCCACACGAACTTATCCTGCTTCTTGAGCAGCTTGAAAAACGGCAATCCGCGAACGCCGAGTCGTGATATGAAACGACCGAGCGCTGCCATGCATCCAGTAAGCTTCTGCACATCCTTCTGACAGGTTGGTGGTAGCATCTTGGTGATGGCCGTGATCTTCTCGCGATTTGCCTCGATGCCGCGGTTGCTGACCATGAAGCCGAGTAGTTTACCTGAGGGTACTCCGAAGACACACTTTTCTGGGTTGAGCTTCCACCGGAATGTACGTAGGCGTTCGAAGACCTTTGTCAGTTTCTCTATCAAGTCCTCGGGGTTCATGATCTTGACCACGATGTCGTCGATGTAGGCTTCTACTATGTCTGGAATCAGTTGATCCAGACATGCTTGGATTGTCCTCTGATAAGTTGCGCCTGCGTTCTTCAGACCGAAGGCCATTGTATTGTAACAAAAGGCGCCGAACGGCGTGATGAACGCGGTCTTTATCTGGTCTTCCAGTTTTAGGCCTATCTGGTGATAGCCTGAATAGCAATCGAGAAAACAGAGCAGGGCAGAGCCTGCCGTGGAATCAACGACTTGATCGATGCGGGGGGGAACGAAGGGGTCTTTAGGGCAAGCTTTGTTGAGATCTGTGTAATCGACGCACATTCTCCAATCATTATTATTCTTTTTCCTTACAAGAACTGGGTTAGCTAACCAGTCGGGGTGAAAAACCTCCTGAATAAAACCAGCAGCTAGCAGCTTTGTAATTTCTACCCTAATCGCCTCCTTGTGGTCCTGCGCGAATCGACGAAGCCTCTGCTTGATCAGTTTGGCAGTCGGATTGACCTTCAAGGAGTGCTCGGCAAGTTCCCTTGGGACACCTGGCATATCGGATGGTTTCCACACGAATATGTCGGCGTTTTCCCTTAGGAATTTGACGAGCACTTCTTCCTATTTGGGGTCTAACTCTGCCCCGATGATGGCCGTCTTCTTCGAGTCATCCAGGTCCAGCGAGATCCTCTTCAGCTCCGTCTCCTTGCTTGGCGCGATGGCTTCTCTTGCTGGCCTCTTGGCGGGGATCTCCAGAGAGTCCTTGTCCACCTCCTGTGATGCAGCCAGTACTTGCTCCATGCGCTTGGACATGTCCAGGGCAGCTGCCGCGTTGAGGGTCTCCTGTTCGCATGTGTAAGCAACTCGGATGTCCCCCAAGACGGTGATTACGCCTTTGGGTCCTGGCATCTTGACCTGCAAGTAGACTTAGTGAGGGATCGCCATGAACTTGGCGAGCGCCGGCCTCCCGAGGATGGCGTGATATGCAGTTTCAAAGTTTGCCACCGTGAACTGCATATGCTCGGTCTGGTAGTTGTTCCAGTCTCCGAAGGTAACGGGCAATGTGATGTGCCCGAGTGGTTCTGCCCCCTCTCCCGGTATCAAACCGTAGAACGCAGATTGGGGGGGACGTAGGTCGAGAGTGGTCAGGCCGAGCTCCTTCAATGTGTTAGCAAAGAGGATGTTCAGGCCACTGCCACCGTCGACTAGCACCTTGGTGAGCTGAACGTTGCGGATCGTCGGAGCCACTACCAAGGCGTGGGATCCGGGCTTCGGTATGAAGCTCGGGTGATCTTCGTGGGTGAAGGTGATCGGAACTTCCGACCACTTGAGGTACTCTAGTACCGGTGGCTCCCTCGCGTGCATGACTTGGCGATGGGTGAGCTTCTGCTGGCGCTTCGTCTCGAATTCCGGTCCGCCATAGATCATGCGGACCACTCGGTCGGCCTCCTGGAAGTCGTCGCCAGGCTCGTCGGTCCGCCTGTCTTCGCGGGGGGAACCATCGTTCCTCTTTCTGTAGGGAGGGCCTCTGTTGCCCCCAGTAAAGGCTCGCTTGAGCCCATAGCACTCTCGTGCCGAGTGCTTGTGCTTGTGGTATGGACATTGCTCATCGAGCATGCGCTGGAAATCCTCTGGAGTTACCCGGCCTCTGGGCTGGTCCAGAGTGGCGACCATATCTCCCTCGCTCTTCTTTTTGCGAGGGTGACTGTCGCTGCGACGATGGTCGTCGTGTCGGTCTTCGTCTTCGCGGCGGTCGCGCTTGCGGGTCGTCTTGTTCTCTTCTTCCCAGCGATTCTTGAGCTCGCTGAGCTGTTCCTTCTCCACAATCTCCGCGTCCACCCACGTGCTAGCGACCCGGAACATGTCATTGACAGTCGCGGGTGGCTTCTGAGTCCACTTGTGAATCAGTCTTCCATCGGAGATGCCGTTTTGGAAGGCTGTCATAACCTCCTGATCCGTCACGTCTGTAATGGAGTTGCGCTTCTCTGAGAACCTGCGCACGAAGTCGTGCAGGGTCTCGTTCTTGCGCTGTCTTATCTGGCCGAGGAGCCGCTTGCTCCCGGGCCTCTCCCAGGTACCAAGATAGTTACCGACAAAGAGCGCGGTAAGCTGATCCCAGTTGTCGATGGCGTCCTGCGGGAGTCCTGCCAGCCAGTTGCGGCAGTCCTTGGTGAGCATGATGGGAAGGTAATTCGCCATCACGTCCTCGTCGCCGCCGGCCGCTTGTACGGCGGTGTAGTAGATCTGAAGCCATTGAGATGGATCAGACTTTCCGTCGTACTTGTCGATATCCGACAGCTTGAAGCCTCTGGGCCATGTCACGCTTCTCAAGCGCTCAGTGAATGACTGGAATCCGCCGATCCGACCTCTAGGGCGGGAACCACTCGGACCCGAGCAGTCTGTTATTCTGGGGGAGTGCTTTCCCTCCTGCGGTCCCGATCCCTGGGCGGGGAACGGGTCCTCCGATAGTTCCGAGTCCTGGGTGGAGTTCGGTCCCGTCGGTAGGTTCTGCTGCGCGGTGGAGTTCGCTCCCTTGGCGGGGTCGACCGCCTGCGTGGGGGAGCCGCTCGTCCTCGTGGCGGAGTGCGGCCGCCGTCGTTGCCGCGCCTTGGGCTACTGGAGGGGTCAGAGTAGTCTGACTCCGTCGAGTAGCCGCTCCTGTTGGAGTTACGACGGGGATTTCCATGATCCCGATCGTATTCTTCGCGCCGTCGGATTTCCTCGCGATGACGCTCCTCGGTGCTGTTGCGGATGACGTCCCTGGCGTCTCGATCTCTGTTGATCGTGGTGCGAAGGTCTTTGTCACGATCCGATCCACCGCTGGCCCGACGTCGAGACGGACCAGGCTCAGAAGCGACCGTGTGTGCTCTGCCCTGCATCTGGTGGACCTGGACGGAGGCGGCCTGCACGAAAGCCCTTACCTTTTCCAGGCCTGGAGTGCTGGGTGGCAGCCGACTGATTTCCTCGTCGATGGTGACGAGGTTCTGGACCGGCGTCTCGTAGACGTCGAATCCGTTGTACTCGAACATGCCGTCGCGCATGAGGTTCCGGCTGCTTCTCCTGTCGCGCCGATCCCGATGACGACGGTGATCCTTCGAACGTGGTTCTTGGAGTCGAGCGGTGCCAGATCCTGATGCAGTGGCCCCATGTGGTCGTGCGGCTCTGCGAGTCACCCGACTAGCGTTGCGTCCTCGACGCTGGTCCCTGGCTTCAGTCGTCTCTTCAGTCGGAGTGACCTCGTCCTCTGACACAGGGTTAGGTGGCGTCGCTGGCGCCACCATGTAGCAGTATGACCCGGCTCCCTCCTGCGCGAGGTAATCTTCCTCGGACTCAGAGAAGTCGGATGTGGGCGTGTAACGCTCCAAGCTACTCGGAGTTAATCCTCCGTAGAGGCGTCGGACGATGTGTAACCTTCCTGCAGGTCGTACAGGATTGAGGGTCCCCGTGGGTTTGACTCGTAGGAGTCGCTCCCAGAGAGGGAATCATCCGCCTGGACGATGTCCTTCATCTTCTGCTTCTGAGCAAGCGCGCAAAAGCCGGGGGTCTGGACGGTGATGACCTCAGGACTCGGGACGCGCGTCGGTTGAGCGTTTACGCTCTGAGACGACTCGGCGACGCGACTCTCAGGAGCCGGATCGGAACCGAGTGGTTGTAGATCTGTTCCCGACTGGTTGGGCCTCGCGTTCTGCGATGGACTCAGCGGGGTAGAGCCGGCACGATCAGATGCGATCGGACCGGATTGGGCCGTGATGGCCGAAGTCGGCGCATGAGAGGAAACCTCCGTGGCGATCGTAGCTCCTGCCGCTTGGGTATCCAAGGCGGCGGCGGTGATGTTCCCGAACTGGATCTCGAATCCGTCGACATCCGGGAGATTGCAGCTGTCCAAGATCTTGACGCGATCCATCAAGCTTACCAGATTGATCTCGGCGATACCCCCTACCTGGCGCGCCACTGTCGGTGATATTATCTCCGGCAGTCTTCCACGGGGTAGCCCACGGAAGTGATTTGTATGCAGGGAAGATCGCAAAGATCGGAAGCAAGATGGTTAGGATGGACAGACATAAGGGTTTATACAGGTTCGGGCCGTCGACTTGACGTAATACCCTACGTCCTGTTTTGGGGTGTTGTATTGCGTGGATTTCGCTATGAGTTGAGATGAGATGTGTTGGGTTCTTTTGGAGGGGATCCCTGCCCGCCTTATATATCGGGGGGCAGGGTTACAAGTCGGTTTGTAGCCGATCCTATCTCTAAGGATCCTTTCCTTCTTTACAAAAACTCCTATTCAAACTAGAACTCAACCTTCCAGATCCTTCCTTCGTGCGCCGACTTGTCCCACACGTCATCAGGTCCAGAACGGTGGGCTGGGCCGCCCCCTCACGATGGGCTGCCAGGCTTGCTCGTGAGGTACCCGGGTACTATATCCCCCACACCTAGGTTGCTGGTGGACGTTCGGGGGACCAACGCACACGTCCGCAACCAGGTCCTACAACACCGATGGACCCGGACACATGGACCGCCAAGTCGCGCCTCTCCGGTGGACCCGGTAGACGTGGACCGTCGAACCCATCTGTACAGTGGACCCCGCGTTGACAAGTATGACCCAAAGTGAAAGATGAAGAAGAGCATTCGTCACCAATGCTACAGCCGAGGGCTCTTTGCTTCAATGCTGGAACATCTCCCATAGGGATAAGCGGTGCACACGTTTGACATAGTCCCGCGAAGCATACTGTCGGGTACCAATATTAAGGGTACTCGCGGACCTGGATTAACGAGAGAGCCTAACTATATTAAGGGCCACGTCATCACAACGCCCTCCGCCTCACCCAACCCCCTACAGGGGCAGGGCCCCGTAAACACAACGCCCTCCACCTCGCCCGACCCCTCGCAAGGTTGGGGCCACATCATCACGACGCCTTCTGCCTCGCTCGACCCCCCCCCCCTCAGGGTCAGGGCCACGTCAACACGACACTTTTTGCCTCGCCCGACCCTCCGCAGGATGGGCCCACATGCTTTTTGCCTCGCTTGACCCCTGCGAAGTAGCGGTCAAAAGTCATGCCCTCCGCGAACGGCCACACACGTCCCTGACATAGACGACCGCATAACGGCCAGCCGGCGCACGCCGCCTGCCCCCTCTGACAACATAGACCCCTCCCTCTCCAGGAGATAGGTGGATGGCGGGGGACAAGCTAACGACGCCCTAGTGGAACCACGATGCCGCACTATGGAATTATGATGCCCATTGTACCCTCTACTTTTACGGCATGACCAAGCAGCGACCTCGATCTCAGGGACATGCAGCGACCAGGGGGGGCCCAAGGCCCGGACACCGCCCGATGACCAGCCCCTTGGACACCTTTTCTTTTCTTTTTTACCTAGACTGTACGCGTCGGTGCCTTCCCTTGGAATATAAAAGGGAAGGTGTCACGTCCTTTTAGAGGGGGAGAGAGAGGCACTTGAATCTGCAGCGATCACTCTTGAAACACACACACATACACCCAGTACATCTCTAACAAAGAGACATGGAAGGACTTCTTCCTCTTTCACCCGTTTGTAACCCCTAACTACAAAATATTAGTGGAGCAACATGAGCATCGAACTGGACGTAGGGTTTTATAACTTCGGGTAGCCCAAACCAGTATAAACCTAGTGTCAAATCCACTAACTATCCAGTGCTAACATGCAATCTTAAAAATATCTTGTCTGGTGATACTGAACACTGACACATAGTTCCGTCGATACATCTAGACCAGAGCGAGCAAGTCCTCTCCAAATGTGTATCCACCACAGTGGTCCGCCAATCCGCACCCATCACAGGTATGGTCGCCCAACGCCTCAAGTCCATCGTCGTCATAATCCATCATCATATCACATATACCCTCTTTGGTACAGGAGGTGTCCAATCTGCCTCCAAGCCTCGACACGAAGGTCGGTTAATGTCTGCTCATTCCAGCCGGGGGTTTAAAACTCTCCAAGCTTTCCCAACCCAAACACTCACGCCAAGAAGTTTAAAACCACCAATATATCCCACACATGCAAGCAACAACATAGCAATCATATATAATAGTGTAGTAGGCAATCAAGGAATCAGGATATATAAACAAACTATTCATGGCTCAATCAATATCATCATGTAATTAGCGAAGCACTATCATTCTACTCAGTAATGCCTAATAAGTTAAAAAATCAGGATTGACGTGAACCTGGAGTATCGTCCTTAGCCTTCTCTTCAGCGTAGTCGACGTCGTCGAAGAAGTCTAGCTCCTCCGGGGTCCTATTGGACGCGGAAACAAATAAACAAAATCAACTACTAGCAAATGTACTCCAATGAGGAGCAAAAGAGATCCAAATAACAACAAACTCTCTATTCTATCATGTTTGTCATGATTTTATAAAAATATAGGAACTTGTTTCATATTTTTCTGAGCTATGGTGATTTATTCTGAATTTTTAAAGTTAAATCCTTTTTGTGCTCTTAAATAATTCCGGAAAGAAAAAGAAAACAACTAAGGGCTTAACTGCAAAACTGCCAAGTTGGAATGACCTAATTGTAATTATGGAAACATCATCGTGCAGCGTTGACCGGTCAACGTTGACCAATCGAAGTCAAGGTGGGTCTGCGGGATTGAGGTGGCGCGCCACGTGGGGCTGATGTAGCTGTTCTCCGGTTGTGGTTGTCAATGGCGGTGGTTGGTGTCGGGCCGTGAGTTTTGGTGGGCTCGCATGCCGATGGGTCGAGACCACTAGGTTAGAGGCCGGTTAGAGTTAGTTTGGGCCGAGCAGGCCAGCGAAGCTGGGTTAGGCTGGTTTGGTAGGGTTAGAAGGCCATAAGCCTTGTGAGCTCAAAAAAAAAAAAGAAGGCCATAAGCCTTAGGTGTTGCGCGGGTCAGAGTTGGCCCAAGTTAGCTGTTAGCTTTTAGTTTTGTATTTGAATTATAGATTCAAAAATACAAACCAAGCGCAAACAAGGTCAAACAAAATTAAAAAAAACTCTAAATAAATTCAAATCACTCATGCAAGGTATATAGAATTATTTTATGCACAAATTAAATTAATAGGAATTTAGTGAGAAGCAATTAACTTGTATTACAAACACTTCATGTCCCACATCAAGTCACAACAAAAAATTTTAAATTCTAATTTTGTTTTATAAGTAATGGACTGCACATTTGTGGGATGTTACGTAAATAAAATTAGGAAATTATTCATGTGTATTACCATTAAAAATAATAAATTAGAAAATAATAATTTTAAAAAATATATTACTATGTTGAGTTTAGGATCTATGCTTGGGTGGCCGGTCCATGCATGGGTCCACGTTGACAACTTGAACGCTAATCTTGCTTACAATTATTGCAGAGGCTGATGCCCATATGGGGAGGAATGGAGCATGGTTCCTGCCTCCTGGGCTCCTGGCTTCTCGTGTAGCCCCAGCTCTGTAATCTTGACGTTGACAGGGCAGAGAGAGAAATCGAGACAGCTTGAGCTGAGACCAGCTCCGCGTTCCAGGAGAAAAACCAGGACCATGACTGGGCCGCCCATCGATAGGCATCTTCTTGGGCTCGCAAAAGCCACCACCTCGTACTGCAGGATCTCAGATGTCACTATGTCAGATCCGTGCAACCACCACTAGACTTTTCTTCGAAAGCAAGAAATAACTAAGGAAGTGTGAGAGGCTGTGTTGTTCGTTTCATTCGGCTGGCTCTAAGATAGGAGAATAATTTACTGAGTTGATTTAACAGTATTCTGTGAGGAGAATAATCTCTCAATACTTGTAAAAGAAGTCGTTTTGTACAAGGTTCGAGTCAAACATTGAGAATATAAATCATGAATATATTTGTCGTTGAGTTTTGAAATGTGAAAACCATATGAACATATTTGTCTTGAAAAATAATTTTAAAAAATATAAATATATCAATTTTCTATAAATACTTTGCTAAAATAAAAAGTTAAAGTTATGCTTTGAAGATCGTGTCGTTGTCCTAAATGACTTCCTTTACGAGTACGAAGAGAGTAATCCGCTGGGCTGGTAAGACCAAGCGAACAAAGTAGATTGGTCATGTGATTCTTGCAATACTCAGCTTCCACGTAGGATTCACGGTCCCGGGACCCGGGCTGCCCTGCAGAGTGCAGCTGCCACCGGCACTCTGCTGGTGTGTGTTACCTGTGTTGACTGTTGTAATAAAGTAAACAACTCTTGTTGTATCAGTAAAGTAGCATGTTCAGTTTTTCTAATATTATGCCGTTTACGTTAGAGCATATCCAAGAGTATCTCTAAAACTCACTCTCTAAATCATCATTTAGAGAGTCATTTGAATAAAAATCGTTTTCTATATGTTCCTGTTTTCCAACAACTTATCTATATCTTGTATGCACTCTAGAGAGCTATTCCCTTTTATATATTTTGGTAGCAAGAAATCCGGAATAGAGAGTGACTATGTTTGAATAACCAATAGAGAGGCCGTTAAAAGATAGCTTTTTAATCAAAATATCTAAAACTAGGAACTAAGTGATTTAGAGGGTTTTTTACCTCTGTTATTTAGGAACCACTGTCTGTTTGGCGTGAACAAGCTATATTTTGGGAACGGATAAGATTTGGTTTTTTAGACAGCCAAACTGACAATTGCATTAAGGTGTAACTTATTAATGGCCCCGCCAAGGCACCAAACAAACCAAAACAAAGCCGTTTACACTATATTACCTGGCTGCTCTACTAGTTGGGCTCTAATTTGGGCTGTGGGCCGTACCGGTATTGTTAGTGGGAGCGTTTCAATTTGGACCGGCGTTCAGCGATTCAAGAGTGCATCGATTATTTCGGTGTGCCACTTGCTGCCAAGGTTGGTACCAAAAAAGTTGATGTGGCTTCTTCGGAAGCTTCCTTATCAAGCTGGAGGTCGGCTTCAAGTCGTAAGGTCGCCGTTCTTTTCTTCCAGGGAGAGAGCGTCGGACGGAGCCCCCGATCGTCAGCAACGAGGATCACCGGGAGGGTGTTATAAGGAAATGGTTGTAATTCTTATTTTCTCATGGATGTTCTTGTAAGTTGTCTATGTAAAATATTATATCAATAAAACAACCCGGGTTTCTCAAGAATCAGGCCGGCGATATCTTTTTTAAAAAATTAAAACTTATAAAAATAATGGCTCAACATTTTTCAAAAAATTGGGATTCAATTTTGTTAAAAAAATGTTGGTTCAATTTTTTCAAAACATCAATGTTTAGTATTGGAAGAATTTTACCATACTTGAAACAAATAAGTATGGTCCATCATGCTGAAATCAACGGCTGAGACATAAGAGGTACCAATAAGTACCAAAACAGGTGGGATCTATACCAAAATAGGAAAGGTACCTCCTTGCACTACCGGTACAATTCAAGCACTGTAAAAAAAACTCTTAATATTATTGAAAAAATATGTTGCTCAACATTTTATGTTGAGGTTCAACATTTCTAGATTCAACATTTCTGAAAAGGTATAGGTTCAATTTTTTTTGTAAAAATGTTGATCAACATTTGATTTACAATTGACGTTCAACATATTTTTTAAAAGATGTTGGTCAATAGTTTTGAAAATTTGTTGAGGTTCAATATTTCTTAAAAAATATAGGTTCAAATTTTTTCAGAAAAATGTTGGTCAATATTTGTAATCTAATATTTTTCTAGTTCAAATATTGAATGCACTGTCACTAGTTTTGTTTCAGTGGGCTTTATAGATGTATTGTTCAACTATCTTCTACTCCATTCGTCCCTAAATAACTGTGTTTCTCGCTTCTCGCTAAATGACTTTCTTTAATTTTATATTAAAATATATTAATATTTATGGTAAATAATTAGTATCATTGATAAAATGTTTTAGTCTACTTTTAACAAATTTATTTGGTGATACAAATATTGTGCATATTTTTTACAAATCGAGTCAAACTTGTAGCACGCACACCAGCAATGACATTTAAAAAAGGACAAAGGGAGTACAAGATATATAGGAGTTCCATAACAAGAGATGTTTGCCTCTCTCAAAAAAAAAAAAAAAACAAGAGGCGTTTGTGGACCTGTGAACAGAATATTCAAATTGTGGGAGCATACATATATTCCCTCTGCTGGGAAATGGAAGAACATGTAATTAACTGCACACCAAACGTATACAGTATCAATCAGCGCGCACAGAGAAAATCGTGAATTCAAGCCGTGTTTAGTTCCATGTTGGAAAATTTTTACGAATTGAAAAATACCATTTAAGAGTAGTAAACGTGGACCAATAATAAAATCATGATTAGTAAATGGTTACTGTAGCAACAATGTTGCAAATTATGAATTAATTAGGCTCATTAGATTCGTCTCGTGAAATGCACTTCATCCATGTAATAGGTTTTTTTCGTCCACATTTAGTACTCCGTGCATGTAAAATTCTTTTTGATGTGATGGATGAATTTTTTTTAACTAAACACGACCTCATTGAAAAAATGCATGTCAGATTGTCAAGGAACTATTGACTAATTTATCAGTAGAATGCCAACCCTCTCATAATTAAACAATAATTCCAGTGTGAAAGGAGTGTGTTCTTTTATTAAGTGTCAAAACATGTGCAACTGGGAAAGTTTTTTTTGACGCTTCAACTGGAGAACTTTGAGAAACCATGATAAAAGCTCATACACCGTCCTTATAGCAATTTATGCGTTTTTTTTCTTTTGTGCATGGCGAGAATCTTCTTTTCGCCAATATGTTAGGATTAATTAGGATTAGTAGTGATCAATAGACACCTTTTAGGAATAGACACCCTTTTGTATAGACACCACTTCTAGAGAGACACCCTTTCATAGAAAGGCACCCTTTGGGGGCACCCCTTGGACTTGTATATATATGTAACACACAACACAATAATCAATGATCAGTTCTCATTCTCATTTTCATTTAACACGTTATCATGCACGATGCCTCTACAATCAAGAAATCACCCCATGCAAGTTCTGTAACTTTCAGAAAGGAAGGAACTTGCCGGCAGTTCCTTTTCTGCAAACAACTCCCAAAAGAGAAAGCACTCGTCATTCTGTAACTCCCAGAAGACACAAGAGAAGTCTCTCGTTGCTTCAACTCTCCAGAGAATTGAACTCACCGAGAGCACTGTGTTTGGGCTTCTTTTGCCTCTGATTCCCCTAGAAATAATAGTCATTTCTTTATTTCCTTTCAACAGTACTAGAATTAATTAGTCTTCTAGTTAGCCTTTTATTCCGCAAGAACATCTCCTTATGTTGTTATGCCCCAATTATGATCGTCATTGTATATATCTGTGTAGCTTGATTTTAATATATGTACATTGCAACTGAATATCGATTGTCATGTTGATTTAATCAAACCATTTTTATATCGATTGTTCTGTTGATTTAATCAAACCATTAATTCATGACGTCACCATAAGTTCATTAAACCGAGTTATCATACAGAAAAAGATTTTGTTTGGTTATCATCGGCTTCATAATCAAAACGGCAATATATTATATCTTGTTTATTTTGATTAATAACACAAGGTAATGAGTCTAAGGCACTGGCTGTGTTTAATTCATGTTCGAATTATTCTGCCCAGAGACCGGGTCTTAGCAGTGATTCATCACCTATTACTGAGAGGTCTACATCTTGTTTTACTGAAAACTCGATGATTACCTACACCGTGTTTTTAATCAAAATAAAGGTTTTGGATTATAATAAATGGTCTACATCCTCGTGATAATTACCATTTTTATCATATTATTGTTGATAAGTACACAAAGTGGTAGAGTTCTAAGCATTGGCTGCGTCTAATTCACTTATGAATTATTCTGCCCAGAGACCGTGCTTAGGCTGCAATGATTTTGCCTACCATACGATCTACTCTTTGTTTTAACACCGAGATTATCCAATTTGTGTTTATCAACATTTATGATTTGTTGTTTGGTCTACACATTTATGTGATTACCTACAATACTCCAAAAACTATGATAAGATATCAACTAAGTTTTAACAATTACATATACATTGCAATTTTTACCATAAGGTAAATTAATTAGTACATGATTGATCATGTAGAAATATGGCTACTAAAGAATTCAAGAAACTTAATTTAAATAGAAGAGAATTATGCCTCGTGGACTTGATCCAAAGCGTGGACTTTTGCACCACAAACTCTATTCTTCGGGAGATGAAATATTTCCAAACCCTTAAGGAAAAGGAAGGAAATATTATGACCATTGCTGGTAAAGACGCAATAATAGCTGGCTTAGGCCAAGCCATTATTACTCTCCCTATGGGTACACAAATTTTACTTGAGGATGCCTTATTGTATCCTGATTTGACTAGTACCCTTTTGAGTAATAGAGATATTCGTAAGAATGGTCTTCATGTTGAAGCACATGAAGATAATAAAGAAGCATTCCTTCTTCTAACTAAACTTATGGGATTTGGCAAGAAAATTTGTGAAAAATTTTCTTCACTCCAATCTGGATTGTACTTTACTCACATAAATCCTATAAGAGTATTCTACTTATAAGATAATTTTCCAAAATATCGATGCATTCCAAAATTGGCATGATCGACTTGGACACCGAGGAATTGAGATGATGAGAAAAATTATTAACAATTCTATTGGTCATAGCTTACATTCTATGAATTCTCAGTTTTTATGTGCACCGCATGTGCCACAAGAGAATTGATTTTAAGGCCCTCTTACCTTAAAATTTCATATGTGAGCCACTCAAGTTCTTGAACACATTCAAGACAAGCATATGGTTCTATTTGGCCAACCAAATAGACCATTTAAGTGCTTTAAAAATGCTAATTGATGCATTTGATAAATAGTTCCACATGTATATTCCTTACTCATAAGGTATCACAATTTTACAAATTTATTGATCAGATTTTTAATTTGAAGCAACTTATCCTGGATACATGATCAAATCCATTCATTTGAAGTTATTTGGTTTTGGGAACTATAGCACTAAGTATCATCCATTATGGGTTAACTAAAGATCTCTTATTGAGATAATTCATTTGCATGACCAGCAAAGAATTGAAATTTACCAATATCTAGTTGGTACTATGCGGATTTACACACCGCATAATTAATCCAAATTCATTCAACTGCAATCATACGGCTCCCTCCGTTGCAGTATGTACGTGGAAATTTGACCTCAATCATATATTTCCCGTTGTATGTTGGTTATGTTTTTGCATATACCAATATCGTCACCTCAACATACATCTATGAGCATTAGGGGCCAACAGCGGGTATTATTATTCGTCATTCAGATAATACCTAAGGTCTTCTATGGGGATTTGTATACATGCTCGTATGTTGATCGGATTTTGAGGACGATTCCAGGCATTAGGGGGAGATTAATACCACAAAATAGAATGCCAGGAATCAGAATGTTTTTCACATTGAGTCCTCACACCCACGTACCAAAGAATATCTGAACCTTAGTTCAGAATATTTTATTTGTAATACATTACAAATAGCCTGCCAGATGCATTTGCTAATCAAAGTATCATCATATCCAATTCTATAGATAAATGTACCAGAAAGAGTGAAGGTACCAAATAAAATCACTCAACTCCGAAATCAAAATAAGAGGGGGAGAAGTATGGTCATTTGGGATATAGCTTATTACAAGCATCCGCGGAACAGGGGGAGACATCCTCCAGCATAGTAAATGCAAAATCAACATCATACATGTTGTTTGACCCTTCATGGATATTCAAATCCAAAAGCCTATGAATGTTAGCATTCTAAAGCCCAGTATAAGTGCACATAAGTTTAGACACTAGGTCATTGGAACAACCTAATTCCATTGTTGTGGGAAATGACATGGAGTTTTAAAAGGTTATTATTTTCACATGCTATATTGATTCCATTGAATCAATCATACAAAGACTACAAATTGTCGACATATACTCCTTCTCAAGATTGCCATACACCTTGAACTGGATCCAAACCAAAAGTCCTAGGCAGAGTGTCTCCACACTCAAATTGGGTCAAATTAAAGGTGGCAATTAAAGAGAATTGCTCTTGTTCAATAGTGAGAAGTATTTACCACAGTAATATCTTCTTCTCATATTGCATTCTTTATGAAAGCAAGGTGGTGAAACAACAAGAGCTTGTAGCATATGGTTTCATGAAGAAACCGAGCAACATACCTTTCATGGTATATGTGAAAAATTATGTTTCAACATTCAACCATTGGCAGACTAAATAAATTGGATTAGTTCAGACATATAAAGTCATCAGTAGACTATGTTCTGAATTGAAATTGCAACATACATTATGTTCAACTCAGGTCATTGTATGACTTGAAGAAGTCAAGTTGATTGTGGTACAATTGACTAAGGGAGTATCTTCCACAGAAGAATTACTCCAATTACTATGATTGCATATGTGTTCAAAATAATCCAAACTGGATTTTTTTCATCATCTCGACACACAATACAAACAAGCAATCATTTTAAGACGGAATTTGAGATGAATATTTGGTTAAAACCAAATTATGCTTAAGTTTACAACTTAAGCACATATATCAGTTTTTAGATTGTCCATCAATATCAAAATAATATTGGATAATCATATCCATCATCACTTATGGTCGTTCAATCCCTAAAGATGGATAAATTACCATGTAGACCCTAGGATAACAACTACAGTGCCATAAAAAGCGCTCATATCTTGCAAATTGCAGAAGGCCAAATATTGCATTTGCAGATAACTTAGTATAACTCAAAATGTGCAACTCCTTCAAGCCATTTGGCAGGAGTCAAACTGGATATCAATAGATATATTATGGTACCAAACATCTTGATTTATTCAATCAAGATATAACCATAGTGATTCTAAGTTACTAGCTAAATAATCTCCATATTGCTAGAACATAAACTGATATCATGATGGTATAGTTCTAATGGGAGTCAATAGACTCTAACAACTACATCCATCTATCATTCTAAAACACCACTTATGTTTGTCACTATATAGAATGATTAAGTTGATTCTATTGAATCATGAACAACTATCTCTCAAGATACGCTTGGTATTGTATTGATATAATAGGTTTAATAGAGCAATATCAACCAGAGTATTGCTCAACATGTTTATTCTCATTTGTTACACATTGAGAAATAAACATCTTGCAAATCAATATGTGAGAACCTCACAGAAAGTCCTTATCTACCGATAATGGTAAATGACAACTTTGCAAGGTTCAGGGGGAGACTCTCCCAAAAATTTTAAACCTATTCAAACATCATATTGCACTCTTTTTCCTATATGAGTTTTTCCTCATATGGTTTCTCATAAGGTTTTAATGAGGCAATATCAATACAAGACTATATGTCATATTACCTATTTTTCTCCACCGGGGTTTTTAGAGGTGATATCAAGACATATTACATGTCATATCTTCTATTTTCTCTACAAGAGTTTTTAAGAAGATATCAAAGACATATCATTTCTCCTCATATTTTTTCCATTGGGTTTTAGGGGAGATTATTCAAATATGATCCACAGATCATAGTATTGATCTCAAAACTTTGTTATGAGTTTTTCCTCTCAAGGTTTTTCTCATATAAGTTTATAATGAGACAATAATCACATATGCCATATTATTTCTCCTCATTTTCCCACCGGGTTTTAAAGGAGTTTTCGATGGCATATACACATACAATTATGTTTCTCCTCAAGTTTTTCCCACTGGGGTTTGAGGAGTTTTGCCTGGTATATCTATCTACTTTGGTTTTTATTCCCACAGGGTTTTTCCAAAGCTTCAAGCAATAACTGATGAACAAACAATGGTGCCCACAAGAAGTCAATTGATCAAGGGGGAGTGTTAGGATTAATTAGGATTAGTAGTGATCAATAGACACCTTTTAGGAATAGACACCCTTTTGTATAGACACCACTTCTAGAGAGACACCCTTTCATAGAAAGGCACCCTTTGGGGCACCCCTTGGACTTGTATATATATGTAACACACAACACAATAATCAATGATCAGTTCTCATTCTCATTTTCACTTAACACAATACACAGAGGGCAATAGTTAACCAAGTCCTCTATATCCTCCAATGTCTAGAAATGCAAGCCAAATAAAAACATTTTTACCTATTTGTCGGGTACGACGGTACCAAATCCCAATCGAAGGCTAGAAGACGAACACGCAATGCTGAACTGGTAGATGACGTGACGTGACGTGCGTCCGAACCCATGCCGCCATGCGCGGACGAACACGCAATGCTGAGAAACTCAACGACGTGCTGCCTCGGATCCTAATCCATGGACAGGTAGCTGACCTGAGAAAAAGCTTGCTCGCTCATCCTCCATTATGCACAGTTGTTGAATTATCGAAATTCATTGTATATTCCTTCTTGTCCTACTAACTGGATTTGAACGCTACAACATAGTCTTTCATTAATAGTATAAGTTTGTACTCCGTAGTTTTCAAACGTGTCATATCCGATTGTGAAATTTTATAAGCTCTCAAATAATTAAGTACGCTGTGCATAGAATCTTTTGAAATTATATGCTAACTTTTTCACAAAATAAAAAAAGAAAAGATATGCTAACTGTTCACGCACGACACTCTTTGTTATCAGGTTTAGCCACTTTCGTTTCTTTCAACTGGAACAACCATTCCTTAAGACGCCAATCGGTCAAAATGGTGTATAGCCAAAGGGCAGCACGTACAGCTCCAATAAAGAACCCGTAGAGTTAGAGTGTGGCCAGTGGCTACACACAGATGATGTATTTTCGTAAGAGGATAGAACCTTAATTAAACCGTCACACCACTTCCAATAAACTCCAGAACTAGTGAAATAGCCTCTAGCCTAGTGGCTCTAAGACCTAATATCACCGCGGGAGCGAATTCACAGGACTTGTTTAAAACAAAATCCCCTCACCAATAGAGCGAACGTTCGGTGATTTTTCTATATACTAGCCAAAGGTTCTTCTTCTAAATGAAAACCATGGGGTGGTCTAACCTATGAGGTAATGCCCCGGCAGAAAAGTTCTTCACAAAATAGGAGTAGATAGAATATTAAAAGTTCAGTTTGAAGAATTGTTCAAGTCTCAGATATTACCGTAAGTTGTAATCTGTGAACAATGTTCATAAACTATTTTGGAAAACAGTTGATAGCGGACAGGTAAGGGAAAAAAAACTATAGCATATTCCACACGTCTTTAAACAATTGTCATGTCAGACAGCGACGGGTCACGATCACACTGTGATACTCCCTCAGTTTCAGAAAGAATGCATTTCTCGCTTCCCGAGATATTCGTTTGACCAATTATAAATAAAAAAATATAAATATTTATGATATGAAATATATATCATTAGTTTCGTTTCTAAATGTAGTTTTTTAACAAATTTATTTAAAGTCATAAATATGATTACAATTCGTTAGAAATTTGGTCAAACATGAACCATTTTAACTGACACGTATCACAAACATGCGGTTCTTTCTGGGACGGAGGCAGTAGTAATTAATAGTATCAAACCCACCCAAAGTATATCAGACGATGTGTACTATTTTTAAACTACTACCGAAGACGAATTTGGCGCATATTGCATTTTTTTAAAAATAAACAAAATATTGAAACGGTACTGATAATCAAAAGATAAATTTGTTAACCAGCTAGACGCATCTAAAAACAACAGTTATTTGGAGACCGAAGGGACTAGAGATGTTTTTTTTTAGCAAAGATGTTTTCAGGTCCCTGGCAGCCCTCGTCGTAATAAACATGCTATCCGTACACGGATAAAAAGAACATGAAAATGCAAGAACGTGTCGCCTGCTCCAACCGTGTTTTTCCAACTGAAAATAAAAAAACGCAAGTCAGAGTGTCAGGGAACACTATGCAAGTCGGTCAGCACCAAATTCCAATGCTGTCAGAGGTAAACAATCATCCCAGTTTTCTTTGGGCGTTCAGAGTTCAGATTAGGGGGAGCCGAGGCCGGAGTAGACGAACACGCACACGCCGTGCCCAACTGCTTGCTACCCGAGACCCGACGAGGCGACGACGCTGTGCACGCACGTGACGTGCGTTCGAACCCGTGCGGCGGCCGGCCGGCCAATGTGTATCTGAGAAGCAACCCAACCGCACGACGCCTCGGCTCTTCTTGCATATGATATATATATTATATATATCTATATTTGTATAGTATATATATAACGATAACCCAGGCCACTGCCCTGCCAGCTTGCTGACTTGACCACTAAGCTTTGCTTGCAGGCTTGCCCATCCAGTCCTGCTGGACCGGCAAGATCTCTAGCTGCGAGTCAACTGCTTGCTGCTCGAGAGAGAGAGACACAGAGCCTGAAAGCCATGGATATGGAGAGCTCCCCGTCGCCGCCCCCGCCGGAGGCCTCCGTCGACTGCCGCGGCCGCCCTTGCCGCCCGCGCCGGCACGGCGGCATGCGCGCCGCCGCCTTCGTCCTTGGTACGTATACACGTCCTCGTCCTTGCACATTGATTTATTAGTACTGGAAACGAAGAAAATCGAAGCTTATGAAAGGAGCAACGACAATGGCGGGTGCTGCATGCAGTGTTCCAGGCGGCGCAGACGATGGCGCTCGCGGCGGTGGGGAGCAACCTGATAACCTTCGTCTTCGGGGAGCTGCACTTCCCGCTGTCGGAGGCGGCCAACGTGGTGACCAACTTCGTCGGCACCGTCTTCATCCTCTCCCCTCTCGGCGGATTCCTCTCCGACTCCTACACCGGCTGCTTCTGGACGCTGCTCGCCTTCGGCGTCGTCGAGCTCGCGGTAAATGCGCATCTCTCTGCAGTTTACTAATTACTGTGTTAATAAGCTACTAGGCTGTAGCTGTTCTTCATTGATTGATCCGTCTCTATCTAATATCTATAGCCATTACTCGATCCCCCTCTTCATCTGTCTCCTTCACTAAGCTAGATAGTAGCTATTCAGCTCGCTTTCAAGGACCATGCAGCCAGCTAGTTTTTTTTTTCTTTTTTTTTTTTGCTCCATTGTTTTTGACCCAGACCCGTGACAAGGGAGATGAACTGAACACGAGAACATGGTAGGGTCATGGTCATGGTCATGGTGTCATGGACTCATGGACGGATGGGCCGGAAAGGGCGCCTGCAGTCACCATCACCAGGGCATGACGACCAAAGCTATCAGTACAAGCTTGTGGTGAAATTTAACACAAAAACCCAAAAGTCGCTGGTTGCATCAAGCAAGGAGCATGGAAATTCAACCTCTCACATGGTCGTGACCTCGCGTACTGTTGGACACCACTAGTCGCGCATAGAAAATTACTGCTGGGCGTTTGCGGTTGAGCATTTTTGGGGCATTGGATCCGTTGGCACCAAATTAAAGGCGATCTTCTGCTAGAGGTTCAAAATCTTTTTTTTTTCCAGTCTGTTCAAACTGTCCGTCCGAACGAGATTCCGGACAGGAACATTGGGATTCACGAGCGATGTTAGCTGCTATGCTATGGTCCATGCATCTGGTGCGTGCCCACTGGGAAAAAGCTTTGTGACCTGTGTGTTTGGTGCCTTTTGATTGAACTGGGGGGATGGCACTGAGTTTTCATTGCTGGGGCCATGGCCCGTATCATTGTGTCGTGCGGCCTGAGGGAACTCACCTTTTTTTAAAAAAAAAAATTATATCTCTTTCCCCCTACTTTTATGGATTGGATATAATCAGACAGCTCTCATGCTGTATATTATTAATTATTGAGGAGTTTTAATTGCTGGGGCCAAATTGATAAAGATTGTATCATTGAGTCGATCGGGTAGATGCTGGAGTTTTTTTATTTATATTGCATTTTCTCCAGCCCTTGCATTGGACAGTAATTTTCATTGCTGGGCGAAAGCGTGTTCGATTCCTAATTGTTTGAAAAGAAGAGCAAATAAACATGTGCTTTCATGCACTTGTGGTGGCACATTCTGTTTTAGAGAATCTGATTTATTTCTAGTAGGTGCACATGTTACAGAGAGTCGTATAGTTACAGTGAGCACGCAGAATGTGCTGTGTAGTGGTGTGACTGAGGTATAATCTTTTCCATGTCACTGTCATGTCCTGCATGGAGAGAAGTTAATGAAGAGAGAACTTAATACATAATAATTTGCTAAAGGCACATGCCTAAACTAGATATCTGTTATTAGAACTCTTAGATGTGGTCCCATATTAAGCAGAGGGACATGTTTTAGGTGTTTTCTATTCCTACCTCAGTTTGAAATTGTAAGTTTTTTTGGTTTCATTATGAAATTATTAACCCACAATAACTCTGTAAATAAATATTTTTTGACACGGTATGCCCTCTGATTCGTATTAAAAACCGTTTTCTTAAGAGTTAAATGCATGATTGCTACATGAACTTGGCAAGTGGGTGCACTTTGGTGCATTATCTCTCAAATTGCTTATTTGGGTGCAACAACTTGGCTGGAGGGTGTGATTAGATACATAATCTTTCTAGCTGTTCATTTGGGCACAATAACTTGGTAGGTATGTGCATTTAGGTACACCATCTTCTTTTCTAAATTTTAAAATCCTTGTGTCAAAAAAATCTCAAATTATACATCACTCTTCATGTAATGGAACAACTGTAAAAAAAAAACTTGTGCATGCATGCCTCCACACCCGATGTGCAACATTTCTTTTACGATGGACCGCGGTACTACCACACAATAGCAACCAAATCATGGTACGTTTATGAAAAGATGCATGATGTATGCCATTTTTATGGAGCTCAGCATGTCCATGGACGAGCAAGACGTGTCCATAACATGCTCCGCAAGAACCTCTTTATGCTACTAGTTAAGTGCGACCATTTCTTTTGACACTCCCATAATAGTTACAATAGTTAGTACTTCGTTGTCGACAAAGCCTTCGTCTACAACTTGCAACAATATTCAGTCCGTCCAAGTACCAATGTTCGTCGAAGAGGAGCATCATGTGATCCGCAATGGTCGGTACAATAAAATATATTTTTATGTGGAATATCACCTACAAGCATGCTTTTCATTTTTTGTTACCTGTAGCCTTTCTGCCATAGTTAAAAGTCTCTCTTTAATGCCAAAGTACACATGATTGAGGAATTCAACTATTAAAAGGTTTACTTGCAATATTCCCACATAACCTCACACACATATTGTGCTAGATCAACTGCTAGCATGTGAAAAGTTTGCCCACTTTTCACGTTGGTGAGCAAGCACACAACTAGATGCAAAATTACTACACCAAAATAAGCAATTGGAGAAATGATGTACCCATTTACACCAGTCAGCCATGTCATTGTATCCAAATGAGTATTCAGAGCGATGATGTACCTTTTGCGCCCACCTGGCAAGTTATTGCATCCAAATGAGTATTTAAAGAGATGATGTTACCTATTTGCATCCACCGGGCAAGTTATTGTATCCAAAAGAGCAATTAGAGAGATGCCACCTAAATGCACTTCTAAGCCAAGTTTGTGTACTAGTAATGCATTTAACTCATTCTTAATTGTCACTTTTAGATATTTTGTCTTTTTATTTTTAATTAGCTCCTTAATTTTCTCCAACTGTGTAAAGACCAGACAGTTCTCTTTCTGATTGTTTCAAAACAAAAGGAAAGAAACAGATACTGTCATCGTCTTGTAGTGGCACATTCTGTTTTGGAGAATCTGATTTATTTCTAGTAGGTACACATGTTACTGAGAGTCGTACAGTTACAGGGAGCACGTACAATGATTTGTAGTGGTGGTGTGACTGAGCTACAGGAAGATTCATGTCACCACTTGTTCTGCACGGACAAAAGTTAATGAAGAGGGAACAATTGCTAGTTACTTCCTGGGACCAGGACTATAAGTTCGTCTCGGGTCCTAGATGCGATCCCATATTAATTAAATTGCAGAGCATGTTTTAACTGGACCTTAGGGGTTTTCTGTTACTATCTCAGTTTGAAATAAGGTTTATTTTGTTTCAATAGGAAATCATTAAACAACAATTCCTTTGTTAATAAATAATTTATAACACAAGATGCCATTGGATTCTTATTAAAAAAGTTCTTAATTATGAGTATACTTGTACAAAGATTACTAATAAAGTAACTATTGGTCAAAGCGTTATCCTAACAAAACAAATTTTGAGTCTCAAAAATTGAAGTACATTATCTATGAATGGTGTGGACAAATTTCTACCTAGCAAATTAGCATTTGCCAACAATGGATGGAGAAGCAATAATGGACTTTGCTTTTGATTGTCTATTGTTTTTGCGTACTATTTTATTTGTGGCTACCCTGTAAGCTGAGATTATTGTAAAACTTGGCTGTGTATGGTTACTGAGGCCGGACATCCTTTGTCTAAAGAAAAAAAGCTAGCAATTTTTTGCATGTGTGATGAGCATATAACTTTTTGTACCGAGATATGATATTATCCACAAATGGTGCAGATAATTCTTATAATTATCCATTGATAGAGATTATATTTCTTCGTATGTGTGATGGACATATATGTGTCATTCTTTTTTTCTACCAGGGCTTGATATTACTGTCAGTACAAGCCCATCTACCACAGCTCAAGTCGGCGCCGTGCAACATGCTGACCATGGCCGGCAGCTGCGAGCGCGCCAGCGGCTTCAAGGCCACCATCTTCTTCGTGGCGCTCTACCTGGTGGCGCTCGGCAGCGGCTGCGTTATGCCCAACATGACGGCCTACGGCGGCGACCAGTTCGGCGGCGCAGGCGGCGACGGAGAAGGACGCCAAGAGGCTCTCGACCTACTTCAACCTGTCCTACTTCGGCTTCTGCGCCGGCGAGCTCGTCGCGCTCACGGCCATCGTCTGGGCGCAGACGCGCTACGGCATGGCCGTTGGGTTTGGCCTCGCCGCCGCCTGCCTTGGGGATCGGGCTCATCAGTCTCGTGTCAGGCGTTATGTTGTACCGGAACAAGCCTCCGAGGGGCAGCATCTTCACTCCAATTGCAAGGGTGAGTTCACAAAATTTTTCAAGTTCATGTACATTTTTTCTTTGACGACATTTTTTGATGGAACAGGAGGGACTTGTGTCCCTTCTTTGTCAACATTTTGGTTATAATATTTGAAGTTGGGACCTCAGACTATTTGGAAATGGTTTGCTGAACGCTGCATTTTAAATTTGTCAGGTGTTCGTTGCTGCATACACCAAGAGGAAGCAAATCTGCCCTTCTGGCTCCTCCAATCCTGCCAACAACGGCGGAGCCGGTGAACCGGAGAGGATCGCCGACGACAACTTCCGCCACGCCAACAAATTCAGGTCAGCTTCCCATCCACCATCCACATTCAACCGGCCGGTGCTAGCAACTGTGGCATCGGCAATTCAGTGTTCAAATTATGAAAGAAAAAAAAAAACTGAAACTTTGTGACAGGTTCTTGGACAAGGCGTGCATAAGGATCGCGCCGGAGCCGGACACGGAGCCGGAGAGCCCGTGGCGTCTCTGCACTGCCGCCGAGGTGCGGCAAGCCAAGACGCTCCTGGCCGTGATGCCGATCGTGGCGTGCACCATCGTCTTCAACACCGTGCTCGCGCAGCTCCAGACCTTCTCAGTCCAACAAGGCAGCGTCATGGACACCAGGCTATCCTCCTCCTCCTCCTCGCCATCCCGCCGGCGTCACTTCAGGCCATCCCCTACGCCATGCTGCTCGCCCTCGTGCCCCGCCTACGAGCTCCTCCTGGTCCCGCTGATGCGCCGGCTCACCGGGACCCGGTCCGGGATCACGCCGCTCCAGCGCATCGGCGTGGGGCTCGCCGTCGTCGCGCTCTCCATGGCCGCCGCCGCGCTCGTCGAGCGCCGCCGCCGGGACGCCTCCGTCTCCGTCTCCGGCGCCGGGAAGAACCGGCTGTCGGTGTTCTGGCTCGTGCCGCAGTTCCTCGTGTTCGGCGTGTCGGAGCTCTTCACAAACGTGGGGCTGATGGAGTTCTTCTACAAGCAGGCGGCGGCGGGCACGATGCAGGCTTTCTTCATGGCGCTATTCTACTGCTCCTTCTCCTTCGGCTTCTTCCTCAGCTCCGTCCTCGTCTCGCTGGTGAATAGGGCAACGGCGAAGGGCGGCAGCCGGGGATGGCTTGGTTACAATGATCTCGACAAGGACAGGACTTGATCTCTTCTACTGGGTGCTCGCTGCGCTCAGCGTGCTCAACTTCTTCTGCTACCTGCTCTGTGCGAGGTGGTATAACTCGGGTCCCGGTGGGTTGGATGAAGAGGGCACCTCCGGCGAGGCCGTGTCGGAGGACGATGATGATGGCAAGGGGCTCATCTGAAGGAGTGAAGAATGAGGATGATGGTACTAAAACTGATGGTGTATATGATGGAGCACGTCTCCTATATATATAGAAAAGTAGATATTAGCATGCATACAAAAGTGTGTGAGTGTGAGTGTGTGACACCAACGATTTCCCCCGAAATTGGCCAAAGATATCAATTGTGGCGCCCTCTTCATGTTATTGAGAAATTCTTGTATTTGCATTATTGCATACCTGCTAATTAAATCAGTGAATCCTCAGCTCAAGGAGATTTATGCAGACAAGCAAAGAGCTCAAAAAACAACAGGTGACTGGTGCTTTACATATTCATTAGTTTATTTTGTGAACTTTCCAATGAATAAAAAAATCACACAAAGAAAAAAATACGCCGAAAAAAGGTATTCCATTAGTTGAAGTTTGTGGGTGTTCCTCCTATAAACTGTTTCACTTGTCAAATTTTTGAATGTTCCTCTTGACAAAAAAAATATTCCATTAAATAAAAACATTCTAGCTTCATGAGAAAATGATCCAATTTTAAAGCAAAAAAATATCTTGAAAGTTAACCTACACGGTTCAATGTAGCTCCAAATATCCAGTGGTCCAAAAATATGACTTATAGACAAGCAAGATCTAAAAAGAAGCTTCCAATTACATTTGTAGATATGGATTCACATGGTTAAATACCATCCATCCCTATTAAATTATGAATATTTGTATATTCATAGATGGGAAATATGGATGATATATTTGATCATCCATGGAATATGATCAAATATGATTTGGTCTAATTCGTATGTTGGACTTGCAAGAGTAGCTTGCTGGTTGAGCAATTATCGGGCATGCACATATGTGTGTGTCTGTATTTTGAAGAAAGAGTTAAATGCATGAGAGCCCCTTAAACTTATCCCACTGTGCCACTTAGGTCCATGAAGAACTTGCAAAATCGAAATTCAGCACCCGGTACTTGTTAAACCGTGTCATTTAGGTCCCTAACCATCCGCATCATCACTTAATCCGACGTGGCCTCGCCAGCGTGGAGCTAACTATGTTTTGGCGGGATTTTAGGCACCCACTAGGTGATGGATTATTTGCAGTTAGGACCCTGTCTTCTTGATAAAAGTAAAACAGGTCATCTCCTCAACCGTTGTCTCTCTCCCCTGTCCTGATCCCCTTTCTCTTATTCGCCCTGACACTCCCCTGTCGCTGCCTCCTTTCTAATGCACGCCATGGGAGGTGATTCAAGTGGGTTGACCTCAGATCCACAAGGTGGTGGTCTTCCGCTAATCTGGTGCACGGATTGTGATCGGAGCCAAGTGTTGATCGAGGTGCAGCTCGCAGAGGCCGTGGAGCTTATGCATGCCGTGTGTTCTACTGTTGCCCCTTCTATACTGTGAGTTAGGTTTCGGTTTCAATAGGAATTGGTTTTTTTGGTTTGTACATGTTTGAGCTCTTGATTGTCTCGTTGTTGTAGTGCGATGGAACTTGATGCCCATTTTGGCATTGGTAAGAGGATTATGTGAAGGTTGTGGCAACAACTGGATGAAATGTTGGCCAAGAATGTGATGTTTGTCACGGAGGAACTAGAAACAAATTTGTAGTGGCATGGTGGCAGGAGGAGATTAGAGCATGAGTGGGAAGGCCTTGATGCAAGGAGGAGACAGGAATAAAGAAGCTAAACTTGTTTGCATGGGGAAGGTAGTAGTTAGATATCTGAAGGCAATTTGTCTATTTTGTGCATGTGTGCTCTTTGTGTTGTTCTTGATCCTGATTGTTCAACTAATGAAGTGAAGTGATGCAATCTCATGTATGATGAACTAATGTATCAGTAATGAAAGCAACTATACAACAAAATAAGATGTCAATATTGCATTGCTGATGTAGTTTTCACTTTCATGCATAATTTTTGTATTTTAGTTCATATAGCCAAAAGAGTATCCGATAAGGACAAGGTGATCTCGTTCATAGGTACTATTGGTAATTATAAGAATAGATTTCTACCTAATGATATTAATATGTTTAGGAACTAAGGAGCAGATCACAAAGTATATAAAGATAGGCATATAGGTGAAAAGGACGTCCACGCGAGGCTCCTATATACCTTGTGGACCACTAAAGGACGTCTAAGTGGAGGATCCTATATAACTCATCTATAAAGCCCACCAAGCGGGGTTTCGATCTGTACAAAAATGTTGGTCAACATTTTATCTTTCCAGAAATATTGAGTCTCAGCTTTTTTTCGCCAACATTTTTGAAAATGCTGAGTCTCAACATTCTTCGTCAACAATTCTTTTCAAAAAATGTTGAGTCTTAACTTTTTTTGCTAATTTTTTTACGGAAAAAGTCTAAATTACTCCTCCCAAGTGTAAGCAAAGTCCAGATAACCCCCTAAAGAATGTTTTTTTTTCAATTTACCCCCTAAACTATGTCATTTGGTTCAACGTACCCCTTAATACAATTTGTCTTTTTTGTTTCTCCATGTATAAGTGAAATTTTGAATTCAAATTTTGTGAGATGATAATAGACATCATAACACATATTAACAAAATATGTCATAAAATTTTTGTCATTATTTTCATATGGTAGGATATTTGATAATAAATTAACCATTGAGATACAAAATTATGTGAAAAATAATGACAAAAAATTATAATATATTTTTTTGACATACATTGCGATGTCAATTACCATCCTGTAAATTTTAAACTCAAGATTTCACTTATGTATGGAGAAACAAAAAGTACAAATTGTATTAGGGGGTAATTTGAATCAAATGTCATAGTTTAGGGGGTAAACTGAACCAAAACATACTTTAGGGGTTATCCGGACTTTGCTTATACTTGAGGGGAGTAATTTGGACTTTTTCCTTTTTTTCACCAACATTTTTGAAAAATGATTAAACCACAACTTTTTTTCACTAACATTTTTTGAAAATGTTGAACCTTAACTTTTTCACCTACATTTTTTTCCGTTCAACTTTTTCTGAAACAGAGCAGGCAGGCAGACAGAGGGCCGTGTTCTTCATCGCCGGTGATGGTGGCACGATGCGCCGGTGGCCGTGCATGTGATAGCTGGAGGGAGAAGGCCGTGGGCAGGTGCTGGCCGACGGGGTCGTGGTGGTGGCCGTGCCAGGGTCGCGCGTGGTGGCGTTGCGACCTTTCATCGGACGACATCGGGGCAGCTGTGGCGTCAGCGTGGGCCCACGTGGTGGCTTGGGGCGGCGGCGCCAGGTCGCAGCGGCGATGAGCGGTCGGGTCAGGTTGCGCAGGGGAGGCGCCGGGGCGACGACGTGCAGTGGAGAGCAGGGCAACGGGAGGTGGCGATGCTTGAGGAGGACAGTAGGGAGAGAAGGCACCGGTGGTCTAGGGTTAAGAGATCCACAATAATGATGTTTGCACGAATATCAAACATTAGAAAGTGAGAGAGAAAAAAATATTTTGAAAGTATATAGGATTTCCGCATGCAAGCCAAATTGGAGGCCCAATACATCTCAAGTTCGAGTCCAACTTGGAATTTAGAAATAGGAAAAGTCTAACTGCCGACCGGTCGCGCTCCAGCCCGAGCGTGCGACTGGTTCGGCCCAGCAGGCCTCCGACCGACCAACAACAGCGGCCCGTCATCTCCCGTCCAGGTGACCAACAAAACAGCCATGTGCGCTCCCTTTTGTTTCTGTCTGTTGCCCACAGCCATCTAGTTCTTCGCTAGATTCCTCCGTCGCCGTTGTATCCCAGTCCAGCGCGCCACCGCAGCAGGGGGTTCCATGCCGGCGGCGTCAGAGGGCTGTAGAGGGAAGGAAGATGGGGGCCTCCGCACCGCGGCCCGGCGCTGGGTGCGTGACTGCTCGGACACGACCTAGGGGAGGCGGCGAGGCCCAAATGCAGTCGCGTGGAGAGGCCGTGGCAAGCGCGGGCCGACCGAGTGCCAGTGCTGGACACAAGGCGCCGCGCGAAACTCCTCGAGGTGAGATTCTCCATCCCTGTCTCCAACTCATTTAGGTTTTGTGCTATCTGCGACTAGCTTGTCATGGATTACATCGTGGATTAACACCCTTGCTGAGATTCTGTACAATTCGACTGGATCCGTTTTTTGCATTATGGGGATGAGTTTTATTGAGGACTTTGGTATGTGCATGTTGGGGATTTGTGTGGTATGCGAGGATATTAATTTAGCACACAGTTTCAGATGAAGTTGCTAATTTAGTACATATAAGTAGCGAGGTTTAGATGAATCTCTAGGTATCCAGGTTTAGATGAATCCCCCAAGTGTCATGAACTGAAAATTGATTGGTTGTAGTAAATCCTCCAAGTGTATTGAATTACTTTTCTTTCCAGACTATATGTATTTTTTATTTATTTTGTTCAGAATGGCAACAAGCGCAAACTCGATGTCATTGATCCAGCCCCCTCCCGAAAAGAATGACTAGGACTTCAACTAAATGCAGATGCACGATGGTCCAAAAGCTTCAGAAGCACACAAATCGGAAAGGAGGATCAGGGGCATGTTCACATCAATGATGAAACTTCAAATGCCAATAAGATGAAAGGCAAAGAAAGGGCATGTGATGAAGAAGATGAGCAAGTAAAGAAACAAACAGACACGGTAAGAAAAAAATGTTGCAACTTCTTATTCCAGTTTTTTTATCAAGCCACATAGATACATGTATGGAAACCATGTGGGGGCATTTGTTAACACACAACTATGATGAAATTTTAATACAGAACCATGATCCAACTAACGCAGAACGACTAACATACCATGCTTGTTTTTATAACAACTAGCAACTCATGTGTCTAGTGTGCCCCACAGTGCAGCTTCTTGTGTACCCATTTTAGTATATTTTTTATTTTCATTTATTTATAAGGACTCCTCCAGCCCCACTAACATACCATGCTTGTTTTTACCCAATATTCTACAACACAAAGCATACGTACAGGAAATGTCAAAGAAGGCGAATCACTGGCTACTGGTATAAAGCAAGGTAATAATAACATTTGTTTTCGGTACTGACTTCATTTGATGTGCACATAAAGTAGCAACACCACTTTTGTGTTTCTCACTGTTTTTTTTTTTATTTTTAAATATCATTTCCGTTCAAGAGTGGAGCAATATAAGTATTGACGATAAAGCATGGTGGCAGCAAAACGCCTGCACATCCAATGAGCAAAAAGATAACAACTTGAAAGTTTAAACCGAGCAAAAGGAGAGCAGCAAGCAAGCTGCCACTGAGCAAATGAGAACATAAAAGATTTTGCTAATCACGTAAATGAGTTCAGCAAGGGAGCTGCTAGCGGTCCAAATGAGAGCAGCAAGCTAAAACACGTACTGATCTAGCAACTTTGTTTTCCATGCAGCTTTCTTTATTTTCTTTTTTTCTCTACTAGGACTGACATGCCATGCCTATTTTCTCCTATATTTTTACAGCACAAAGCAGACGTACAGGGTCAATGAATCCAAAGAAGGAAATGCCAAAGAGGACAAACCATTTGCTGCCAGAGAAAAGCAAGGTAATGATAGCCTTTTTTTCAGCACTAGCTATTTTGGGTGGCACATAGAGAACTAATACCTTGCGTTTTCTCACTGTTTTTTGTTCCCTGCATTTTTTAAATACCATTTTAGTGCAACAGAGCAGCAACAAAACGTTAATGATAAGCAAGGTGGAAGCAGAGGAGCCTGCACATCATTTGAGAAAAAAGGAGCAGATTGGAAGTTGACACCGAGGAAAGGAGTGCAGCAATCAAGTTTGCTACCGAGCAAATGAGAGCAGCAAGGGAGCCGTTGTTGAGACAAATGATTGCAGCAAGGGAGCCATTGCTAAGCCAAACGAGAGCTAAAACACAAAACGCATCCCCTTGTTTTTAGTGAAGCCTAAAGGTTGTTCCGTAGAGAAAGAAGCTCATGCAACTTTGTAAAACATGTCTAGCTATATATTCTTCCTACTTCCACTTTGTAAAAACACACAAGTTAATGTGTTTAAGGCTGAGTTTTCGTCTCTCTGTGCAATCCATGTGTAATATATTGCGTCTATAGATTTTAGGCGTGATGAAGACAGGTTGCATCAATTTGTAATCAATGTATATATGTATCCTGTTCTAAAAATTCAAGTTGTTGCTATTTTTTTTACATGCCTCTATGCTTTTGTGTGATTTCTATTCTTTATGGCAAAGAAGCATTTGTCATGTTGGTGGGTTAGCAACTCGTGTTCCCCTATTCCAGTGTAACTAGCAACTTCTGGTACTCTTTTGGGGAGCAACGCTGCTTCTCATCCTCTGAAGTTTGTAGCAATTATTCTATTGAGCTAGCAACTTCAGCATTCCAGTACTGAAGATAAGCTAGAACACACGCCAGAAAATCATGTATCCACCATTTGATCCAATAAAACAAAAAACATCCATTTGCATCATTTTTACAGCAATGTAGCATGTGTTAAATATATTTTCCACTCCATATATCTATCCTCTCATATAACTTAAGTTATGATTTATCTATCTTAACTTTACCGGTACATCCGCGAGTTCCTACGTACATTTCCCTAGGTAGTTTCAACAGGCACGTGGATGTAGTATGTTCAGTAGACGAACAATAGGGTACACGACTTGGTTTGGTGGAAGGAGTTTAGGCCAAGCTTCAATCTTTTTTCTCTCAGGATTTGTTTTTTTTTTGGAAATCATGTTTTTCCTGTTTTTTTTGTTATTGATGTGTCCCCAATCATAGGATCAGCACCTCGATAACCTGCAAGTATAGAGTACAAAAGGCAGCTTTTTATACACAAGTTCCCGAGGCTGCCTGTCCGCGAACCAACCACTTGTCGCGCCTCGCCCAACCAGCGCGCGCAATCCCCCACCCCCGCGACCGCATCTCGCTCGGCCAACCGCGACGCGCGCCCGCCACGGCCTCTCCCAGCGCGGCCTGCCCTGCCTTGCCTCGCCTGGCGCGCTCTGCCCTGGACAGTAAAGCGCGACAGCACGCTCGGCCAGCTCGCGTCCGCGTCAGGCCGATGTCAACGGTCGCCACGTGCTCGCCGCTCGCCGACCGGCACTGCGCCGCTGCCCGGCTAGCTGCCCGCTGCCTTGCCCGCGCTGCCCAACTCCACTGGCTTCACCTCGATGCCAAGACCCTTCCCCGCCTATAAATAGCCCTCCCCGCACCCCTGCCAAGCTCCATCGCGCCCACCATTGACGCCGCCAGGCTTCTCCACTGAGCACCCGCCGCCGCGCCACTCCGTCCACTTTTTCCCCTGCACTCGTGCTCCACCACCTCCACTCAAGCTCCCCAGGCCACTCGCAGCGCCGCTCCACCACAGCTGTTGCCGGTTCGAGCCGAGTCAGAGCACCGCCGCCCACCGCCGCTGCACCGCCTCAGGCCTCGCTTCCTACACCAAATCGACGCTAGGTAAGCTGGTAAGGCTATTCACCATGCTCTCGTCCAGCCCCATGGCCCCAGTTCGCCGGATTTCGGTCGCTCCGCCGCCGGCCATGGCCAGGGACCACATTGCAAGGCCCAGAGTTTTCCCAGGGGCCTTAGTGCTAAAACCAGGGGCCTATCTGCGAAGCATTGATAGCTTTAGGGGGTTTTGTTGAAAAAAGATTCTTGGATCTAGATTGAAAAGCTGAAAATTTGAAAATCGATTAAAAATCACAAAAAATCAGAAAAATGCAAATCCAATTTTGTTGAGCTCTCTGTGTTATGCTCTACCTTTTATAGAAAGCATGTATAGGAGTTTTTGCTAAGATTTCAAACTAGATTCAAATCTGTTCAAATAGAAGTTTGTGCACAGTTTGAAATCTGTAGGTTAGTTTGTATTGATTTTTGGGTATGTTGTGGGCTGAGTAGTTTGTGGCTGGCTGTAAAAAGTTGGCACCCAGAACTACTTTAGTTTTTGAGTTATGATTTATCTAAGCTTATCTGTGCAGTTTCTGTTTAGAAACTGTTTAAAATAATCTGTTAAGGTTTTAATCCAATCTTTTTGCCGTAACTCTATAGTGATGTGATGCATCTGTGATAAAAAGCGGATATCGGTTTGGCATTGTTAACTTGCTCATTTAATTTATCAATGTTTAAATCAAATAATTTGATCAGCATGTTCCTGAAATCTTTTTAAGCTCATCTTTGGCATGGCAGCTTGCTTCAACTAGATGTAGCCCTGGTAAAAATTTTAGGATCAATTGCTGATAGTGTGATTTTCTAGGATTTATTCTTCATGATAGTGTGCTGAACTTGTGTAATTTTTCATAGTTAATCTATTCATGAGTTTGGTCTGAATTTTGGGCAGTATATCAAAAATCCAACCAAGAGCACACTATAATTTTCTCACATGCCGAACCTATACCAAACAGCCAGAATAATTTATGGAAGTTTTAATGCTTAAAAGGTTAAATAAAAGCAAATCGCTTTCAAAAGTTTTAAAATAAATAAATCACCCCACTGCTCTGCACTTGCTGTCCAGACAAATATTGTCCAGGTGAATGTGTCATTCAATACCCTGCGGGTCTATCATTATGCAAGTATGATGACTCGGTATAAGATCACATCTTATGCATGTGCATCTCGTGTAGAGCAAGTTCTCGCCGACGGTGACTACGAGTTGGTGCCGACCGGAGAAAAAGGACAGGCCTCGAGAGACGTGAACGTGATCCAGGTGGAGGACGAATCGAACCCTGCTCCAGAGGATCCACAAACAACCACGTGCCCGAAGGCAAGCCCCGGAGCTGTCCCATGTTTTGAATACATGCAACTATGTTTTGTTAAGTTTATGCTTGTGCATTTACGTTTCAGGAGTTGGATTGAAACCTTAGTTGCATGATCCTAGTACGTATTGTATGCAATACTAGTATAATAGGTCGATAGTGGCTATCCTATAAGGACCCGGTAAAAGTCGAGTGATTTCCTGTCACTCGCGAGATATAGGA